>LPNX010881933.1:53998-226106 GCA_001517045.1 Pseudotsuga menziesii
AGAGTAATCACAAGATAGGATTTCCAGAGTCAATGCCATCATATATCTTCTCTTTGGTAGCTATATTTTTGTGTTGACACGGGGACTTCACTTAGTGAGCCTCTCACATAGCATGTGCGATCGTGGGATATTAAAGAATACCCTTAATTTCGAGAGATATTGACCCAAAATATTTTTATTGAAACCCCCTCCTAATACTTAAAACTTCCTCCCCACCCCCTTTAATACCTCAATCCTTATAAACCACCCTACCCACCCCCACCTTAAACCCCTCATCCCCCAATACCTGCAATATATTGGTTTGATTTTTTATAATTTTAAAACCCACAATATGAACTAACGTGATAGGATTTTGGTAAACAAGTGAAGCCCCCATGTGTGTTGAGGACAAATATTCTACAGGTATGCCTTGAGACTTAGAAATAAAAACTTGGTTTTCCTATCAGTGGTGACACAACAAGAACAATTCCATCCTTCAAACGTGCATGAATTTGGTAGCACAAGGACTTTCCACCTCCTATTGGAATAATACACAAAGAATTATTTCCTACTAAAATAGTTTCAATGGCCTCACGTTGTCGTCCTCTAAAGTTAGAATGTCAAAAATGTTGCTGCAAAATGTTTAATAGCAATTCTTTTTTTATTTCCATCGCCCCTCTTTTCATTTGCACTATTGGATGAAGACTTATATTGTAGTAACGGTGCTCTTTTCATTTGAAATATATCATAAGATCCATTGGATTTGACATCAACTATATCAATAGCTTTGGTGCAAGTAGTGAAAAAGTGTTCATCATCTATAAAAATAAGCTTTGGTCAATATAAAAACCAATCTTTTATAAAAAATAAACTTTGATATAAAAACAAACTTTGATATAAAAACCAATCTTTTATTTTTTTTATAAAAATAAAAAAATAAGCTTTGGTCATTAATATAAAAACCAATCTTTTATAAAAATAAACTTTGGTCATTAATATAAAAGTTTTTTATAAAAATAAGCTTTGGTCGTTAATATAAAAACAAATCTTTTATTTTTCTTTTATAAAAATAAGCTTTGGTTGTTAATATAAAAACCAATTTGTTAACACTCTGTTTTTAACAGTTGATCTAAGGGCCTGGCATGAGTTCAATGAGGGTCCCATTCCCTCGAACTTCGTGTGAACACCCATTCAAAGAAGAAAACAGTAGGTGTGCTGAAGGCATTGAGCGGGACTCGAAACCGAAGGCTGAGACTGATCGGAGGTGCATCAATGGCTCCAAACCATTTCACGCAAGAGGACATGCTCGACCAAAGCCTTCTTTCCAGATTTTGAAATGTGTTAAAAGTCAGAAATATTCTACGGTCGAGATGAGATCTGAGACAGATCTATGACCTCGATCAATTTCGCATGCCATACTTGTGTGGGTGAAGCCACGACTTCAAATTGTGATAAGAAAGGAAGAGAATTATAAACAAATCAAAGTTTTATAAAGGTGGATTACAAGTTTAAGTTATAAAAGAAATATTTTATATTTTTATAAAAACAAAATTTGTTTTTATAAGAATATTAAACAAAATTCTTTATAAAACAAAAAGTGTTGGCCTAAAAGCCCATCTCGCATAAAGTCAAATTGGGCTCCTACACCAACCCATAACTTTTGCAGCAAAACTAAACATTGATCAATGATCCAGATTAAAGCACATTTCATCGGACAGCTCAAAGGAATTTCGCATTGTGAAGTTGCACAGAGAAATTAAATTTTCCAATTTGCGAAATGATGTTAAATGGTAGATAGGTTTTGACGGTCAGATTGGAAGGTGAAGAAAATCCACGGTGTACAATCATTTCGCATTGTGAACTTGCATGAGGTAAGTGAACTTTTCCGTTAGCGAAATTTTTTATTTGGATCAAGTTAAAACACTTGTTGTTGTAGCATCAACTCACCCAACAAATCAATAGTGTAAAAACATTTTCGCTTGGGAGAAGTATTGCTTGTTTAAAATTGCATGGATGGAAAGGAATTTTATACTGTAAGTGGTTGAGACAATGAAGCTTACACTACAGTTTAGAATGGTGCATAAATTCCAAAAATTTAAATCTACAAATGAAGGATTCAGCATTAATAACATCCACACAAACACAGTATCTGAATTAAAGCAGTAGAGCATGGTTGTTTTTTATGGAAAATGGTTGTTTTGGTCATTATTTTAAATCAATTGTTCCCGCTGAAACAATATGATTTTCCAAAAATTGAGAGAGGTTTTTCTTCATAACACACCTATCTACAATAATCTCTCTCGCTTTTTACCCAAGTACCGTGGATTGAGAGAAATGAAGTCATATTCAGAGAGAAAATTTCCAGATTTTGAAAAGACTGTTTTAGTTAGTGATTTCAATCAATTGTTTCTGAAAAACCAGAAAGGATTTTCCAAAATTGAATGAGGTTTCTCTTAAGAACAGGATCACATTCAATAACCTCTCTAAGTGTTTACCCAGGTGATATTTTTTAGGAGAAACAAAGTGATTTGTACAGGCTATGTTTTAGGGTTTCCAAAGGACTGTTTCAGACATCACATTCAAAGAATTGTTTCAGCCAAATGGAGTTGAATTTCAGGAAACTGAGAGAAATTTTTCTTCATAACATGCCTATATACAAAAACCTCCTTTATATTTTACACAGGTATCATAGGTTGAGAGAATTTAAAATATCTTCATAGGGTATTTTTCCATAAATTTACAGTTTTACTGTCTGAGTCATCAGTTTCAAAATCCGATCCCGAGGAGATATAGATGAATTAGAGGATAAGAAGACATGGGTTTTGTTGGGAACTTGGCCAGCTACAAAAACCTCTTTCATTTTTTGCATAGCTATGACCATATGGGATATGCAGGAGGGGCTTTAAGTTTGTTTTTCTAGTAGTTCACATTTTATTTTTTTGTCTTATGTGAATCGTGGTGTGCAGGCCATGTCCGAGTTTGTTAGAGGATATCCTTCTGATTATAATGAATTTTTATTCCCAAATGTTAGTTTATAGAATCCAAATAACTATAAATATACCTCCTGAAGAAGGCAAAAAAGGTTGAAACCATTGTAATCTTTTGCGGTGTATGTTTTTCAAGAAAGTTTTAATATAATCGTAGAGTCGAGATCGGCGTTTTTCACACAAGGATTCCTGTGTTGTTTGCACATACAATATATTATTTCTTTTATTATGTGAATGTTATTCCAGTTTTCCTTTTCCATTCTATTTTTCTTTCATATCTGAGACTTAGGGTATAACAGCTTGGAATTCATACTTGCTATGCTTCGTCTGTTGTTTCAGGTATTCACCAAAGTTTCTTCCAAAGTTAATGTAGAATTAATTTCTCACAATGATTTGCATTAATGGTTTGTTCATGTTCCTCATTTTCACCAGACAAATATGAATCGACTGTGATCGAATGCCTACCTTGCTCTTGTGATGAAAATGTTCGCTTTTAAGTTCTGATTATCTTTGTTGTATATCTTGACTCCATCACCCAATGATGTTGTGTTTTGTTTCAACCAATTCCATAAAAAATTTATAGTTTCCATTTGTATATATATATCTGTAACTGTCATACATTTAGTGAGAGATCCCTCTCGGAAGAGCAGAAGGCCAGTTCTCTCTTCAAAAGCGGTTTTGTTGTTACCCGGAAGCGAGCCCTTCTGCAACCTTTGGTTCAGTTCCGGTGCTAACACAATATTTTATAAAAATAAACTTTGGTTATTAATATAAAAACAAATCTTTTATAAAAATAAACTTTGGTCATTAATATAAAAACTTGATTATAAAGCCAAAATTTATATATAAAACCAATGTTTATTATTCAAAAAGTATAATATCATTTTTTCCTTTTATTTTTGTTGAATAGCCATTAAAAAAAGTTCTTCTTGAAAACCACGAAACATTTTCCATAATTTGTTAAATGAATCAAGCCTCAAAGTTAGCCAACCAACAACAATTTTTTTTGAAATTCATAATGCAACAACACCAACCAATGCAAAAATAATTATTGCTAATACGGGGTTTGCCTAATTGTTCCCTTGTGTCTCTTGTCATGATGTTTACCTGAGATTTGAAGTCGAGAACGACTTGTCGGACATGGTTTCCTTCTATTTCTAGGTTGATAATAGGGTTAGCGTCACTTTTATCTTTTTGGTTTAAACTACAAATGCTTTTAGCTTGTTTGTCAGTGCCAAATTTATTTTTGAGATTGTACAATAAGTCAATAAATTGTGTGATGGAACTATCATTGTGTATTAGATTAATTAATTCTTGAGATATCTTTTGTCAGGTATCATCATTTGCTTCCTGTACATGTAATTCTTGAAAAATGTTCTATGCATCATTACATAATTTCTTTTGTATGACGGGATTAGGATAGTCATATTTATTCTTTATTTTTCTTATTCTAGGATTGTCATTTCCGATTTTAGTACCATGTCTAGTAACAATTTGCAAGTTCTTAGTTCGAATAACATCACACTTTTTGACACTCGACAAGACATTAACGTTCTTCTTTTTATTGATTTTTTTTAACATTGTGGGACTATCCTCTAAAGAGTGATCACACACACCACAACTGGTACAAAACTTAAGGTCGATCTGATCCTTGTATGGACACTCAACATGTCGATGCCCTTCATTTAAGCACATGTAACACTGGATCAGTCGTCGTGGTCTATTTTCTTGATTTCCAAAGAATCGGCCTCGGCCTGAATAACCTCCACGATGATTGTTATTGTACCAGTGCTTGTACCTTCGGCATTCATATCTTTGATTGTTTTATTCGTTCTGGTCATTTTTTTTCCTTGGATTGTCATTGTTATTATTCTACACAACAGTGTTTGTGTTGGTTGTGGAGCCTCATCTTCTAGATCCATAGATATTATTCAGTTGTGTTTGTACCCTAGGTTTACTGTACACTCATTCTCCTACTTTGTTGGCCAACAGTTTTGCGGACCCATGGTATTGGGTTAACCCTAGTATTTTCCCATGGTATTTTCCCAATAAAAGAAAAACATTGTAATATGACTGTGTATGGTATGGTATTGTATTGTATCATCGTAAACAATCTCTGTGATTGTGTGAGAGAGACTGTGAGAGTGTCAAGAGGAAGTGCAACAGTATTGCTGCAGGTTGTATCCCTTCATCTTTATGGACAGTAATAAAAGGACTGACAATTTTTGTGTGGACATAGCCCATCATTTGGGTGAATCGTGTTATATCTGTGTCTCTCTGTAATGTGTTTAATATGTTTTTCATCTTGTTTAGTGATTTAACTGTATAACTATTATTGCTCTATGGTCATGTTTTCTAATAGTTTGTTTGGTATACTGCATGGTAATTCTATCGGTTCTTTAAATTTAAGTGGAAGTCAACTGTTACATGGATTTTGACCTTGCATATTGCGCAACATGAATATTTTTCATTCTTCATGGTGTATGGACAATCTTTTATCACATGTAAACCGTGCTCCTAATAGATGTCGTAAAATAATTTAGATTGAACAAAGAATACATATTGTCGCATATTTTGAGCTATAAAAAGCATTAATGCAGGTTCCGCTCTCCTATAACAATTCACTGCATATGGCTATTTTTTCACAGATCTTCCTGTCAGCAATTACCTTTGGCGTGCCCGACCATTGAGCATTTTGTACACCAGACATCGTGGCCCTTGAGGTTTAGATCCCGTATCGATTTCTGCATTATCTCTAGTTTATCTTCAATACGACTATCAATTGGGTTCACCGGATAGTCCTCATCCATTTCTACTTGCAACGCCTTCGTGAGTGCATCTGCATAGGCATTAAAAGTGTCAAGTCTTATATGCATCCAAATATTTTGTAGAATTCCTGCCACAAACCATTGGATTAACAATTTCTCATCTATATTATAGTCCAATTGGCTGAGTAGGTATTTAAGTCTTTTGTTATACTCTCGAGTTGTCACTGTCAACTGCTGGGCTGTAGTCTTTAATTTCTTTGTTTCCAGATGCTTTGTGTCTATAGTATTGAATAATGACATGAATTGTTGCCTAATTTGTGCCTTAGTAGCATTCAATTTTTTTTCTATATATGTCATATACCATGTAAGTTCTCACTTTCGCAGAGCACCGACGAACTGTTCCATCTATTGATGTTCATTTATAACAACGTCACTTCCTAGGTCGACTCACAAACGAACCAATGTCATCTGGGATCTTCATAGACCTCATAGAGGGGGATGTGTGTAGAGATGTGTGCCATGTCTCCGGTGTCAGTGTCTCCTCCAAGCAACGGAGGGGGTGGTGGTGGTGGGTTACTTCCTGTAACTCTATTTTCTTCACAATCATTCTCGACAGAAATCTCATTTCCGTCGGAGGTTTTATCTATAGTAGTCAGTTCATTTTCGACAAGAAGTTAGTTTCTCTCGACTCCTTCTGATGATACCCACGCAGGTTGCTGATTCTAGGGTATCCTTTCTTGTGGATCTGATTGGTCTAGTGTGTTACTTAAAGCTGTGATTGGATGGGGGGGTGCTCCTTCATGTCTCGATTAGAGTAGATGAATACTTTGGTTAGATGAAAGGGGTCCAAATGTAACCCAATTCCCTTCTTACGGTCGATGAATTACTAGATGGTCAACATTGTTTTCTTCTTCATCTATTCGACTCCATAGACCTAAGTTGCTAGTTTGTAGCCCCAAATATTCCTAAAAAATGTCCTGTACTTGGGCACTCGGGTTAGAATTTAACTAAGAACGAGGTGTAATGTTTTGGGGTATGTCAACTTGGAGAGTTTCACCATTCTCTATCCACAAATATTCTTCCATCAATGATACTTCTTCATTAATTCCTTCTTCTTGTCGATGATGACCCGACTCTGGGAGATTCTCTTCTTGCTCTATCACTCTGGTCATCATTCTCCTCTGGAGCCCAATATCATGCTCTCTAATATCTTCCCTTCTTTTCCTCCTCTTTTCTCATTCTATCTTCTGGATATCCAGAGTGCATTTGTGAGTGAATGTTCAGATTATCTCGTTTTTGGTCCAAATTTTCATTGTTGGAGGTGGTGTCTTCACAAGCCGAATATATTTCTTCTACTCTACTCCAAAACATGACTATCTACCCCCCCATAGCCGACCCGAACGCTTTAGTAATCCCGGGTGGAACTGTTTATTTTCTTAGAAAGTACTCCCACTCTCTTTCTTCGACAAATGTTTCCCACTCCTTTTGTTTTGCCTCCCAGTTTGTGTTAGATGGCAGTTCTATTAGTAGTAGATAAGGTTCGACAATATGGCCTGCACCCCTGTCGATCATGAACTTTAACAAAAGTGTTGGTAGCAAGCAAATAAATTGTTCAGTGAAGTCGTTATAGAATCTATCTTGGGTGCTATCAATAGAGACCCTTTCTTCGATAAAACGTTCTTTACAAAATTCATCCTTGATTCTTTCAAACTACTCCGAAAAATTTGTATGACCTCCTCTTGTCAATTACTGGAGTAACTCTTTGTCTTTAGTTTCTGTTAGCTGATTCATCTAAAATTTTCTTTAAAGAATGAGGTACGAACTCAACAAATTACTTCTCATGTGTCCCAGAGAATAACTTCTCCTTGTCTTGCACAATAGTGATTCTATTTCTTCTGGCGTATTTCTGCAAATAATTCACAATCTTACGTTCCCAACAGTCCTTAATCTCTTTCTATGAGATCATATGGTCATTTCATCCATTTATGTATCACCGAAAATGAAAACAATTTTGTAATCAATCAAATTGCAAGGTTACTAGTAATACACATAAAGAATCATATAAACATATCATATGCAACAGACAAGAATGGTAGACAGAATAACAGATTATATTACTCAATACACATGTGGGTTCATACAATAAGCCGAACCAAGTATCTATCTGGCTCAATAGCCTATATATAAATTTACAAAACAGTTATAATAACTGCCTGCCGGTTCAACCAACCGACACGACCTATGAGGTCGACTTAATCTACAATTAGTTGGCTAATGAGTCTAGTCGGCTAAGCCGATTAGCTCCTCCAACAAATATCCATATGAGATTATAGATATGGTGCAACGAAGAAATACAAAACACAGAAATTGAAAAGAAATAAAAATTTTGTTTGATATTTCTTATTTACAATTGAATTCCCGAATATATATGTTTTATGGGGAATTTGAACATGACTTTTCATAAAGTCACACCACTTGATTAGTATTAAATTTATATTTAATATATGATTTCATTTTTACTTACTATATATATATATATATTACATTTTTTTTTATCTTTTCGAATTTATCTAATTATTATTTTTGTAACTCTTGTTTTAAGATGTTTTTCCCTCAAATAAAGGTAATGGAAGATATTTCCAAAGGAACTTATTAGTTACCTAGGAAGCATCTTCTTCTAGGCAATTCTTCCACTTAATAAGGTATTCTTTGATTATTCATGAACTTTAGTCTTCTCTCTCTAATATTGAGGACAAATTATGGTTCTAAAATGATATTCCCTTCTTTTTCCAAGGTAGGAAGTGTCATCTGCATATATTGATGTTGACCTAACAATTTTTTAAGATTTGAAACATGAAAAATGTTCTGAATTCGAGTCTTGTTTGGTGACTTTAATTCATATGGTACTAGGATAATGTTTCGAATAATTTGATATAGTCCATAGAAATTGACGCCTAATTTATTCTTTCCTTGTTGCTTAAGTGACAATTTCTTGTAGGGATGAAGTCTTACAAATAACCAATTTGCTACTTCAAACTCTCTTTTTGTTCTATGTTGGTTGGCTTATTGTTTCATAAGATTTTGTGCCATAGTTAAATTATCCTTAAGTACTTGCATTACTCTCTTATTTTCCTTGCTTTGAATTTCTACCATAGGTGATTTTGCATCAACTTGAATGATTTCCTTCCATATGGTAGGTTCATAACCATACAATGCTTGAAAAAGTGTCATCTTGGCTAACATGTGATAGGTAGAGTTATGCCACCATTTTACAAGATGTAACCACTGTAACCATTTGTTCTTCTTATCAGTTATGAAACTATGAAGATAGGATTCAAATCATTTGTTAACAAATTTTGTTTGTCCATCTGTATGGGGATGATAAGATGAGCTCATGTTAAGAGTTATCCTTTTTTCTCAGATTCCTTTCCAAAAATTGCTTGTGAATTTGGAATCTTTATCGCTAAACGATGACATTTTCAAATCCATGTAATTTGTAAATATTTTTATATAATACTTCAAATATTTGTTTATCGGAGTTAGTTTTCTTTATAGCCATAAAATGTTCAGATTTTGTTAATCATTCCACTACCACGAATATTTTTTCCTTTCCTTTGGATAAGGGTAACCATTCAATGAAATCCATGGAGATTTTGTCCCACTTCTGGTTTGGAATATGAATCAGGTGGGGTAGCCCTAGAGTCATGAAATTTTCAGTTTTGTTTCTTTGGCATGTGTCACACTTAGCTACATACTTTTGAATGTGTTTATACATTCCCTTCTAGTAGAATGATTGCTTGGCATTGTAGTAAGTTTTGAAAAAACCTACACATCCTACAATTGGTGAGTCATGATATTCTATCAACCCTTCTTCTTAAACATTGATGTTGGGATTAATTATATCCTTCCTTTATACCAAAGGATGTCATTCCTCCTGTTAGCACTTGTGCTAAATTTTATTTTTTGCAGAAATTGGTGTTATGACGGAATATTTTTCAAAGGGTTTCTTGATTTGGCTACTTCAAGTTTTCTCCTAGTAATTAATGCATGCAATTTTCCAGGTTTTGGCAGTAAAAAAGGATTTGGGATAAAAACAAAATTATTCTTATTATTGGGAAGATTTTATCCATTTTGGATAAAATTTATTAAAGTTATCTTTACAAACCAATATGGGATTTATGTGCAAAATTTTATATCTCTTGGGGACAAGGTACCAACAAAGGTGGGGACAAGGTACCAACAAAGGTTTTCACAAAATTATTGACACAATGCCTGCTCAACACCACGAGTGAATGGTCATATAGGGGGCCACCATATCAATGCCTATCATTTAAATCCAAACGCCGAGAACACAAGGGATATTATATTTCTTTGATCCTTGATGTATTTAGAAACGTCCTTGGTATATAAATATTGGAAATGTCATTCACTTTATGCATCTGGGACAATAGTTCATGTAAAAAACATATAAAAAAGGAAGCAATCAAATCTCGTCATAAATCTCGTTGCCATAATCTTGTCCAAAGACAACAAGAAAATGCAGTAGCCGCACCCCGCGCGATATGCAACTATAATGAAGCCATGGAACAATGTGTTCTCACTATTGTCCAGAGACCAACGTCCATGCACAAAGTCATGTAGAGAGGAGCTCGCATGAAGTTATCGATTCTTTATTGCACCTTGGTGTAAGTAGGAACCCGCAACACCTATAAAATGCAGAAAACATGCCCTCCTTTTAAAATGGGATAATAATTTATCTAGAAATGTTCTGAAGATTTCAAGTTCGACCGTGAATGAGAATTCACACCAATTTTATGCGACAGAGAAGTAGATTTTGGACCCACTACCTGTACATTGTGCACCATGCGAGGGTTGCATCAATTGCGATGCAAAATTCCATGCTCCTCCAGTATGCAGACGATACGATAGTTTTATTATGGGAAACATTCAACATTAATAGCGTGATCACTGAACAAGGAAGCGACGAGAAAAATACCGGAAGTTTGAGCATGAGATAATGAAGATCTGTTGTCTGAAAAATCAAAAGGGATCAATGGTGCAAAGAAAGATAGGCCTCATCCAACACCCCAGAACCATTTCATGTAGGAAAATAGCGGACAATATAATTAGTTGAGGGACTACAAAATGGTATTAAACTGCTCAGAAAATCAATCATTTAATTGATGGGTGAAACAAATCAACGACGATGGGGGGAATTTGCACCACCAACAAGAACATAGTAGTTAAAATTCTATGGCCATGAAAATGAGTGCGAGATCTACTCTTGAATGGATCAGATCTTACTCAAATATGGATCGACGATCAACATCTATTTCAAAATGTGAAGGATTGCGAAATGGGTCACCTGCTCTATATTTCGATGGTCATGATATAAAGATGTCATAGATCTACAGTTGAGAAGAGTTTCATAGTGGAAACTCATGCGCTGGATAAGCTAAGTTGGGACAACGAAGTCTAGTAGGGTCCTTAAGTTTGAATGACCGCAAGATCGGGAAGGTGAGATCCGCGGGCAAGATGTAATTTTGCGGCCTGAATCTGTGTGGAAGTTAAAAAGGTGGCATGCTATGAAAGGTTGGCAGGTCCCACATGATGAGATGGTGGAGATTCTACCGGAGGGAAAATCAACGCCATAGACCAATGTCGCCACAGGAAAGTGTGCCCGGAGAGTAAAAAAGGGATGTTCTATGAAATCTAGTAGGACCATGCATTTCAAACGACAAAGATCGTGGTGCTAATCAGATCAACAGTTCGAATGGTTTTTGCAATGCAAAGAAGCACATAGGATAATATGGAAAAGGTTTGTGAAATCACGTAAGGGCCCCAATGTGGAACGACTAAGATTCTTCGTGCAGGAAATATACGGCCTTGTTTTATTTCGAAGAAGGGAAATTATGAAGAGGGAAGGATTAGTGTGGGCATGAAATAAGGATAAAGCGTGGACTAGATTTAATGGAGTGGGTCGTTCCTGAGAAAATGAAACCGTTTGGATCAGTTTAGGAGCATCACTATTAGAGCAAGTGAGTGTTCCCCTCATATTTTGCATTTCCATTTTAGGACCAGTGTGTCTACTGCACTGAAAGGAATATTTCGAGTAAAGAATCATTACAAGTATGCAAGCTCAGGAAGTTGTTAGGATTCAAATGATGATTCGAGATTTGATTCCCAAATTTTGTAACAGAATTGGGCTTTGTTTCGAGGTTGGTCTCGGGAGCCATAGCATTATAAATAGGACCTCAATTGATAAGGAAAGGGTTGGAACTTTCATTCAAAAAGAATTCTTCTCTTGTTTCTCTCCATGTAACTCTCTTGGAAGTATTAATGAGAAACATTTTCTTGCGTTTCTAAAATTCATGATGGTGATTGCATTCAGTCTGTGTTTCCTATTTTATCACTTTCATTTTTGCGTATCTCTGCTAATGCACTCTAGTTGCATATGATGAATTCTCTCTCAGTTAAGTGCTCGTTGTATCATACATTGCATTTGTTATGTGTTTCTCGTAAATGCTTTGGAATTCATCTCCCACGCTCCATTGGAGTTACTATCCTTTGCTGTCTATTCTACTAAAAGTGGTGCAAGAGATTCACCCACAGATAGGTGCTTCTTGCTTCACTGGGCTTCCTCTTCCTTCCCCTAATCACCCTTTCAATATATTTGGTTGTTTGTGACACTTAATTTTTCTCAAAGTAGAAAGGAAATTCCCCTCTCATTTTTGCTATAATTTCGTTGATTGACTCAAGTTATGACTCCATTTCCAAATGGGTTTTCTCGTATTTCTATTCTTCCATTTTCAAATATACCAATACCCCATTCCTCTCAGAAATCTAGCCTTCTGCAAGCTGTTTAAGGCCATATATATGTGTTTCTTTCCTCTCTGACAAGAGAGATCCCTCTCTGACTGTATTGGCTAGAATACAGTCTAAAGTTTGGTTGAAATGGTTACCCCTGTGACTTCCTACCGCAATCATAGGAAAATTACATGGTTCTAACATCATAGTGTCATTGTCGGGGACCTAGTTGCTACTATCTCCTCGAGAAAAACCACATTGCTTCAGTTCTATGACCTGGTTGAGCAGCTGGTCCTAGAAACATAATTGGTTGTATATGCTCTAGCAACTCCATTGGAATCCTTGGAGGGTGAGTCCATTGGGAATATCTACCACCCAGAAGCTGCAAAGATTTTTAGAGTTCCTATGGAGACTCCATCTGGGAAGAATCCAATTTTCATAATGTTCCATGACAAACCCATTGTCAAAGAGTTGCAAAGCTCAAAGAGATGATTCAGTTTCTTCATTATCAAGATGAGTTCTATGTCTGCAAGATATGCCCCTATGAATCATGCTCACATCCTCGGTTTTCTGAATCGAATACCTAATGTAGCTTGGCAAACATGTCTTCCAAAATTCAAAAATAAAAAGAGTGATGATGTTACCCTTCATTTGGTTAGATTTCATATGCATATATGTAAGTTGGGGGTGTAATTGCATGAGGATTCTTTAATGAAAATATTCATGGTTATTTTGGAAGGAAATGCACGGTCATGGTATGAGGGGTTACCATCAAAGAGTTTATATTACATTAAATACTTTCATGCAGTATTTCATGAACATTTTAAAGATCAATACCCGTCCTTGCTGTTAGTTCAAGATTGTTGCATGCACGTTAAAGGTTTCATTGAAAATTTGGAAAACATGTACAGTGATGATGATTTTATGGATGAAGAGTTTTTAGAAATTTTACATGAGAACCCATTTCAGAAAATAGAAATACAAACTATCTTCCTCAACATTCAAGAAAATTCCTAGCAGTTGATGGTATCTTCCTTGATTGAAAAAGACATGAGCCAAAACTCTGATTCAACCAGTTACATTTCTTTCACCGAGGTAGATGATAATTTGCAACAGTCTTGTCAATATTTGTGTGACTGAGAAAGAGGTTGGGACTACCAATCAAATCCTTCCTTAGATTATTCAACATCTGAAATTTTGTTACAAGAAGAGGATGCCCCTTCCCAATTAGAAAATTCCTTTTTGCTAAAGTAATCTCTTCAAAGTTACAATACATATATGATTGATTACATAGAGAATGAAAATTATGGAAAATATCAGTCTTATAGTCATTCCACATGTTTATTTTCTGAAAATGCATGTAAAGGGGAATCGAATTTTGAGTTAATGGTTGAAGAAGGACATTTGTTTGTTTTTCAAACCCAAATTCCCCCTGAAGATTTACATGAACACAAAAACCCTTTTTTTCTTATGGAAGATGGGAAAGATGAACAATTATGCAATCAATCCCAGCCTATAGAAAAACCAGCAGTATGCAATGAAGAGTTGAATAGCAAAGAAGAAGATGAGGGTTCTCAAATGCATGTTCCTTTTTGTTGTCCAGATTTAGAAATCTTGTATCAAGAAGAACTTTGTTTGCCTGATGCTATTGGAGGAAATAATGATATTTATAATGAAACATATAAAGAAGATGGCGTTTTTAATTCATAAATTTTGAATTAAGAGGTTGATATCTCATTTGGAAATTGTCATGAAAATTCCTTGCATAATTCTTTTCGATATTAGTTTGACAATGCGCAATGGAGTGTACAGTTTGAGCATCCTTCTTATGGTAAGAAAATGACATAATGTTTTGAAGGTTGTCATGTTCTTTATGACCTAGTGGCTGATCATATGGATAAATTTTTCATTTGGAGTAGTTGGTTATGTGTTTGCAGCAAAGATCAAATTCGGTACCATTGTCTTTTTCCATTATGCTTTTATGTTCTGATTTCACTTAAGCATGATGAGAAAGCTTATCTATTGGATTGGTTGCTTGGTTGGATTCATTGGAAGGAAAAATTTACTTGATTGAGAATTAGCGTTCAGCCAAGTAGGGTAGGTAGGAGTATGTAAATAAGCTTGACATGCGAGCATTTCTTTTCCAACAGTTTCAATTTGATTTCAGTAGAATTTTAGTTTAAGTTTAATTTTAGGTTCAAATTTGCAAAGTATAGTTGGTTGCAGCATGGATTGAACAGGTTGAGGGTTTTAGAAAAATATCGGGAGCAACCCAATGGATCAAGTAGCTTGGTCTATGGGGTTCTTCACTACATCACAGGGAGGATAGCATCCCTGAGTTGGAGCCGCTATTAGCATCTGTGCTAAAAAATTTTTTTGCAAAAATTGGCGCTATGAGCGAATATTTTTCAAAGGGTTTCTTGATTTGGATGCTTCAAGTTTTCTCCTAGTAATTAATGCATGCAATTTTCTAGGTTTTGGTAATAAAAAGGGAGTTAAAAGGATTTTGGATAAAAAGGGAATTATTATTATTATTGGGAAAATTTTATCCATTTTGGATAAAATTTATTAAAGTTAGCTTTACAAACCAATATGGGCTTTATGTGCAAAATTTTATCTCTTGGGGCCAAGGTACTGACAAAGTTTTCACAAAATTATTGACACAATGACTGCTCAGCACCACAAGCTAATGGTCATATAGGGGGCCACCATATCAACACCCAACATTGAAGTCCAAACGCCGAGTACACAAGGGATATTATATCGCTTTGATCCTTGATGTATTTAGAAGTGTCCTGGGTATATAAATATTGGAAATGTCATTAAATTCATGCATGTGGGAGAATAGTTCCTGTAGAAAACATATAAAAAATGAAGCAATCAAACATTCTCATAAATCTCATTGCCATAATATTTTCCAAAGGCAACAAGAAAATGCAGCAGCCACACCCTGTGTGAATATGCAATTATAATGAATCCATGGCACAAGGCGTTCTCACTATTGGCCTGAGACCAACGTCCAAGCACCGAGTCATGTATAGAGGAGCTCGCATGAAGTTATTGATTCTTTATTGCGTCTTGGTGTAAGTAGGAAGCTGCAACACCTATAAACTACATAAAATGTGCCCTCCTTTTAAAACGGGATAATAATTTATCTGGCAATGTTCTAAGTATTTCAAGTTCGACTGTGAATGAGAATTCACACCAATCTTGTGCGATAGAGAAGTTGATTTTGGACTCACTACCTGTACATTGTGCACCATGCGAGGGCTGCATCAATTGTAATGCAAAATTCCACGGTCCTCCAGTCAGCAGATGATACAATGGTTTTATTATGGAAAACATTCAACATTAATATCGTGATCCGTAAACAAGGAAGGGCCAAGAAAAAGACAGGAAGTTTGGGCCCGAGATAATGAAGAGCTATTGTCCAAAAAATCAAAAGGGATCAACGGTGTAGATAAATACATGCCTCATCCAATGCCCCAAAACCATTTTGTGGAGGAAAATAGCAGACAAGTTACATAGTTGAGGGACTGTGAAATGGTATTGAACTGCTCACAAAATCAACTGTCAGGTTGATGGGTGAAACAAACCAACAACGATGGGGGGATTTCACACAAGCAACAAGCATGAAGTAGTTAAAATTCTATGGCCACAAAATCAAGTATGAGTTCTACTCTTGAACAACTCATATCTTACTCAAATATGGATCGATGATTAACATCTATTTTGAAATGTGAAGGATCGTGAAATGGGTTACCTGCTCCATATTTCGATGGTCATGGTCCAAATATGTCATAGCTCTATAGTTGAGAAGAGATTTGCAGCAGAAACTCATGCACTAGATAAGCTAAGTTGGGACTGCGAAGTCTAGTAGGTTCCTCAAGTTTGAACGACCGCAAGATCGGGAAGGTCAAATCCATAGGAAAGATGTATTTTCGTGGCCTGAAGCTGTGTGAAGGTTAACAAGGTGGCACGCTAGGAAAGGTTGGTGAGTCCCGCATGATCAGACGGTGGAGATTCTACTGGAGGGAAAATCAATGGCCTCAACCAATGTCTTCGCAGGAAAGTGCTTGGAGAGTAACGAAGGGATGTGCTACGAAATCCAGTAGGACCATGCATTTCAAATGACGGAGATTGTGGTACTAATCAAATCAACGATCCGGATGGTTTTCATGATGCAAAGAAGCATGGAGGATAATGGGGTAGAGGTTTGCGAAATCGCATAAGGGCCCCAACGTGGAATGGCTGGGATTCTTCGTGTAGGAAATCTATGGCCATGTAAGATTATGAAAAAGGAAAAGTATGAAGAGGGAAGGAGTAGTGTGGGCATGAAGCAAGGCTAAAGTGTGGATGAGATTCAATCAAGTGGGTCATTCCTAAGAAACTAAAACTGTTTGGAGCAGTTCGGGAGAATTACTATCAGAGCAAGTGAGCATGCCCCTCATATTCTATGTTGCCATTTTAGGACCAGCATGTTAGCTGCACTAAAAGGCCAATTTCGGGTAAAGAATCATGGAGAGTTTTCCAGCTTAGGAAGTTTTAGGATTTGAATGATGATTTGGGATTTGATTGCCAAATTTTTTAATAGAATTGGGCTCTATTTCGTGGTTGGTCTTGGGAGCCATAGCATTATAAATAGGACCTCAATTGATGAGGAAAGGGTTGGAACTTTCATTCAGAAAGAATTCTTCTCTTGTTTTTGTCCATGTAACTCTCTTGGAAGTATTAATGAGAAACATTCTCCCGCGTTTCTCAGATTCATCATGGTTATTTCATTCAGTATGTTTTTCTTGTTTTATCACTTTCATTTTTGTGTATCTTTGCTAATGCGCTCTAGTTGCATATGAGGAATTCACTCTCAGTTAAGCGCTCCTCGTATTAGATGTTTTATTTGTTATGTGTTTCTGGTAAATGCTTTGGAATTCATCTCCCATGCTCCATTGTCTTTACTAGCCTTTGCTATCTATTCTACTAAAGGTGGTGCAAGAGATTCACCCATAGATAGGTGCCTCTGGCTTCGTTGGGCTTCTCCTTCCTTCCCCTAATCACCCTTTCAATATATTTGGTTGTATGTGACACTTACTTTGCCTCAGAGTACAAAGGAAATTCCCCTCTCATTTTTATTATAATTCCCTTGATTGAATCAGGTTTAGACACCATTTCCCAATGATTTTTCCTATCTGTTTGTTCTTCCATTTTCAAATCTACCAATAACCCATTCCTATCAGAAATATAACCTTCTGCAAGTTGTTTAAAGCCACATATATGTGTTTCTTTCCACTATTCCAAAAGAGAGCCCTCTCTGACTGTATTGGATAGAATACAATCTAATGTTTGGTTGAAATGGTACCCCTATGACTTCCTACTGCAACCATAGGAAAATTACAGGGTGCTAACACCTCCATTCGAATTTTGGACCTTGATTAGGATAATTGATTAAAGAACATGTGTCTTGGTATTTTGAATATTCATCTTGGATCTCATCCAACTAGTCTGGAACTGTAACTGAAATCACATAATCTTTGACTTCTTCATCTTTTCGAGATAGGGAATCAACGACTACATTGTCCTTTCCTCTATTATGCAATATATCCATGTAAAATGTAGCAATTTTTTCTATCAATTTATGTTGTCTGGATGGAAATTTTTTGTTGTAAGAGATATTGAGGACTATTGTAGTCTGCTTGTATCAATATTTTTCTCCCTGGAAGGTATTTTTCCATTTTTTTAGAGCATGTATAATGGAAAGCATTTATTTATCATATGTAGACTTTAAACTTTATATTTTGTTGAGATTTTAGATTTCAAATTTTATTGGATGACCATCTTGCATCAAGACTTCTCTTATCCCAAATCCCAAAGCATTACATTCAACTACAATGGGTTTTATGAAGTCTGGTATTGCTAATACTGGCGTCGATGACTTAATGTTTTTCAATGATTCAGAACATTTTTTAGCTTCATCATTCCATTGAAATTATTATTTTTTTAATAAATTTGTTAGAGGGGTAGTCTTGTGGGCATAATTATTCACAAATATTTGATAGTATCCCGTCAAGCCTAAAAATCCTCTAAATTTTGCGATGTTATTTGGTTTGGGCCACTCAGTGATTTCCTTAATTTTACTGGGGTCAATTTCGACTCCTTCCTTCGATATTTTATGGACAAGATAGTCCAGTTGTTCTTCTCCAAAACTGCATTAGACATTTCAATATGGTGAGTACATGATCTAGGTGTTGGAGAAGCTCTCTCTAAGTTTTTCTATATATGAGGATATCATCAAAAAATACTAATACAAAATTTCTCAAATATGGCGAGAACAATTCATTCATTGTGTCTTGAAAAGTGTCTAGAGCATTAGTTAATCCGAAGGGAATTACTTTGAACTCATAATGGCCCTCATGAATACATAAAGAATTTTTTGTGAAATATTCTAATATAACCCTGATTTGATAATACCTTGATATCGTGTCTAATTTTGAGAAGTACTTAGCTCCAGGAAGTTCATCCAACATCCCATCGATTAATGGGATAGGGAATTTATTCTTGATTGTTATCTTGTTCATCCCTCTGTAATCTATGGACAACCTGAAATATCCCTCCTTATTTCAAAGTAGTATTATTAGATTTGTATAAGTGCTCCACCTCTTTGAAATGACAAAACATTTTAACAAATATTGGGTTGACCTTTCGATCTATGTTTTATGGTGACGTGGATATTTGTACGGTTTGATATTGACAGTTTTTCCACTGTTTCTACCTCAATCATGTGTTCAATCTTAGTATTTGGTGGGAGATCCATTTGAAGCTCTTGGAACACCTTGTGGTTCCTTTGGATTAGCTCTTGTATTTTTGGTGGTTTGTAGTTATCTCCTTCACATGTTAGCAACTCCATATATTGACATTGAATTATGTAAGAAGGTGCTCCTTTTCAAGTTTGGGGTGGTTGGAAACTATACAATTTGTACTTTTTCCCTAGCCACTCGAAATTGATAAAATGATCCTGATGGTTCATGGAGTAATTACCCAATGTTTGCAACCATTGTATTATTAATATCATGTCTACTCCTCCTAGAGGTACTACAAAGAAGTCATATTATAGGTTATACTCTTGCATTTTTAATTTAAGCTTGTGAAATCTTCCCAAATTTTCAATCTTCTTACCATAAGTTGCCATAACCTTCATGTTAGAAACTGGGTATATGAATAGGTTCATCCTCTTAGTGAGATTAATGTTGATAAATTTATGTGTACTTATATTATATGTGAGAATCAAGAAATTATTGTTTTTGATATGTCCCTTTAGATTTAATGTTTGAGGTTGGGATATCCTTGTAATGGAGGCTAATGATATTTTTGGTGTATCATCTTCTATTTTTGAGTTGTAGTCATGTTGATTTCCAATATCATCCTCACTTGATTATTCAATTTAAAATTATTCTTCTTCTTTGGCCTCGTATGCATACAGCATTTGGGGGTAGCACTTTTGCAAACATATATGCTTAGGATCCCACTTTTCTCTGCAATATTTCCACTTTCCTTCCTTCATCCTTTGGGCCTCCACACTAGTTTTTTATCCTTCCCTTAGATGTGGTGGCATATATTTAGAAGTTCCCACATTTGCTAATTGGGGAGGCTTCCTCTTGGAGTAGTTTTTTTCAAAACTAATATGGTGGATCTTTCGAACTTGTTCTCGATGATCTTATCCTTAAATCTTTCCTTCTCCATGGTAGAAACATTATGTGATTAAACTCATATCAAATGTGTGGTTTCATTCTATGTATGCATGTTTGTATTCGTTGGTCATTGGTTATCTATGGAAATTGGGTTGATAAATCTTCCCATTCACAAGTGTACTCATCTACAGTACCTTTTTGTTGCAATCTGGTGATATTGACAAAGGATTCTTTCTCAGTTATGCCTTGAAACCTTTTAAGAAGGTCATTTTAAAACTGAAGGAACAAACCCTCATTATAGTCTTCCACTATATGTACCAATTGTATGCGTTACCCTCCAATTGCATGGAGAAATATTTAATCTTCTCACTATCTTATTGTATGTTATGGATGTCAAAGTTGTTCAAGTATTGTAACTTTGGAAGATATTCCAGATGTATTATTTGTATTCCTCCATTAGGAGATGAGTTTGGTCATGTAAGAGTCAATGAAAGAATCAATGTAAACCTCTAGATGTAAGTCGGGTCAATAGTACCCAAGTGTCATTATAATAGATGTTATTTTTTATTTCTTTCTAGACAAGTCGGGCCAGTCAATTATACAAGTTGGCCTTGTTAGGTCCTAAGTCAAGTAAAGTAAAAAATATAAATAGGGAGGCACTCCCATTCATTTGTACACAATCACTCAACCAAGTTTGCAAGAGAGAGAAGAACAAGTGTGGTAGAAATAAGAGAGAAGAAGTTGTCTGGGTCTTACATTGCTCTAGTCGACCATTCCAAAAATATTTGAAAAAAGAATAAGGGAATACCCCTCATTAGCACCAATAAAAACAGATAATAAACAAAATCTTCGGTATAAAGAAAGAGAATCACCAGCTCTTCATGCAGAACAAGTCTCTAAGAACCTAGGTGAACATGTCCGACTTCAGAGCCTAGTGGAAATGTTTACAGGGAAAGTTGCTCGATGGTGGGAAACCCATCAGGAAAGACTGCAAACATGGACAACAATTTCAACTTTCTTTGTAGAAATATTCAGAGGAAGGAAGCTAACAAAACAGGAAAAAATACATGTCTTAATCCAAGGACAAGATCTAGAAAAGCATATATGAATATGTGAAACAAAATGGAGAATACTTAATTACAAAGACGAATGCATATGGCCACACCTGTTTCCCTCGATACTAGATGACCTACCTAACAAGTGGTATAAAATGGAGGAGGCACAAGGAGAAACATTCATATGGAATAAACTTAGAGAAAATTTCATTAAGTTATTTAGCTTTATATTGGAAGACACAAAACTAGTCGAAGCTACAAAACAAATAAAAACATTTATATAACCGGATAGTAACGAACTGACACAAAATAGAAGCCGACCAAATATAGCATGCTAAAAATTTCAGTCTGACAAAATACCACAGTCGACAAGACTCCAATTAGAAAATGAACACACAGATGGGAGGAGTTTTCAATGGAAGATCGATCACCCAGAAACAATCAAACCAGTTAAAACGATATTCAAAATAGAGTCGACCAACAAAAACGACACCGAACAAATGACAACAACAGAATTTCCAACAACATTTTCACTATTCAAAGAAGGTAGTCGATATATTAATGAAAGTAAAGCACCATAATGGATGGATGTAAAAGTAAAAAATAAAGAAATTGACATTTCTAATGATAATAGACCGAAAATGGCAAGAATTGGCGACTATTGGAGCAAAGAACAAACCACAGAGATTTTCGACTTATTAAAAGAATTTCAAGATGTATTTTCATGAGACTACAAAGACTTAAAAGGATTAGTAGCATAAATGGGAGAGATGAAGATATACATCAAACCTGATGCCCGACCTGTCAAGAAAAGACCTTATAAGTTGGCACATAAATATAAAGAAATAGTAAAAAAGGAGATTGACAATATTCTTATAGCCGGAATAATTTACCCCATTGACCAGTAGGAATGGGAAAGCACAATGGTCATCCAAACTAAAAAACATGACCCAACAAAACTACGAATCTATGTCGATTTCCATGAATTAAACAAGGTTACCTTAACAGATCCATTCCCAAATACATACACTAATGAAATCCTAAATGAAGTCACAGGGCATGAATGCTATTCATTTACGAATGGATTTTCAGGGTACAATCAGGTGCCAATAGCCAAAGAAGATTAAAAAAAGACAAACTTCGTATGTGAATTTGGCTCATTTTCCTGCAGAGTGATGCCATTTGGTCTCAAAAATGCACCATCAATGTTTTCAAGAACAGTTGTCAAGACATTTCAAGAATACATCTACAAAACAATGTCACTATACTTCGACGACTAGATGATCTACTCTATGCTGAAAGACCACTATAAATGGTTAAGGCTTATGCTGGAATGTTGCCGACAGATTCAGCTATCTCTCAATATAAAGAAATGCTAATTCTTAACCCTTATAGGAATCCTATTAGGGAATATTGTATGCAAGGAAGGTATCAAAGTTGAATTTGCAAAGATAAAAATTATCCTCGACTTAAAACCACTAGTGAAATCAAAACAAGTCAGAGTACAGTTAGGACACATGGGGTACTATAGAAAATTCATTCAGCACTACTCTAATATGACATACCCTCTAGAAGAAATATTGACAGAAGATCAAGAGTTTAACTGGACAGAATAATGTGATACGTCCTTCCACACATTAAAAAGAAAATTAGTTGGGGCACCCATTCTTAGATTCCCGAACTGGTTGATCAAATTGCATGTGCACATCGATGCCTCAGGCTTAGCAATAAGAGCAATATTGACACAACCTGGCGAAGAGGGCATGGATTACCCAATCATATATAGTAGTAGAAAATTAAACAAAGTTGAATGCAACTACTCCACGACAGAAATGGAGGCATTAGGGATGGCCTTTTCTCTTCAAAAGTATCGACACTACCTACTAGCTAACCCCTTCATATTATATATAGGTCATCAAGCATTAAAATACCTCGTCAATAAAACTTTGCACCACAGAAGAATCTACCGTTGGCTATTACTATTCCAAGAATTTGAATTCGAAGTTGTACTTCGACCAGGACGATTGAATGTCGGGTCCGACCACTTGTAGATAATTGACATAGGGGAGGAGCCGACAGGAGTCGAGGATGATTTTATAAATGCACATTTATTCTAAATAGAATTTGTTCCTACAGAGTTGGAAGAAATAGATCAATTTTTGGAGAATGGTCAAGCACCAAATGGAATGAGCACAAAAAAGAAACAAATTTTAGCCATGAAAGCTACACCATATAGACTTATTAATGGATTTTTATATAAAATGGGTTTGGACGAAGTATTCTGTCGGTGTGTGTTAGAACATGAATAAGAAAAAATTATGTGTGAAGCACACTATGGACCAGTAGGAGGACACTTTTAGTTAGATACAACTACAAAGAAAATCCAACAATCAGGACTATGGTGGCCGACACTATACAAAGACTGTAAAATGTTTGTGAACAAATGTGATCGCTTCCAACGGCTAGGTCGACCGCTACCTAGTACACAAATTCCTTTAATATCAGTAAACCCAAGCCTCACATTCCAAATCTGGTCTATCGAATTTATAGGTCCATTTCCAGTCCGAGCAAAAAGGACAGGTGCAAGATATATTATAACAACAGTTGAATATGTCACTAAATGGGAAGAAGCATAACCTATCGACACCTGTTCTAGTGAGGTAGCTACTAAATTCATATATGAAAACATTATCACTAGGTTTGGCTATCCTATAACCTTAATCAATGACCAAGGCTCACACTTCATCAATAAAACAATTACAACATTGACAAAACAGTTCAAAATTGACCATCGATGAAGTACATCCTATCACCCTCAGTTGAATGGAGAAATAGAAGCTTTCAACAAAACACTAACAAGAGGTCTAAGAAAAATATGTAATACCTACAAAGATGACTGGGATGAGAAAATCCCTGCGGTATTATGGGCATATAGAACAACATATAAACGCTCGACCGACCAAACATCCTTTTGACTGGTCTACGACCAAGAAGCGGTCATTCCTTTACATTTTCGAAAGCAGACATCGGTGATAGCTAACATCTTACATATCAATGTTGGAGAATCAATAAAGGATCGACTTGTTACTTTTTACAACATTAAGCTAACATATCATTAGGATCTTTAACTGAGAGAACAACAAGCATAGCAATCAAACACAAGAGACAATGAACACAGTGTTTTTCCTTGAGGAAACCATAAATGGAGAAAACCCCGCAACTTCCTCAGAGATAGAATAAGCACCGAAGTGAAACCCAAAAAAAGTAAGACAATCTCCCAACAATAGCAAGCTCTTTCCTCTAGCCCCAGTGTCTTTCTCTTCCTCAACTATGCGCTACACTTGAGTGTGTATGATTTGTGTGCTAAATAGAGAGTCTAGCTCTCTATTTATACTAATTTTGACATGACTAAAACCCTACTAGGGACGACCTCTCTAGGAGAGTCTAATAACCCTAGTGCCCTGAAACTGCGGGGACTTTAACCCTTAGACAATAGGAGGGTTACCCATAATGACTTGACATGACTTGTTTACATTATTGATTCTCTCGATCGAAACATTGGGGCATGACATGACATAAGAACATCCCAAAATAAACATTGGGTTACAATAGATAAGAAATACAAGTGAATACATTCCGAAGTTACAATTACATTAACACTCCCTCTTAACTAGGAAGGTATTCTCTCGACACAATTTTCATCACTGGTCTTCTTCTCTAGGTATTCTTGTCATCTACATCTTCAAGTCATCATCGTATTCAAGTCTTCTTTGTCTTCAAGTCAGCTTCATCTTTGGATCTGGATCATCACTCGATATGGATCATCATCATTACATCATCTTTGTAGCATCATTCTTGGATCTGGATCATCACTCGATCTAGATCATCTCTAGATCTGGAGCATCACTTGATCTGGATCATCTCTGCTGGATCATCAATATTGAATCTTCACAAGTGCTATCTCTTGATTCTTCTCATCATAGGAAGTTATACAAAGCCAGCCTTTTTTCATGTTGTATGTAGGCCTATCCACCATGTAGGTCTTCACCCAACACTTACATCTGATCATGTAGGAACTAACCTATAATCATATAAAAAAGTCACGCCCAACACTCACATATGACCATGTGGTAACAAATCCCACAACCCTATCAGAAAGGCCTAGCAATTACATATGATCAACCAATTATCGAAGAAAGGACTAGCACTTACACTTGGCCATGCGTGGAACCAATCCTCCATGCCAAAAGGCTCCTGCACTTAAATATGATCAACCAATGATTGAATAAAGGCACAACACTTATATCTGATCAACACATGGTCGAAGAAAGGATCAACACTTATATATGATCAACACATGATCAAAGAAAGGCTCTGCACTTACATTCGACACATACAAGGAGCCAATCCATCTGTATGTTCGAAAAGGTGTGCGCTCACATCTGGCCTGGTAGGAACCAAATCCTACACCCTCGTTAGAATGGACCCTAGTCCCAGACTAAGCTACCTGGTAACTAACCAGGCGCCTCCATTCTCTAGGAGAATGGAAATTGCCCTTACATCTGTCCTACTTGACAGCATGGCCATCACTCACATCTGACATGGAAGGAAACTAATCCTTTAACCATGACATAATGGATCAACCCTTATATCTGACCTACTCGTTAGAATGGCTCTCTCAGTCCTAGACTGAGTGTTCCTCGTAACTGACCAGGTACCTCCATTCCCAGAATGGCATTCATCACTCATATCTAACATGGAAGGAACCAATCCTCTCACCATGACAGAATGGCTCAGCCCTTACATCTGACCTGCTCGTCAGAATGGCTATGGGAATCATCACTTTCCCTTGGAGGAAACCTCGATCTGGAGAACACCAAGCTTCTCCCTAAAGTACTCAAACTTCACCCTTGCTAATGGCTTTGTCAACACATCAACTATTTGTTCCTCCATCACAACATATTGGAGCTTCACTGCTCCCCTCTGCACCATATCCCTGATATAGTGATACTTGATCTCAATATGCTTTGACTTTTCATGGAACACTAGATTCTCTAACAACTTCACACAACTTTGGTTGTCACAATGTATACAAGTAGCATCCATCTGGAGATCAAATAAATCAGACAGTAGCTTTTGCAGCCATACTGCCTCACAACTAGCTGAACAAGCTATGACATACTTTGCTTCAACTGTACTCAGTGCCACACAGGATTGGTTCCTACTAAACCAAGAGATCACACTTGATCCCATACTGAAGCAACACTCTGAAGTGCTCTTCCTATCGATGGCACTTCCTGCCTAATCTGAATCAACATAAACCTCTAGGTTAATCTTCTGATTCACCTCGTACTTGAGCCCATAATCAATTGTACCCCTCAGGTACCTCAGAATATGCTTTGTAGCAATTAAGTGAACATTTCTCGGATATGTCAGGAACTGGCTCAAGGTGTTCACAGCAAAGCAAATGTCTGGTCTCGTGTTCGTCAGGTACATCAAGGACCTAATCATCTGACGATACATCATAGCATCAACCGAATCAGATGAAGCATCGCTTAATAGCTTCAGGTTCGATGCCATAAGTGTGGCCATAGCCTCGCAGTCCATCATCCCAAACCTCTTCAGGATCTCTACTGCATACTTCCCTTGTCCAAGGAAGATTCCATCCACACTCTACCACACATCCATACCTAGAAAATAGTGCATCATACCCCAGTCCTTCATTTCGAACTCGGCAACAATATTTCTCTTCATATCAGCAATCAACCCATCCAAACCTGTCACAAATAGAACATCTACATATAGTAGAAGCATCACTGGGTTGCCATCTTCAACCTTGTAGTAAAGGTTGGAATTTGCTTTACTCTTGGTAAAGCCCAAGGTAGATAGAAAGTTGTCAATTCTATCGTACCATGTCCTGGGTGCCTGTTTCAAACCATATAGGGCTTTCTTCAGTCTGCACACATGAGACTCCCTATCAGGTGTCTCAAACCCAAGTGGATTTTCTACATACACTTCTTCTTATACTATACCATTCAATAAAGCAGTCTTGACATCCATTTGGTGTATCTTCCATTTCATTACTGCAGCCAAAGCAAGTACTGATCTGATGGAAGTGTATCTGGATATAGGAGCAAAGGTTTCTTCATAATCTATTCCTTCCTTCTGAGAGAAGCCACGAGCCACACATCTTGCCTTATATTTCTCTATGCTACAGTCTGCAACATGCTTGATCTTGTAGATCCATTTGGAAGTTACAACTGACTTCCCTTCTGGTCTTGGGACAACATCCCAAACATCATTCTTCATGATTGATTGATATTCTTCGATCATTGCATCCTTCCATTCTTTCCGTTCTACCGCTTCTTCATAACTGGAAGGTTCTTCTTTGATAAAGTCACATAGTAAGGCTACATATCTGGAGCAAGATCTGGTTCTCTTTCTTTCTCTGTGATTCTCTTCTAGAGCCCCATATGTTTCTGCACCTTGGATAATTTCACGTACCCAAGTAGTTTTCCTCTTATGATGATTCTTTTCCTGAGGTGGATCTACAAGTCTTTGTGGTTCTTCAAATTCTCGATCTTCTTCTTGAATTTCTTCATTCATGGTTGTATCATGAATTCTGGGAGCTTCAGATTCTTCAGGTTCTTCAGCAGGTCTCTTTCTGGATTTGTTGTAAGCCGTGTCTTCATCAAATGTTACATCCCTACTGATGTCGATCTTCTTGTATCCTAGGAAGTATATTCTGTAAGCCTTCAAGCTTTCAGAGTATCCCACAAATATTCCCTTCTTTCCTGAAGGATCTAGTTTTGTTCTCTTCTCTTTTGGAATGTGTATGTATACTGGACAACCGAATATTCTAAGATGGCATACTTCTAGTTTCTTACCGGATAAGACTTCTTCAGGAGTCTTGTTCTCGAGTACTCTATGTGGAGTACAGTTCTGTATATACACTACTGTTCTGGCTGCTTCTACCCATAGGTGCATAGGAAGATACTGATCATGAAGCATTGCTCTTGTAGCTTCCTTGATGGTTCTATTCTTCCTTTCTACAACCCCATTCTATTGTGGATTGTAAGGAGTGGACAACTCCCTCTTAATCCCTGATTCTTTGCATAAGTCTTTGAATTCATTTGATGTGAATTCTCCGCTATTATTTGATCAAAAGGTCTTGATCTTATTTTTTGTGTGGTTTTCGATCAAGGCTTTGAATTCCTTGAATTTCCTGAAAACTTGATCTTTGTTCTTCATGAAGTAAATCCATTTCTTCATAGAAAAGTCATCAATGAAAGAAACATAATATACATACCCGCTTAGTGAGTTTGATGACATTGGTCTGCATACATCAGAGTGGATGATTTCCAAGATTCCTTTTGCCTTACTTTCTCTACTTGGAAATGTCTTCTTTTTATTCTTCCCCTTTGCACATCCTTTGCAGACCCCTTCATGTTTTGCTTGAATTTCTGGAAGACCTTCAATATCTTTGCTTGCAAGTGGTAGTTCTCTGTAATGCACATGTGCAAGCCTTCTATGCCATAGTTCATTTGGCTCTACTATGTTGTGGACCATAGCTTGTTCTGGATGTCCCTTCAGCTTGTATAAACCTCCTTCTTGTTCTCCAATCACTATTGCATCGTTAATAGTATTTCCTCTTGGCCATATGATGACTTTACCATCTATGAATGTAACCCTTATGCCTTTTGCATCCAGTGCTGATATGGATATAATATTCTTCTTTAATCCTGGTACAAATAGAACATCCTTCATTTTCATAGACTTTCCAGAGTCTAGCTTGTAGGATGATTCACCACTACCTTTTATAGGATATTGGTAGTCATCCCCAAGTTTCACCTTATGTGGTGAATTATGTTCAGATAGTTTCTCAAAGGATTCTTTGAAACATGTCATGTGTTTGGAATCCCCACTATCAATAAGCCAATCTTTTCTTCCATGAGTGACAGTTCCTGTGAGAGCGAAGATCAGAACATATTCATCTTCACTTAAAGAGTCTTCACTTTCTTGTCTTACTCTCTTCCTAGGAGGATCATCATCCTCAGCAGTGTGAGCATGATGTCTTCTTTTGGAGTTCTTATTCTTCTTAGATCCATTCTTATTCTTGGGAAACTTTTTAGCAAAGTGTCCTATTTCATCGCATGTAAAATATCTGAGTTTGGATGGATCCCTTCTCATAAAATTATTTTTCTGATGAGAATCCTTACCTTGGTGATGATGATTTTCCCTTCTTCCTTTCTTGGAGTGTACTGTGAGAGCTTTATTCACTTCACATATTCTCTTCTCGAGCAACTATCCAAGCTTCTTCTTGAGAACATTCTTCCCACAGTTTACTAAACTTGACCAACTTCTTTCTAGCACAGATTCCTTGGATGAAAGAATCCCATGACCTAGGGAGGCCATTCAATGTTGTCATCACAATTTTTGCATTCTCTACTTCTTCATCTATAGCTTCTAGTTTTTCTTTGATCTGGGAGACCCTTGTGAATTATGACTAGATGGTCTCCTCATCCTGGATCTTGGAATTCTTCAATTGGTTTCTTAGAGTCATCTTCCATTTGATGTTCTTCCCTTCAAACAATTTGGTTAGGGCATCAAACATGGCTTTGGGTATCTTAAGAGAGGACACCTGTGGAATGAGGTGATCCTTGATAGAATCAACAATGATCCTCTTTTCCATAACCAACTTCTTCTTATGTAAGGCCTTGGCCTCATCTCCCTCTGGAACTGGAAGCTCCTCCTGGATATAGGAGTCTAACTCATTTTCTTCTAGGACCGGGGAGATCCTATACATCCAGGATCAGAAGTTATTATCTCCCTCAAGATTTTCATGAAGCTTGGTATGATGAGACATCTTAACATAGATTCTCAAATGGAAATACAAAATATTTAGATCTTACCAGGTCAAGATGTCGGATCTGGATTTGAAGCTGAAATCCTGCAGTATTGGTTCAGGAGCAGATTAGGGTTTTGATTTTCCAGATTTTTATCCAACCAAATGCTTTAAATTCGATCCCTAACTTTTATTTTTGGGAGGAGATAAATCTAGGTCTGGGCTCACTGAAAAATTCATCTTCTGTGAAAAGCCATAATTTTCGGCAGCAGTGTCGGGTCCAAAACTGAAAAACCTCAGAATTGGATTCTGCTTCGACAAAAAGATGTGCCCTGTGGAGGAGAGTTATTCCACCTTAATTTTGCTGAAAATATATGGAGAGAGAACCAAAAAATATGAATCCCTAGTTCCCGCAGCTGCAGAGTATCTTCTTCTCAGGTTAGCTCTGATACCATGTTAGTTTTTACAACATTAAGCCAGCATATCATTAGGATCTTTAACTAAGAGAACAACAAGCACAACAATCAAACACAAGAGACAATTAAAACAGTTTTTTTCCTTAGGGAAACCATAAATGGAGAAAACCCCACAACTTCCTTAGAGATAGAATCAGCACCAAAGTGAAACCCAAAAACAGTAAGACAATCTCCCAGCAGCAGCAAGCTCTTTCCTCTAGCCCCAGTTTCTTTCTCTTCGTCAACTATGTGCTACACTTGAGTGTGTATGAGTTGTGTGATAAATAGAGAGTCCATCTCTCTATTTATACTAATTTCGACATGACTAAAACCCTACTAGGGCTGACCTCTCTAGGAGAGTCTAATAACCCTAGTGCCCTGGAACTGCGGGGACTTTAACCCTTAGACTATAGGAGGGCTACCCATAATGACTTGACATGACTTGTTTACATTATTGATTCTCCCGATCAGAACATCAAGGCATGACATGACATAAGAACATCCCAGAATAAACATCGGGTTACAATAGATAAGAAATACAAGTGAATACATTCCAAAGTTACAATTACATTAACACTCCCTCTTAACTAGGAAGGTATTCTCTTGACACAATTTTCATCACTGGTCTTCTTCTCTGGGTCTTCTTGTCATCTACATCTTCAAGTCATCATCGTCTTCAATTCTTCTTTGTCTTCAAGTCATCTTCATCTCTACTAAGGCAGTAGTAGACAAAATTGTTTGAGGCACAGAAGGTATTGCAGGACCATTTAGAAGAATATGTCACCATAGAACAAGTCCTACGAAGTTGGTACACCTATTATGGACAGGTATTCCAGTAGAATCTATAGACCTATGAGCACATCCAGAACTTAGAAAAACAACAAGGTCTGGATGACACCATGAGAAGTACAATCAAGGACCAAATCATATTAGAAACAACAAAGATGGAAAAGTTAGAGAAACAAGCACGTCAATAGACAAACCAAGCACTCCCAAGCATTAGCACACTAGACAAGATATGCCCACAGATGAAAATATTGTTAGATACAGTAGATGAAAAGGCTCAGTCATTGGGACCTAACTTGGAAAACATAAAAAAATGTTCCATTCAAGAGAATCTTTCGACTCTGTCAAGCCTCACAACCCTGACCATAGATATCCAAAATTCTCTACGGAGATGGTAATAGTTTCAACACCAATTGGCCATCAAGGAATAAGCTATTGTAGAAATATATGTTTAGAAATGACCGTCCATTCATTTACACATCCCGTGAGGAAAAATAAAATGCAATAACTACTTTAGACAACATATTTTGAGTACCTTCCCTGTTTCTTTGGGACGAAGAAAGATTTTGTCCTTGGGGGAGAAGTTGGAGGAGCTAGTCGTTGAGCCGACTATTCGAGTTAACTGACTAATTGGAGATTAGGTCAGCCTTCAAAGTTCGTGTCGATTGACCTAACTGACAAGTAGTTACTCATAATCATTTTGTAAATCATATATATTAGGCTGTTGATTTAGTTAATAACATGGTTTAGTTTTGTATATGTATGGACCCTCATGTGATTCTATAATATAATATGTTATTCCATTACCTGTTCTTGTCTCTTGTCTCTTGTATTAGTATGTTTATATGACTCTTTATGTGTATTATTGGTAACCCTATGTGATCGGGGAGATTACAACATACCACAACAAACTGTATGACACTAGAAATAAACCCATTTCCATATGCAATAGAGATAAACAATGATAACACTAAGGGATATAGTGTGTACCTTATTCTGGAAGGTTGTAGTCAATCGTCGTTGATATTTTCAACCATGCTTGTACCTACATTCCATCCTCAGCAACAATGAAAAATACAATCATGATATATGTGAAGTGTTAGGCCTACCTTAGCATATATAAAACCAATATGTATAAATTAAAGTAACTAAATTTATGGATAAATAAAATTCATAGTTACACACATACAATGGATGATAAATGGATATTTATATTGATTATAAATAGAGATACAAGTGAGAACCTCTATCTACACCTCATCTAAACAGAGAAACCGAGTCCTCCACCTGGGTCTCCACCACTTCAATCCTCCATCTCAATCTCAAGCTAACAATGCAATGGAAAGCTTGGTAAGAGAATCAATGGGTTCTCACAAGGACAAAGGGATGCAGACTCAAGAATGTATGCATGGGGAACAAATGAACTATAGTTTCCTTTCTCTCTTCAATTCTCCTCCTCCAATGCATCCAAGGGTCCCAATATATATCACTTAAATAGGAAATGAAGGTTTGGTTTAGAGCATTTCCAGGAATATGGAAGGCCAAACAGTCAATTTATTCGTGACTCAATGAGGAAAACTACAAAATATTTTATTTTTGGGCACATTTCTCGATGTACGTGGGCCATAGTGCGACAAGTTGCATGTACACACAAGATGCAAGCTTGTGACCCACATATACAAATAAATAGGGATTTTGAAAGGTGTTTCTTGGAACATCAAATTTTATTTTGAGAAAAGGGAGTCTAAAGAGTCTATAGGGACATGGAAGGCCATAAAAGCATGATCTACTAATTGTGGTAAAATCATCTATAAAAGATTCCCCCTAATGTGTGAGGTCATATGGGTAACATGATGGCCTAAATACATTATATCAATTCCAGAAGTGGAGCAATGAAGACCCAGGTGTTAAAAACATCTTCTCATCAGTACAATACAATAATAATTCTCAACATGTGACTGCAAATATGAAGTATAACAGTCCCATATACAAAATAGTACAATGGCCATGAATATACATGATAAACATATGAGTCATGTGGTCATCGCCACGTACAATATACCATGAAATAAGGTCTTCATACTAAATGAAGACATCTCGTAATACAATGGATTCTCATCATGAGAGTTGACATCTCATGGATAATGGCATGATCAAAGAGGTAGAACACATGGTTGTAGTCAAGGGGTGCATCAACCACATCGAACTCGATTGACATGTTCTTCCATCCCAGTTGGACCTGAAGAGAAGGAAGTATAACATGTGGCTAAAAATAACGTCCATCAAAAGTAGTTAACATGGTACCAGATTTTGACAATGTGGGTGAGCCAAGGCCTTTCCAACATGTTAGAGACATCTTAGAGGTCGCAACACCTTCATTAACAACTATGTGTTTGATCATGTTATTCATACAATCCACATGGACTAAGAAATCCACATGGTAGGGAAAGCAAGGCTGGACCTCATGGGTTTCAAACCTAATCACTATGTAAGGATGGTAATCAACCATCCCAAGAGAATTTAATAAATCCTTCCTCTACAAAGGGAAAGTCTGAAGGACTTCAAGAGCTGACCTTGCACATGGAGTCTGACCCAAATACTTAAAAATAGAATAGTTTTGGGTGGATTGAGCATTAGGATTGTGCCCCAAGAGATTTAGGACTCCTTCAGGAATGTGATGTATAACTTCAGGCTTGTTGATATGCAAAGGAACCTCGAGGGGTTTGAGATATTTACCCAAATTGGGTTGCGAAGAACCATAATATTTAGCACGCATCACAACATTGGTGACTAACATCATGTTGATAACACAATGGCCACCTTTGACATTCGACAGGTTTTGATGCCCACTAGAAGCGCTTCCGAAATCCACATTCCTCAAAGCCATATTTTGGTTATGCAGTAAAGGATTCATTAACACAGTTGGGATCTGTGAAATAGACTTTAAGGCATCATTGATACGAGGGAACAAGTAAGTAAGATGGTCTCCCCCACAAATCTTTCATGGGAATTCAACTTTCCATTTAGACTTCTTATCCACCCTAGCATCACTACCGTTCTTTTCATCATTAGAGTTCTTCTTCCCATTCCCACCTCTCCTATTATTTCTTCCCTTATTCTTATTCCTTTCAAGATGCTGGTTACCCTTCTGGTCTGACGAATGTAATGAAATAACATCTATCGTTTGGGTGGACTTATACAAAGCCATAACTTGTCTATTCACAGGCTGGTTAATAGACAAATTTATCATTTGAGTCATAACCTAGGCTACGAATTTAATACTCACAGAGCCAACAATTCCATCGACATGTGTCCCAGATTTGAACTTAGGATTGAAATTTGACCACGTAGCATTAGGTATAATCTCATACAAGAACCCAAACTGAGCATAAATCAAGACTAATTGCTCAGCTCACAAAATAACCCATTCCTCATTCATAACTCCGAATGTCAAAACATCCTTCGCGATATAAGGCAATAACGAAGTAAGGAACCATTCCAATAAAAGCTCAGGTGGAATGTTTACCTTAATTAACCTATTCCTTCTATGCCACTCTTGAATGTGATTAGAAATATGCATGGTTTTGTCTTGCTCAATTGTCGACAAGGGTTCGGTACCTGTATCATAAGGGACTGGTAGTTGAAAGTGGTTCGAAAAGGTCATGGCTAGATCATTAAAGGTCCGATATGTTCCACCAGGAAACTCTATATACCATTTAGCCATAGGTCCTATGAGGGTGCGTTGAAACAATCGCAAGCGAATCGAATCATTGTTCATGGAATTCAAAGAGAACCATAGGTTGAAAGTGGTAACATGCTCTCCAGGGTTGTCACCATTCTTACCTTAAAACTTTGGAATGTCTGAAGGAATCTTGACGGGAACAACCAGCCACATCAGATCATGAGAAACCGTATTGTTGGTAAAATTTGATAACTTAGGCAAGTTCAATGCAGCTAAGAAAGGGATCCTAGGTTGTGCCATTTGGTTCCTTTCTCCATGAAAAGATTGATTCATACAGGGATAATTATTGTAAAGGTCATGGCCTTGGCCAGTCTAATAATAACCTCCTCCAGCATGACCCATAAAAGGATGCACATGAATATAATAATTCGGTACACCTTGGAATTGTGCTGCTACCTAACCATAATTGTAGGACTAATAAAATGGTTGACCCCCAGATATATATGGAGGAACATAATGTCTTGACACAATATTACCAACAAACAAGGCAACAACATTGCTTGAGGAAGTACTCCATCTCGAAGGACCATGTGGGTTATGAGGAGGATGTGTCATGAAAAAAGCATTTGACAGAATAGGTGCGGTGGGCAAAGGAATGTGGGATGAAATGTAGGATGTACCTCCAATGTTCACATGTCTAGGTCCACCTCCATGAAAAGGAATCCTAGTATTATGTCCAGATGAATTGTATGAAAATCCTCCCACAAATGGCACGGAAGGTGCAATATGATCACTACCAAACCTATAACACCCTGGTTTTGACCCTGTTTGCATTAAAAATATACATGATGTATATATTGTAATTAATCATGGCGGGGAACTAAAGAAAAAATCCCCACCATCGATTTAACATTTTATGTTTTGATAATTAAAATCGTTGCCGATGGTATTTCGTGCTATCCGACACATTATAATTTTGGCATCATGTAAATATGCATTTTAATTAAAATACCCACAACCAGCTATGTCTATGCAACAAATAATGAGATGGGGGCATAATTTTTCCTAAGGAACAGGGAGGGAAATTATTTAACCTTTGGGGCCAAAGGGAAAAATCCAAATGTCAAAGGGAGAACCCATGAAATAGTCAACTACCTTTTTTGTCTCATTCACCCAATCATTTAATTCTACCAGAAATTGGTTGAATTAGTTACTGCATGGGGTTGGGAAGAGTATGGGCATGGAAATTCGAATTTGGGGAAAACACATTTTGGGGAAAAACGTTTTTTACTTTTGGGGCAAGAAAACACCCAAAATGTATTCCCATTTGTCCATACATCCACGTTCTTCATTTTTTCTCACGAAGCGGAAGCTTGGGAGCTGTTTTGACCTCCACCATTTTTCATGCTCTATGTTTCCTTCACGATTTGGGCTCCTGGGCGTTTTTATCATCATCATTCATCCACGTTGGGTTTTTGTATGTGTGTGTTTTCCCTCATGTGGGAAGTCATTTCTCTATTTTCCTTTGGCTGGGGAATTTGTTTTTGTATTGATCTATGGTTGGGTTTCTTTCCCAACGTTTTTGTTGCATTTCTCCACCATTTTCCAATCTAAAAATTGATTTTGGGTCCTAGGGTTGTTTTACCCACTTACCATTTCTGATTTTATCTTCCAGGATGTTTTTGTCCATGCCCATCACTATGATTGTTGTGTATTGAATTTTTTTTGGCCACATTATGGCCAAAAATTCCCTGGTATACGATTTTCTCTTAGTGGGTTTTTTTCACCCACCTTGGCAATTAATTTTGTTGCCGAACTGTTTTCCTCAACCCAAAAATTGTGTGTATTGTTGTGTATGCCTTTGTGTTGTGGTTTTCGTTGAATTGGGAGTGGAAATGGGGATTGACCAGCTTGATAAATCTAGTCCATGAGGAACCTTAGTGAGAGATCTTGAGGGATGATTGTTCCTTACTACACATCCTAAATAGTATTGGAAGGGAATGCATAGCCTGAGGGACTGTACAATAGAAAAGAGGATGATTCCTTGTGTTGGGTGTGTACGTGTTGGGAAATCCAAGTCAAATATTGTGTAGGTGTTTATGGCCCTATGGTTGAGCTCACTAGCTTAGAAAACAAGCCTTTCCATGATAAACCCAAACATAGCTTTGGCTTGACTGAGTTTTGACATATCTTTGGCTATGTGTGAGCCTGCTAGTTTCCTTTTCCTTGGGGAATCATGCCCAGCTCGGGGGTGGCAGTGTTGCTGAGAGATTAAGGAGAACATTGGCCTATGGTTGGGTGGAACATTGTAGCGACATAGCTAGTTGCGGGACGAGTTTCTTCATAAGATAAGTATTCTTATCTATTTCATCTCTACAATTGTATTTGTTGTTTAATGGAAATGATGAACATGCTAAATGCTTGAATGGAATGTATTTTTCTTCCACTATATGATAAATAATTATGCATTTGTGCATGTTTTAGTTCAAATCATTTCAATTTTTATCATGTGTATGTTCATGGGGCTAGTTTCTCGTGTAGATAGCAGCATTGGTAGCATACTCTTTTCTGGTTGGAGGGTCGAGGACCTTACAAAACCTATCCTCCTGGAAAGGGATATTAGTTCCCCTAGGAAAAACAATAGGACCTACACCAGGATCAATGAAGGATGATGGGAAAGTGTTAGTAAGGAATGTCATGCCAAATATAAAAGGATTGGTGCTAGAGGGAACATGGCGAGTCTCACTACTCAAGCATTACGAGGAATTCCTACAATAAGAAGCTATGAAATATGACAGGTGGGTCTATGAACTAAAGTAAGAACCTTCCCTGTGAGGATCAATTTCAACTGGAGTCCCAAGTATACTAAATATCATATTCACCATTCTAAAGGATGGAGAAGCGGGGACTTTTGAGGTCTCAGATGTATGCATCATGATGAGACTGGTGTGTGGATCATAGTGTGTATAAGTTCTCCTAGAATTTTTATCCCTCTTCTGCAGAGGAGGAGGAGACTGACAAGGAGAAAGACCTACTAAACAACGAGATCAATAGAGTGCCATTGCTTTCTCCACGATGACTCCATAAGAGCAAAAATACTCAACCAAGTAGGAACCTTAGAGCAAGCTAGTGCACAAAGAGCACACTCCTAAGAAAATGTAATCCATATGAAAACAAACCAAGAGGGATGATAAATGATCTCCCGGATGCAACAGGTGTGTCCTACCTAGGGGAGTCATGAGACTCCCATACACTAGAAGTAAAGGTGTGTAACCAATTATAGTGTCCCTCAGCTTCAACGCATAAACTGACTGTGTTGTCTAGCCCCTACCTGACCAAGACACTCACATATAAACCTATGCAAGTACCCCATAGGATACTTAGGTAAGGAAAATAATGTCACTCCAATATAACTAATGCTCAGGTGAACAGTCATGGGAGGGATCTAGCATATGGGCATGGTTACAAAGCTCAAAGCTCAAAAGCACCAAAGGTACCTAAAAATCCCTTAGATACGAATAAGATCTTGGAAGTATCTTCACCACTCCACATAGAGTGGAAAGGGGATATCCCCACCAAAAACGTGTACAATTCCTTGTGCTTAACTCCTGTGTAAGAGGAGACTTCTGAGAACACTAATTATATCAAGGATTTCTCTTCTCACATGGAAATAAACTTAAATGTTTTGTTTTGTAGTCTTGGAAAAATTTACTCGCAAAATCCTATTCCAAGACTCTACAACCTAAGCTTGTTGGTGCACCTCTATCAAATAAAAAATTGTAATAAATTTTAATTTAATCATTCATTTTAAGGGCTATGATTACTCAAAGGGAATGATCATGCAACTAGTGATGTTATGATTCAACAGTGAAATAAATATGCACACCTAACAATGATTCCAAGTGAAATTTGTGTTGAATGAAAAAGGGGTATGCCACTACATGAGATGCATAAATTCCTCTTCAAATGCCAATGCAAACATTCCTATATGAAATATTGATCACTACTCAACTAAGAAAACCTAATGCAAGTACTATTTCCATGCAAATGCACAATGCACAAACATGCTAAAGATAAAATATTTTTGTATTTTTATAATGAATGGTATGTAAATGCAATAAAAATACTCTACAACTCCCAGAACATGCAACAAGTATCATAAACAAGCCAAGAAAGACACTAAGATAAAAATGTCTAATGCACTAATATCAAAACAAAAAAGGAGAAGAATGAGAAGAAAAATATTTAACTAAAAAGCAAAGAAAAAAGGTCTCTGGTAAAAAATAGAGGCAATAGACAGACCTCAAAGGAACCTAAGAAGACTCAGCAACAATCAAAACCCACCCAACATCTCTCAAACATCAAATTTTCACTCAAAAGAGAGGCATACGTCACTGTTCATAGGAAACCCACATGTATACGTGACTGTAAGTGCAAAAACCCACGTGTATACGCTACTGACACCTCTATGATCTGCGTACAACAAGAGGAGGGTGGTAAAAATGAAGAATAAGATTCAAATTAATTCAAAAGGACACCAATGGACTAACACACTTCTGAACTTGACACAAAAACACAAAGAAACATAGAGCAATTCAAGCAAATTGTCCAGCCAAACTCCAACAAGCAAGGAAGATCCCCAGCAGAGTTGCCAATTCTGTTAGGAAGAAAACTTCCTATGGCTTGGGGTAGACGACAACAGACTGTATGACACTAGAAATAAACCCATTTCCATATGCAATAGAGATAAACAATGCTAACACTAAGGGATATAAGGCTTACCTTATTCCGGAAGGTTGTAGTCGATCCCTGTTGAGCTTTTCAACCACGCTTGTACCTACATTCCATTCTCAACAACAACAAAAAAGACAAGAATGATATATGTTAAATGTTAGGCCTACTCTAGCATATATAAAACCAATATGTATAAATCAAAGTAACTACATCCATGGATAAAGAACATTCATAGTTACACACATACAATGGATGAGAAATGGATATTTCTATTGATTATAACTAGAGACACAAGTGACAACCTCTATCGGCACCTCGTCGAAATGAAAAAATGAGTCCTCCACATGGGCCTCCACCACTTTAATCCTCCATCTCAATGGAAATATCACAATGCAATGGAAATATTGGGAAGAGCATCAATGGGTTCTCAGAAGGACAAGGATGTAGACTCAAGCATGTATGAATGAGGAAAAAATGAACTATAGTTTCCTTGCTCTCTTCAATTCTCCTCCACTAATGCATCCAAGGGGCCCAATATATATCCCTTTAATAGGAAGAGAAGGATCGATTCGGAGCATTTCTAGGAATATGGAAGGACAAAGGTCAAGTTATTCATGACTCAATGAGGAAAACACCAAAATATTTTATTTTTGGGCACATTTCCTAATGTACGCAGGTCATAGTGGGACAAGTTTCATGTACATGTGAGATCTAAGATTGTGACCTGTGTATACAAATAAATAGGGAGTTTTAAAGGTGTTTCTTGGAACATCAAAGTTTTTTTTTAGCAAAGGGGGCCCAAATATTCTACATACAGACATGGAAGGCCATAAATGCATGATCTACCAAGTGTGGTAAAATCATCTATAACAATAACGGCTCAAAATTTGGAAACCATGCATTCATATTTCACAAGAGTAGCTCAAATCAAAGAGTAGTTGGAAGCCATTGGTGATATGGTTGAAGAAGCAGAAGTTGTAATGACCACCTTGAATGGTCTTCCAAGATATTGGGAATCCTTTATCCAAGGAATCTGTTCAAGAAGAATACTAACCAAGTTTCGATAGTTATCGGAAGAATGTGTTTAAGAAAAAGACTAACCAAGTTCTGACAGTTATGGGAAGAATGCATTCAGGAAGAAGAAAGAATAGAAGCCAGAGAAGAAAAGATAAATGAAAATGAGGATCAAGCCTTGGAAGTCCGTACCTAATGCAAAAACAAGAGAAAGATTTATGACCATCCTCTTAGAAAGACTCAACGGGTTAAGAATTCCAATAAATACTACTCAAATTATGAATTCTTCACTTGTAATAAGATGGGACACATTGCTATAAACTATCCCATGAAAGCAAAATGAGTCAAGAAGAAAAAAATATTTCAGGCCCATGCTGCTAAAGACAATGATCAAGAAGATGAAGAGAAAGCTAAGGAGTATGAAGACTCATGTGAAGAATGTGTCTTGATTTTTGCACTCACAGGTTCAATCTCACCTCAGAATGACACCTGGATAGTAGATAGTGGTTCCTCCAAGCACATGACATGTTACAAGGACTCATTCTCATGTCTAGTACAAAAGGAGTCCCCACACAAAGTAATTCTTGGAGGTGATTACCAATATACCATCAAAGTAATGGGGGAATCCTGCTATACTTTGGATTTTGGAAAGTCTATGAAGATGAAGGATGTCCTATATTTCTGAGGACTAAAGAATAACCTTCGTTCTATCTCATCATTAGATAAGAAAGGATTCATAGTTTATTTTGAGGATGGATAAGTCCTCATGTGGACAAAAGGAAAAACCATATATGATGTAGTAGTAATTGGAATTGAAGAATGAAGACTCTACAAATTAAAAGGAAATTTAGATTCAACATTAATGACTAGTGGCATAATCCCATATCAGCTATGGCATAGAAGGCTTTCTCAAAAACACTACAAAGGACTGCCAATTGTGAGAAAGGTTGTGACTGGTTTACCTGAGATTCAGATAGATCATGAAGGAGTGTGAAAAGGATGTGGACAAGGAAAGAATACTAAAAACCCTTATCCAAACAGCGACATCAAAGCAAAAGGGATCTTAGATATTGTCTATTCAGATATATGTGGTCCAATGAAAACTACTTCATTAAGCGGGCATGTTTACTATGCTTCATTTATTTATGATTACTAAAGCAATACTTGGATATATTTATTGAAAAAGAAGGATGAAATGTTTGAAATGTTCAAAGAGTTTAAGGACCTGGTAGAAAACCTATCTGAAAAGGGGATCAATATATTAAGGTCAGATAATGGAGGAGAGTTCACATCAAGTGAATTCAATGCGTACTTCAAGGAATATGGTATTAAGAGGGAGCTCATCATTCCTTATAATCCACAACAAAATGGTGTGCCAGAAAGAAAGGATATATCTATCATGGAAGTTGTGAAAGCTATGATACATGATCAAGATCTACCTATGTACCTATGGGAGAAGCAGCAAGAATATAAGTATATGTACATAATAGAATATTCCACAGTTCCCTTGGGAATAAGACTCCATAAGAGATGTTTACCGGAGAAAATACTTAAGTCCCCTAAAGATATTTGATTGTCTTGTATACATACACATTCCCAAGGAGAAAAGGTCAAAGTTATATCCTTTAGGAAATAAGGGATTGTTTGTAGGATATAGTGAGCAATCAATATCTTATCAAATCTATATCCCAAGATATCAAAAAATTGAATTAATTAGAGATGTTACCTTTGATGGAGATACAACCTTCATAAAATCAAAGAAATACAAGGAACATGAATAGAAGCATGAAACTCCTAGAGCTGCAGAAGGTCCTAAACTAGTTAGGAACACAGAAGAAGATCAGATGCCCGAGGATCATGAAAACACAAAACCTCAGAGACCTGAAGATATTCCCAGTGAAATGATCTCACGAAAGAGAATACGTTCCTGGGTCCATGAAGTAATCGAAGAAACAAAAATACATGGTGTCCCAAAAGGAACCATGAGAGAAAGAAAGAATCCAAAGCCATACCCTAGTTATGTGGCTTTGATGTGTGATCTCATTTATAAAGAACCAACATCTTTTGAAGAAGAAAAATACTAGGAGTGGGTTGATGCAACGATCGAGGAATGTGAATCCATTATAAATAATGATGTATGGGAAATAGTACCAAGACCAAAAGACAAGTCAGTGGTATCCTCAAAATGGATCTTCACAACTAAGCCCTCAATAGATGGTGGTATAGATAAGTACATGAAAAGATTCATAGCTCGTGGATTCTCCCAAAAGGAATGAATCGACTATGAAGAGACCTTTTCACCAGTAGCTAGGTACACCTCAATTAGAACCATCCTTTCCTTGGCATCCAAAATGAAGTGGAAGTTACATCAAATGGATGTAAAGACAACCTTTCCAAATGGATTCATAGAATAACAAGTATATATAAAAAAACCACAAGGTTTCGAGACTGAATATCAGGAAACTCGTGTATGTAAAATCAAGAAGGAATTGTATGGGTTAAGGAAAGCACCTAGAGCTTGGTATGTAAGAATCGATGGATTCCTGTTGAGTTTAGGATTTACCAAGAGTAAAGAAGATTCCAATATCTACTATAAATTTGAGGGTGACAGACTTATGATATTACTAATATATGTAGATGATCTATTCTTGACATGCGAAGATAATCCCATCAACGAATGTAAGAAGAAGCTTGCTGCAAAATTTGAGATGAAAGAGCTTGGAATGATGCATTATTTTCTAGGTCTTGAAGTATGGCAGTATCTAGACTAGATTTTCCTAAACCAAGGAAAATACGTAGTAGAAATCCTAAAGAGACATGGAATGATAGATTGCAAGTCTATGAGTACTTTGATGCCAACAAATTTGAAGCTATTCAATGATGATACTTCAGAAGCAATAGATGCCACCTTATATAAACAGATTATTGGTAATTTGATGTATTTAACCAATAAAATACCATATATATGTTTTGTTGTAAATACTCTAAGTAAATATATGTGAATCCCAAATATATTCACCTAGTTGGAGCAAAACATATGATGAGGTATAAAGAGGGGAACTTAGATTATGGCCTCAGATATGCATCAAATGGCAAGATCAGATTACACGGATTAACAAATTTAGATTGGGAAGGAAGTTCCAATTATAGAAAGAGCACTTCAGGATGTTGTTTTATTATGGGATCAGACATGATGACATGGTTCAGTATAAAGAATACCAAAAATGCGCTTAGCATAGTAGAAGTTGAATACATTGCAGCATGTTCAACTTGTAGCAAAGCAGCATGGATCCGTAAGATGTTGGAAGGTTTATTTGATACAAAGATAGATGTTACTGATATCATTTGTGATAACCATAGTTGCATCAAGATGACATAAAACCCAGTATTTCATGACAAGATGAAACATATCAAAGTTATATATCATTACATCTAGGATATGGTTCAGAAGGGAGATTTAAAGTTCAAGTATGTTTCTACAGAGGAACAAGTGGTAGATGCATTGACTAAGCCTCTCTCTTGTGTAAATTTTGAATACTTTTGAGACAATCTTGGCATAGTCCAAAAGGACCTCTCTCTCTTGAGAGAGTGATGATAGATGGTAGAAGGATGCATCGGTGGTAGCTCAGCCTAGAGTAGGGTAAGTATGGCAAGGCTTGTTGACTCGAAAGGGTTAGTAACTCAGACGAGGTCTGTTGATCCTAAGGGGATTAGTATGTCTGGATAGACCGGTTTAACCCAAGTGGGTTTGTAATCCAGAACAAGATTTGTTGGTCCCTAAGAAGATCCATTTGTCTAACTAGTCTTGTTGAATTGAAAGGGCTAGTAAGTTAGACAAAATGTCTAGATGGAGTCTACCAGAGAACTCACCAAGATACTTCTCTGAGATAGTTAGTGGGAAAGATGTGGTTTCAGTATTGTTATACTGATGATTGTTGAGATAGTTTCAGTATTGTTATACTGATGATAGTTGAGATAGTTTCATTTTTGTTATACATATGATTGTTATATAGTTTCAGTATTCTTATACTGATGTGCATGGTTCAGTATTTTCATACTAATTGAGATGATTGTTAGATAGTTTCAATATTCCTACACTGAGATGGTTGGTTCAATATTTTCATACTGATATGATTGAGATGATTGTTGAGATGATTGTTAGACAATTTTAGTATCACAATACTAATGATGATGATGATGTTGCTTCAACAATTTTTTTTGTTGATGATGATGATGTCCCAACATCTCTATGCCAGTGATGCGGATGATGATCTAGCATTTATTGATGATGTTTTTTAAGCACTAACATGCTATTGTTGTTGATTGTTTCTGTATTTACATATTGATGTTGCATATGATGTTTCATTTTTTTACATACTGATTTTGAATATTATGTTTCAGTATTTACATACTGATGTTGTAGAAGATGATCGAGTATATGTAGAATATGATTCAATATCCACATAGTAATGTGACCGAAGATGATCCAATGCGTGTAGAAGATGATTCAATATTTACATACTGAGGTTACAGAAGATGATCCAACTAAGATCGATGATGAAGATGTATTATGGTGTTCCAAAAATTCTTATGAAATATAGAGACTCACTAGTCATATGTACAGTTGTGGTAGTAGTTGCTACCTGGGTTGAATATGTTGATGTATTTGTAAATTCAAAATGTATTCATCCGTATATCTTATGTATTATACCCCGATGTTTATTCTGGGAAGTGTCTGTAATGTATTTGAGTCATTTCATGCCCCAATGTTCCTATCGAGAGATTCAATAATGTAAAAAAGTCATGTCAAGTCATTGTGGGTAACCCTCCTATTGATCAAGGGTTAAAGTCCCCATAGTTGTGGGGCCCTAGGGTTATTAGACTCTCCTAGAGAAGTCGGCCCTAGTGAGTTATTGTCAAGTCGGGAATTAGTATAAATAGAAAGTGAGCCTCTCTATTTATAACACATTCGCTCACACTCAGTTGTAGCACATAACTGAGAGAGAAGAAGTTGCTGGGACAAGAGAGAGAGAGAGTACTGTTGTCGGGAGATCATCTTACTATTTTGGGGTTTTTGCTTTTGGTGTTGATTCTATCCCTGAGGAAGTTGCGGGGTTTTCTCCTTTATGGTTTCCCTAAGGAAAAAAATTGTGTTCATTGTCTCTTGTGTTTGATTGTTGTGCTTGTTATTATCTTAGTTAAAGATCCTAATATAATGCTATCTTGAATGATAAAACTCTAACATGGTAGCAGAGATAACTTGAGAAGAAGACACTATGCAGATGTGGAAACTAGGGCTTCCTACTTTTTGGATCTCTCTCCACATATTTTCAGCAAAAGAAGGTTGGAATAAATCTCCTCTCCAAGGCGCATCTTTCTGTCGAAGCAGATTCTGAATCTGAGTATTTTCAATTTTTGACCCGACACTACTGTCGAAAATTAGGGCTTTCCACAGAAGTGGAATTTTTTAGTGAGCCCATGCTTGGATTGATATCCTCCTCAAAATCAAATTTTAGAGATCAAGATCAAAGTTTTTGGTTGGACAGAACTCTGGGAAAGTCAAACCCTAATCTGCTCCTGAACCAGCTCTGTAGAAATTCAACTCCAGATCCAGATCCGACATCTTAACCTAGTAAGATCTAAATATTTTGTATTTCCATTTGAGGTTCTCAGTTAAGATGTCTCATCATACCAAGCTTGATGAAAATCTTGAGGGACCTGATAAATTTCGAGCCTGGAAGTATAGGATTTCCTGGTCCTAGAAGAAAATGAGTTGGACTCCTACATCAATGAGGAGGTTCTAGTTCCAGAGGGAGATGAGGCTAAGGGCTTACACAAAAAGAAGTTGGTCATGGATAAGAGGATTATTGTTGATTCCATCAAGGATCACCTCATACCACAGGTGTCCTCCCTAAAGACACCTAAAGCTATGTTTGATTCCCTGACCAAACTGTTTGAAGGAAAGAACATAAACCGGAAGATGACTTTGAGGAACCAGTTGAAGAATGTGAAGATCCAGAATGCGGAGACCATACAGTCATATTTCACAAGGGCCTCCCAGATCAAAGAACAACTTGAAGCAGTGGATCAAGAAGTGGAGAATGCAGAGATTGTAACGACCACCTTGAATGGTCTCCCTAGATCATGGGACTTCTTTATTCAAGGGATCTATGCCGGAAAGAAGCTAGTCAAGTTCAACAAACTATGGGAAGAATTCTCTCAAGATTAAGCTCGAATAGCAGCTCGAGAAGAAACGATGGGAAGTGAAGATCAAGCTCTCACAGTACACTCCAAGAAAAGAAGTTCTCATCACCCCAAAGGTAAGAAATTCCATAGAAGCAACACTAGAAAATATTTGTCTAGAATCAGATGTTATACATGTGACAAGAAAGGACACTATGCTAGAGAATGTCCTAGAAACAAAAATGTCTCTCACAATAAGAAGGGAAACAAGAGAAGACATCATGCTCATGCTGTAGAGGATGATGAACCTTCCACAAAGAGAATCAAACAAGAACGTGATGATTCTTTAAGAGATGAAGAATATGTCTTTATTTCCACTCTCATGGGAAACATTACACATGGAAGCAATGATTGGCTTATAGACAATGGGGCTTCCAAACATATGATAGGATTCAAAGAGTCCTTTGTGAAACTATCAGAACATGAATCACCCCACAAGGTGAAACTTGGAGATGACTACCAATATCCAATAAAAGGTAGTGGGGAATCCTCCTATAAGCTAGACTCTGGAAAGTCTATGACGATGAAGGATGTATTGTTTGTACCAAGACTAAAGAAGAACCTCCTCTCCATATCTGCATTGGATGCAAAAAGCATGAGGGTTGCATTTGTAGATGGCCAAGTTCTCATGTGGCCAAAGGGAAAGAATATTGATGATGCAGTAGTAATTGGGGAATAAGAGGGAAGTATATACAAATTAAAGGGCCATCCAAAATAAGCCTTGATCGATGTCATAGTAGAGCCAAATGAACTTTGGCATAGAAGGATTTCACATGTGCACTACATAGCACTACCTTTTGCAAGCCAAGCTAGTGAAGGACTTCCAGAAATCTAGTTAAAACATGATGGTGTATGCAAAGGATGTGAAAAAGGAAAGAATACAAAGAAGACATTTCCAAGTAGCGAGAGAAAGGAAAAAGGAATCTTGGAAATCATTCACTCCGACGTATGCGGTCCTATGTCATCCAGTTCATTAAGAGGGTATGTATACTATGTTTCTTTTATTGATGATTTTTCTAGGAATACATGGATATACTTATTGAAGAACAAAGATGAATTATTCAACAAGTTCAAAGAATTGAAAGCCTTGATCGAGAACCATATAGAAAAGAAGATCTAAACCATTCGATCAGATAATTGTGGAGAATTCACATCAAATGAATTCAAATCATTATGCAAAGATTTAGGGATTAAGAGGGAGTTAACTACTCCATATAATCCACAACAAAATGGGGTTGCTAAAAGAAAGGATAGAACTATCATGGAAGTCGCAAGGGCCATGCTTCATGATCAAGATCTTCTTATGCATCTATGAGAAGAAGCTGCCAGAATTGTAGTATATGTACAGAACCATACTCCACACAGAGTACTTGAGAACAAGACTCCTCAAGAAGTCTTCTCCAGTAAGAAACTAGAAGTAATCCATCTCAGAATATTCAGCTATCTAGTGTACATACATATTCCAAAATAAAAGAGGACAAAGCTAGATCCTTCAGGAAGGAAGGGTATGTTTGTGGGATAATCTAAAAACTCGAAGGATTACAGAAGATACTTCCCAGGATTCAAGAAGATCGACATCAGTAGGGACGTAACATTTGACGAATAATTGTCTTACAACAAATCCAAAAAGAGACCCGCTGAAGAACCTGAAGAAACAGAAGCACCCAGAATTCATGACACAACCATGAACAAAGAAATTCAAGAAGAACGAGAATTAGAAGAACCTCAAGAACCTGTAGATCCACCTCAGGAGAAGAATCCTCACAAGAGGAAACCTGCTTGGGTACGAGAAGCTATCCAAGGTGCAGAAAGATATGGGGCTCCAGAAGAAAATCAAAGAGAAAGAAAAAGGACTAGGTCCTACTCCGGGTATGCAGCCTTATTATGTGACTTCATCGATAAAGAACCTTCCAACTATGAAGAAGCAGCATAAAGGAAAGAATGGAAGGATTCTATGATCGAAGAGTATCAATCAATCATGAAGAATGATGTCTGGGATATTGTCCCAAGACTAGAAGGGAAGTCTATTGTAACTTCCAAATGGATCTACAAGATCAAGCATGCTGCAGATGGTGGCATAGAAAAATATAAAGAAAGATTTGTGGCTTGTGGCTTCTCCCAAAAAGAAGGAATAGATTATGAAGAAACTTTTGCACTTGTAGCCAGATACACTTCCATCAGATTAGTGCTTGCTCTGGCTGCAATGATGAAATGGAAGATATACCAGATGGATGTCAAGACTGCTTTCTTGAATGGTGTAGTGGAAGAGGAAGTGTATGTGGAGCAGCCACTCAGTTTTGAGACACGTGACAAGGAGACTCATGTGTGTAAATTGAAGAAAGCCCTGTACAGTTTGAAACAGGCACCCATGACATGGTACGATAGAATTGACAGCTTTCTATCCAATTTGGGATTTACCAAAAGTAAAGCAGATTCCAAGCTTTACTACAAGGTTGAATATGGTAACCCAGTGATACTCCTAGTGTATGTGGATGATCTATTTGTGATAGGTATGGATTGGCTGATTTCTAATACAAAGAGGAAGCTTGCTGCTGAGTTCGAAATGAAGGACTCATTAGAGGAAATTTCAACTCAAAATGGGCCTTTTAACTTTAACTCAAATTCCATGTTATCATGTGTTAGTCAATGAAATTGCTTTAAATTTGAAATACCGTATAGGTCTTAAACACTTTTTTAATATAAATTTGGGGATAGGTATCATAAAAAAAACTACTTCTTTTGTTTGTATTTTCGACATATCTCTGCGTGTTTTTACTCAAATTTCGATCGGGAGAGCTCGTTGGATGTGGAATTAAATTCTGCATCCAACGAGTACCCACTCGGCATACTTTTGACAGACCTTGCTCCCCCCAAAACAAGAAATACCTGCAAAAACGTGATGATGACATCATCATCACATTTTTTTAGATATTTCTTGTTTTTGGGGTAGCGAGGTTCGTCAAAAGTATGCTGAGTGGGCACTCGTTAGATGCGGAATTTAATTCCACATCCAACGAGCTGTTTCGATTGAAATTTGAGTAAAAACACAGGGAGATATGTCGAAAATACAAACAAAAAAGTAGTTTTTTTCTTTTCTTCCTCCAAAATTAATAAATATTATTTCATTATTTTAACTTTTATTTTATTAATTTTTTTTAGGAGGCCCATTTTGAGTTGAAATTTCCTCTAATGTGGGTATGATGCACTATTTTCTAGGCATGGATGTGTGGCAGAATGCAGATGGAATTTCCTTGGGACAAGGGAAATATATGGTAGAGAACCTGAAGAGGTTCGAGATGATGGACTGCAGGGCCATGACCACACCTATGGCATCAAAACTGAAGCTATTGAGCGATGCTTCATCAAAAACGGTTGATGCTATGATGTATCGTCAGATGATTGAGTCCTTGATGTACCTGATGAATACGAGACCAGATTTTTGCTTTGTTGTGAACACCTTGAGCCAGTTATTGATAGATTCGAGACATGTTCACTTGATTGCTCCAAATCATATTTTGAGGTACCTGAGGGGTATAGTTGATTATGGGCTCAAGTATGAGGTGAATCGAAATATTAACCTAGAGGGTTATGTTGCTTCATATTGGGCAGGTAGTTCCATCGAGAGGAAGAGCACTTTAGGGTGCTGCTTCAGTATGGGATTAGGTGTGATATCTTGGTTTAGCAGGAAACAGTCTTGCATGCCATTGAGTACAGCTGAAGTAGAGTATGTCGCAGCTTGTTCAGCTAGCTGTGAGGTAGTATGGTTGAGGAAGCTAGTGTCTAATTTATTTGATCTCCAACTGGATGCTACTTGTATATATTGCGACAACTAGAGTTGTGTGAAATTGTCGAAGAACAATGTGTTCCATGACAGGTCGAAGCATATCGAGATCAAGTATCACTATATCAGGGATATGGTGCAGAGAGGAGTAGTGAAGCTCCAGTATATTGTGATGGATGAACAGATAGTTGATGTGTTGACTAAGCCATTGGCCAGAGTGAAGTTTGAATACTTCAGGGAGAAGCTTGGTGTTCTCTAGATCGAGGTTCCCTCCAAGGGGAAGTGATGAGTCAATGAGCCATTCTGACATGATGAGAGGATTGGTTCCTTCCATGGTCAGATGTAAGGGCTAAGCCATTCTATCATGGTGAGAGGGTTAGTTCTTTGCATGTCATATATGAGTGTTGATCCATTCTGATGTGACTATAGGATTGGTTCCTACATGATCAGATATAAGTTCTGAATGCCATTCTCTGAATGGAGGCACCTGGTCAGTTATCAGGAATACTTAGCCTAGAGCAGAGGGCCATTCTGATATGACTGTGGGATGTGTTCTCACATGATCAGATATAAGTGCAGGGCCATTCTGATGTGATTGTGGGATGTGTTCCCACATGATCAGGTATAAGTGTTGAAGGCCATTTTCTGGGAGAATGGAGGCACCTATTCAGTTACCAGGAATCCTCAGCCTAGGGCTGAAAGCCATTCTGAAGTGACCGTGGGATTGGTTCCCACATGATCATATGTAAGTGTAGTGCCTTTCCATAGATGGTAGTAGGTGTGTCCCACCATGCTAATGGATGTGAGTGCCAAGCCTTTCCACAGATGATAGTAGTTGTGTCCTATCATGCTGGTGGATGTGAGTGTTGTGCCTTTTCACAGATGCTAGTATGTGTGTCCTACCATGCTGGTGATTGTAAGTGATGTGCCTTTCCACAGATGGTAGTAGGTGTGTCCTACCATGTTGGTGGATGTGAGTGCCAAGCCTTTCCACAGATGATAGTATGTGTGTCCTATCATGCCGGTGGATGTGAGTGATGTGCCTTTCCATAGATGATAGTAGGTGTGTCCTATCATTCTAGTGGATGTGAGTGATGTGCCTTTTCACAGATGATAGTAGGTGTGTCCTATCATGTTGGTGAATGTAAGTACTGAGCCTTTCTGACATGGTTCTTGGATGTGTTCCTCCCATGGTCAGATGTGAGTGTTGGGTGTGCCTTTTTGAGATGGTGTTGGATGTGTTCCTCTCATAGTTAGATGTAAGTGTTGGGTGAGTCATTCTGACTTAGTGTAAGATATAAGCACTGAAGAAGACCTACATGGAGGCTAGGCCTACAACCGGCATGAAAAAGGGCTGGATCTGTACAACTTCCTGTGACGAGAAGAATCATGAGATAACACCCGTGATCATGATCCAAATCCAGTGATGATGTTCCAGTAATGATCCAGATCGAGTGATGATCCAGATATAGTGATGATTCAGATCTAATGATGAAGATGTCTTGAAGATGAAGATGATGAGAACACGATGATGCATTAGAGAAAATTTCAACTCAAAATGGGCCTCCTAAGGAAAATTAGTAAAATAATAGTTAAAATAATAAAATAATATTTATTAATTTTGGAGGAAGAAAAGAAAAAACTACTTTTTTGTTTGTATTTTTGATATATATCTCTGTGTTTTTACTCAAATTTTGATCGGGAGAGCTCATTGGATGTGGAATTAAATTTTGCATCCAAAAAGTACCTCAACATACTTTTGATGGGCCCCACTATCCCAAAAATAAGAAATACCTAAAAAACGTGATGATGACATCATCATCACATTTTTTAGGTATTTCTTGTTTTTGGGGTAACGGGGCCAGTCAAAAGTATGTTGAGTGGGTACTAGTTGGATGCGAAATTTAATTCCGCATACAATGAGCTTTCCCGAATGAAATTTGAGTGAAAACATAGGGAGATATGTCAAAAATATGAACAAAAATAGTAGTTTATTTTATAATACCTATCCCCAAATTTATATTAAAAAAGTGTTTAAGAGGTGCTCCCTTTTTTAATTTTAAAGCATATTGATTGGAAAATACATGATGACATGGAATTTGTATTATTTTTGGAAGGCCCATTTTAAATTGAAATTTCCTCTAATGATCCAGTTGATACAGAGAAGAAGACCAATGCTGACAAATTGTGTCGAGAGAATACCTTCCTAGTTAAGAGGGAGTGTTGATGTATTTGTAACTTCAGAATGTATTCATTTGTATATCTCATGTATTGTACCCTGATGTTTATTCCAGGAAGTGTCTGTAATGTATTTGAGTCATGTCATGCCCCAATGTTCCTATCGGGAGATTCAATAATGTAAACAAGTCATGTCAAGTCATTGTGGGTAACACTCCTATTGATCAAGCATTAAAGTCCCCACAGTTGTGGGGCCCTAGGGTTATTAGACTCTCCTAGAGGAGTCGACCCTAGTGAGTTATTGTCAAGTCGAGAATTCGTATAAATAGAGAGTGAGCCTCTCTATTTATAACACATTCACTCACACTCAGTTGTAGCACATAACAGAGTGAGAATAAGTTGTTGGGACAAGAGAGATAGAGACTACTACTGTCGGAGATCATCTTACTGTTTTGGGGTTTTCGCTTTTGGTGCTAATTCTATCTCTAAGGAAGTTGCGGGGTTTTCTCATTTATGGTTTCCCCGAGGAAAAACATTTTGTTCATTGTCTCTTGTGTTTGATTGTCGTGCTTGTTATTCTCTCAGTTAAAGATCCTAATATAATGCTAGCTTGAATGATAAAAATCTAACAGAATAACTTCCTAGTTAAGAGGGAGTTTTAAAGTATTGTAACTTTGGAAGATATTCCAGATGTATTATTTGTATTCCTCCATCAGGAGATGAGTTTTTCATGTAAGAGTTAGTGAAAGAATCAATGTAAACCTTCAAAAGTAAGTCAATTCAATAGTACCCAAATTTCATTATAATAAATCTTATTTTTGATGTCTTTCTAGACAAGTCATCCCAGTCAGTTAGACTAGTCATCCCTGTTAGGTCATGTTGGTAGCTAGCAACAACCTCTTCATTTCTCAATAAGATGAAGAGTGATCAGCTCTTTCTATGATTCATCATTGAAAATTATGAAAGAGCACCTTCAGAATTTTGATTCTGAAGGTACTCTTAATCAAAGAAAGCTAAAATATCATTTGAAAAGTTGATGAAACATGTTCATGAACTTGGTAATTAACAACTGTCAATAAGCCTCATAAATTTTCATGAATTTGATTAATCATTAAGATAAATTTATGTGACTTAAGAAATTTGAAATAGTATGCCAAGAGAAAATCAATAAAATACATCTTGTGTTTGTTTAAAACTTAGATAAGAGTAAGGTATTAATAATCTTAAGTTCATAGAATTTATGGTGACTTTTAAAGTTTATATTCCATATAATACCTTACTATGATTTTTGTAAATATTATAATTAATGAGTAAAGTATTTTTTATATAGGGATGTTTTACATAGGATAGTTTCATCACTAAATATCCTATCAATCTAATGTTGGATTTCCCTCGATAGGATATTTGAAAGGTTTAGACTTAGTATTTGTATATACATAAGCATAGATATCAAATCCATCTATTTCATTAAGCCATGTTAACATTAGAGTATGCGATTTCACCACCTTGCATGTCACCACTAATCACGATTAAACTGGAGATGATTGTTAAGTTTGACTGAGTTTACAAGGAGCCATTTGTCAGGTTGATAAGCGATTATCACTTGGATCAATGAGTTGGAATGAGAACGTGACTTATACCTCTTGATAAATAGACAACTATAAAATATGAATGCATCGTATTAACAGTGTTAAATTCTGATAGTCATTTCCAATTAACGTCGATGTACCTGTTCATTATTAGCCACTGTCCATAATCAATGGATGAAATCATGATCTATCAATCACAATATCTCTGGTTCGCCAATTTGGTGGTGATTACTACTAGTCATGATTAAACATAGATAAACCTGCATGAATCATGATATAACTCGAAGTTGCAGCATTCAACATTGCTTAGAATTCGGCTAAAAATGGCAGGTTCATAGATCTCATGTCCATCAAATCCAAAGCATGCAAAGTCTTCCCCATCATGTCTTTCATGTGGGTGCCTATTCCCTCTATGTTCACCTCCCCATTCATTTCAGTTTGAAGCCAGGAAAGCACAGAAGAAACTATGTCTCCTCTGAACCGTTATGAAATTTCTGGTTCTGAACTTATAGAAGCTAACCAGGAGGTTGCTATGCGGTTCGAGAAAATGGGGTGGGGGCATTTATTTAGAAGTTTCGATGGCCACCATGCAAAGATTACTAAGCTGTTCGCCATGAATTTTAACGATGACAGGGTGCAAATTGGGGGTTTTGAGTTTATTATCAATGAAGATAAGATTGCAGAAGCCACAAAGCTTCCACAGGTTGGTGAACGCTGGTTTAAGGGCAGCATGGTTAATAAGAAGAAATGCTTGGTTCTGTTAATGCCATTGCCAGATGATTCGAAACTGAAGATTGGCATCCCTGTTAAAGTTCTGAAGCTTGAATGGAGAGTTTACTACGAAATACTGGTAAGGTATGTGTCCTGTGACGGACGTTACTCCCATTTGAACTTATACCATTTACGATTGCTATTGGCATTACGGGGTTACAAGCTTAATTTTCCTTTCTATTTATGGAAAAGTCTAAATAAAATGTCACAGACTGTTAGAAATTTTAGTAACCCCGATAGGAGTCTTTTCCACCATGGGTTGATAAAAATTATATTGCAATTTCAATTATCTGCAAATGGCAAGTCTTGGGATAGTTTTTTAGTCAACTGTTAGTTGGGGCCGACGCAACATTGGCCGAATCCATCACCACGAATTCGTAAGAAATGAAAAGCCATAAATTCTGGGGTTAATAGTACTTTTGAAACTATATCAGAGGTAAAAGGATTCAAGGAATTTAGCATACCCATGAACGATGGGATCAGTAAGAATGATGACAAGGATTCAGTTCCTTACAACTCGAAAGAAGTCTTGGATCAACCCTTGTCTGGTAAAAGTGATAGCACCCCTGCAGAAATAGACGAAGGATTAACCAAAGGTAAAATTGATAATAATGTTGAATGTAAAAATCCATTTGAAACAAATAAACTTGATGAATATAACAGAGAATCTATGCATAGATTAGATCATCTTGCTCAGGTTTGTTGTGATAAGGAAGGACTTGGTTTTGAAAACCTATCGTTTTCAAGAAGGGTTACGAGGAGCATGTACAGTACGATTTCGGGTCATAAGATTAATCAACAGGCTTCTAAGCCTACAATCATTAATATTGAAGATGATACCCTATCATCTATCCCTGATACAATTAATGTAAATAACCCTTCTTTCATACAGGTTAATGCTGTAGAATCAGGCAAGGCCGAGGTTACTCAACCAGGTGTGGACGCAGGTATTGCAGATCCTGAACCATCATCTAGTCAGTATATTGACAGTCCTATATCTCCTTAGGTAACAAATGAAGATGAGACTCTATAGCATACACAGTATAATGCATTCCAGGATAAAATTACAGAGTTCAAGGGTAAACTGAAGCATTGTATATCTAATACAACATTATTAGAAGAGGAAAATAGAACCTTTAGAAAAGAATTGTTGGAATGGATTGATAGATGGAAAGAGATGAGCGCTAAGAAGAATCAGTACAAAAAATCAAAGAAGTCAATCATAGGTACAAACCAGCTATTGCTTAAACGAATTGAAAAGCAAAACATTAAGATTATCAGGTTAAAGGCTAAACTAGCAGAAGCTCGAAGAGTAGTCGCTCTTCAGAATAAAACTTGATAATTTTTCTCATTTCTTATGTCGCTGCAAAACAGGTAATGATCATTTTTGTTTTGCATGCCTATAAAATCGGAGATTTAACAGGCATGCATTTAAATTTCAAGTTTATTTCATTACCTATGTTTTAATTGATTTTAATAAGATGCTTCAATTGAATTCAATGCAGGAAGTTTTGTCATCATTCCTCTACAGAATATCAGGACATGGTAAATACATTGGCATGGAGATGTGGCTGTTGGTTATGAGCTGGAGTTTCATTCATGGATAAGAATATTCTAAAGTACCTCGACTCAGGCTAGTCGTTTTCTGTTTTATAGTGATAGGTGTCATATAAGAGATTGGATGCTCTTTTTAGTTAGATGAATCCTATAATGTTGCATGCAACATTAATAGGAAAAGCTGAATCGTAGTATTATATAAGGTAGAGATTTTGATAAACAAAAAGATGGAGTTTTGGAAGAAAACTTACTGGAATTATACTTTGTTGCTGGTGTTTTGTTTATCTCTGGAGTTGAACCTTTGGATGTGAATACCACTAGATGTCCACAGACTGATACCATTTCTGGTATTTTTGTTTTGGATTATTATTATATAAATTTCAGCATGTTATCTTCTGTCTTTATATTAACACAATGTGCTTTGATATACTGGTGTTTAATTACATTTCTCACTTTATCAGCTCAAGATAGTATTTTGAATGAACATCTCATTATGATTATGCTTATTAGTATTTTTACTGTAAACTTAAGTTATAATGATATACTCTTCTGTCTGTTTAAAATTTCATTTGTATGTTGACAGTGATTTTTAAATAGATATTATCTTAAATTCAAATAGTTGTCTTGATTATTAATTGTTAATCAATTTCAGAAAATTAAATCTAATTGTTTATTTACAGTTATTTTTAGTTTCTGTTGTCATATAACAGATTGACTTATTTATCATGATTCAAATATGTCTATTTGAATTATGTTTTATCCTTTTTGTTCATCCTTACTGATTAATAGTTAATATAATATTCAAATATGCTCTCAGCTGAGATAGGACATATAGAATAGTTTAAGTTAAATTTTATTTTATTTTTTCTTTAGTAGTTGAATTAACAATTGTTAAATTGATTTGTCATACCTTGTATAAGTTTAATACTCTTAAAACAAAATCAAAGTCTTTCCTTAAGAAAGCAACCATAGGATAGTTTAGATAGTTTAATTTAATCATTTAGATAAAATAACATTAGAATAGGTTAGATTTTGTTGGTTTTAAGTTCTCCTTAAGAGACAAACTAGCTGGTAGTAAGACCATAACCTGCGAGGTTTTGTTAATCCAAACACACCGGACGCTGCTTTAAGCTGATTGTGTGGACAAAACCTCCTTATTGGCCTAGATTCAAAAAATCGAGCCAACAAATGGCGCTAGAAGGAGGGCCTGTCAATGAGTAATGGCAGGTGAAACTAATGAAACATTTCCAACCAGCCAACAACCTCCAAAAGTCAGTAGATCACCTTTTATAGAAACAGTTAGGAATATCCTTGAATGTGATCCTGTCACTTCTCCTTTTACTCCTGCACAAAGTGCTCAAACTCTTGAAGAATCTAGACATATTCTTACTAGAGCATACGCTAATCAGCTTGGTATTTCTCCAATAGATTATGGTCTACCTAGGCAGCAGCGACATAATCCACAATTGACCATAGTTACACAAGATTTGGAGATAACTGGTAATACTCCCCATCATCAGGTTGAAAGACATCAAAGGAAGACTACACAAACTAATACTGCTAGAAGACTAATTATAGGAGGCGGTTCTGATCAGCCACCTTCTCCTCCTGAATCACCACCTGATAGTCCAAGACCTTCCAATTCTAAAAGTTCCTCTAGTTCTCAAGGAATTCCAATGGCAGGAAATGCACCTGTGGGAGGAGGAGGTAATCCTCCACCTAATCCACCCAACCCACAGCTCCCTTGGTTAAGGGCAACTGCTATAGCAGTCCCTGGAGTACAGCATCCTTTACCTAAACACTCAGATAAAATCCTCCCTAAGTTTAATCCAGATGACAAGGAACCTGCAGAGGTACATATTGACAAATTCATGTTGGCTGTTCAAACTTTGAACGTGCAGCATGAAGATGTAGTTTGTCGATTGTTTCCTCTAACTTTCGAAGGAAGAGCTTCCACCTGGTATTTTTTGTTAGTACAAGGATCTATCACAAATTGGGGGGAATTTAATAAGGCTTTTCTAGATAAATTCAGGGAAGATAAAACACCCGCTCTTCTAGCCCTAGAGTTATCTAGAATTAAAATGGATCCTAAAGAAAGAATCAAATATTTCAATCAAAGGTTTCTAACTTTAAAAAACAAAATTCCAGTTGCTTCCCAACCTCCGGAAGACATAATAATTGAAAATTATATGTCAGCCTTACCTAAGTATTCCGGGATGTTTGTAAAGAGAGTTGGAAAAACAACATTAATAGAAACTTTTGAAGAAGCCATTAAAGTAGAAAAGGATTCCATGTTCTATGAACCAGATAGAAGTGGGAAATTTGATTCTTTTCCTCGGAGGAAGACTGAAAAATCCAATTCAGATAAAGATAAAGCATTCGATGTAGAACAACTGCAAAACACTATTCGAACATTAACCAATGAATTCATAGGGTTAAAAAAGACTAATTCTGAAGCTTCTCCTTCTAGGGGTTATTTCAAAAATCAATTTAGACAAAATCCTAATGCAAATAATAAGAATACACCACCTGACATAGCTGCAAATGAAGAGATTTTTAATACAATTCGAGCTGCTCTATCTTTGTCTGACACTCATTCTAGTCAAGAGATAAACGAAAATGAATAAGAAGAGGAATCAGAAAATGATGAAGAGTCAGAAGAACCTCAACAAGTTAACGGTCACTTCTGGGATAGTCTTGTAAAGGAACATGAGACTAAAAGTCCTCCTACAGGACAACATGTATATAATACTCGTAGTAGAGGATTTGTAAATACCCATGGATCTTCGTCAAGCTCTACTACAAATAATGACAACAATAACTCACAACCAAACAAACAAACTCAATCCGGCAAGCAGACTTAGCCAACCAAGGGTACCCAAACCATTCAAATTGCTCCAAAGTTAGATTTACAGTATGACATAATCGAAGATTTAAAGAAGACACGTGCAAACATCAGTATGTACGATCTTCTTCAAATATACCCAATGCCTAATAGTCATATTATAAATCCTACAGTAAGTTCAATGGTCCCTAATGCAAAACAAAATGTTGCTGCGAATAATTCCAACAACGATACAATAGCAACTGAAAAAGGGAAAGCAACAGCTGACAAAGCTTCGCTGATAGGTAAGAATTCTAAGTCAACCACACCTCCGTTCTTACTTACCTTTGAAATTTTCAATAGGAATGTCCATAACTACATGGTAGATTCCGGAGCATCTTCCAATGTTATGCCTTTATCTGTATGCAAGAAATTGAATGGAAAATTTGTCCCATCAAATTCTCAAATAACTCAGTTAGTTAGGACAAATGTAAAGGTTGTAGGGGAAATGAAAGATGTCTTAGTCAGGATTGCTTGCAACCCTTCAGTTTATCAGATTATAGATATTGTTGTTGCTGATATCCCAGATGCATATGGGCTATTCTTAAGTAGGGACTGGTCTCAACAGCCGAACGGTTTCTTTGCCACTGATTGGTCAACATTGTGGTTACCTAAAAACGGAAAGTCAAATAATATTAAGATAAATAGAGAAAGGTATATGAAACATACTGTTACAGAATTGCATGATCCTAGTGAACCTGTTTTATTCTCAGATTGTATTATGGGAAATTACATGTATGAATTGGGATTTGGTAATTTTAAAGCTGGAAATTCTGCCCTTTCTGAAAATAATCAGCAATCTGAAATTTGTAATGTGACATCTGTTTCTCCTAACTCTTCACTCAAGGAAACCATAGATTATGTAGACAATGTAAATATTGTAAATATTATAGAGAGTAAGGTAATTGTACACAGCTCTATTTGTACTTTATATTTTGACGGTGCGAAATCTAAAGAAGGAGCAGGAGCCGATTGCCTACTGGTGGACCCGCAAGGAAATAAAACCTGTATAGCTTGTAGAATGGAATTTAGTTGTAAAAAAAATACGGTTGAATATGAATCTTTAATACAACCTTTGAAAAAGGAAATTGATTTGGGCATCAAAGAGTTAATTTTTTATGGCGATTCCGAGATAATTGTTAGACAGGTGCGTAACTCCATTCATTGTTTATCTGAACATTTACAGAGTTATAAAAAAGAGGTATGGAACCTTATCTTACATTTTGATGCATTTAACATAAATTCTGTTCCTAGAAGTCAAAATCAAGAAGCAGATTTGCTGGCAAATGTAGCATCAAAGTTAATACCTTCAGAAAATCTTACTTCAGATTTCTTTTCTGTTGAATTGATTTTTAGGCCTTCCATACCTGATAATATTTTTAACTCGCGTGTGTTTGACAATGGTACGCAGGTATTGAATTTTCTGACGAATGAGGATACCTTTAAAGATTCAGCAATAGATGAAGTCATGCATGACGAAAATCTGCGGGATTTTTCGGTAATAAATGATTTCTGTTCAGTTGAAAAAGCTTTTGAATAGGTAAAACCAGTCCCTAATTCAGTACTTAGATTAGAATTTTTTTTTGATTTGCAGGATAAGTTTAGGTCTGTTCCTAATTGTAAAACAAATAGCTCTCGCATGAGATATGAAACCATCAATCCAGGAACAGAACTAAACCCCCAAACTATAAACCTTGGAATAGATTGTAATCATGTAGAGAAAACAACTTTCATAAAATTGTTTAAGGACTTTAAAGATGTCTTTGCTTGGACATATGATGATATGAAAACATTCAATACCCAATTCATGCAACATATAATTCCAATTAAACAAGAGTCAAATCCTTTTCAACAGAAGTTAAGGAAATATCACCCGTCATTAGAACCAACAATTAAAAAGGAACTGAATAAGTTGTTAGCTGCCAAGATTATTTTCCTCATCATACATACTCAATGGGTAGCAAACTTAGTTCCAGTTAGGAAGAAAAACAGGGATATTATATTATGTGTAGATTTTAGAAATTTAAATAAGGCTTCTAAAAAGGATAATTACCCTGTTCCTCCCATGGAACAAATTCTTCAAAAGGTGTCTGGGTCTAAGATACTATCTCTCCTTGATGGTTTCTCAGGGTACAACCAGATATTGGTTTCCCTAGATGATCAATTGAAAACTGTTTTTAGAACTCCATGGGGAACATATGCCTACCACAAGATGCCCTTTGGGTTAATCAATGCAGGAGCAACCTTTCAACGAGCAATGGATATTGCTTTCAGAGGCCTAACCAATCATTCAGTCATTGTCTACTTGGATGACGTTACTGTATACTCTAAACATCGACGTGATCATTTTTATCATCTTAGAAAAGTATTTGAACGATGTAGAAAATTTGGAATATCTTAAAATCCTAAAAAGACAATATTTGTTGTTTCAGAAGGTATCTTATTGGGATGTGTAGTTTCAAAACACGGAATCATGATTGATCCCGAAAGAACCCAAGCCATTTCAAAGATTACCTATCCTTCTAGAAAGAAAGCAATGCAGTTGTTTCTAGGTAAAATAAATTTTCTTAGGAGATTCATTCCCAGTTTTTCTGAGATCATTCATCCATTGCAAAAGATGATTAAAAAAGATGTTGTTTTTAATTGGGGACAAACTGAAAAGGAATCATTTCAAAAAAATTTAGAAGCTATTTCAGAAGCTCCTATCCTCCTAAGTCCATATTTTAATAAGGATTTCATATTATATACTTTTGCTTCCGATATTTCATATGCAATAGTTCTAACCCAATTAAATCAACAGAATAATGAAGTCCCAATCTCCTTCATGAGTTCAAATTTCAAAGGTGCTGAACTCAATTACCATGAAGTTGATAAACAAGCCTTTGCTATTTTCAAAGCTGTTAAACATTTTCGTCCTTACTTGCTGAAATCTAAAACGAAAATAATTGTCCCTTATTCCTCAGTTAGGAATTTGTTGGTTCAAAAAGATTTAGGAGAAAATAGGGCACCTTGGATGATAGCTCTTCAAGAATATGACTTAGAAATTAAACCCTCAACGATAGTCAAAGGCCAAGGGCTATGTAAATTAGCTTCTGAAGCTGCTCATTTACCTAATGATAAAGCTGAAACTGTTGTTGATGAAGCTTTACTTACCAGGGAAATTTATTTTTATCCACCACCTCAAGATTCCTGGTACACATACATACGGATACTTTTGGAAACAGGGGCTGCCCCCGATTACTTAGAACCAAAGAAGAAAAGAGCACTCAGATTGAAGTCTGCTCCGTACTTATTAATCGATAATATCCTCTTTCGGAGAAATTCAGACGGAGTATACCTTCGATGTCTGGATAAAGATGAAACAGAAGTAATTCTGAAAGAATTACATTCTGGACCAGCAGGAGGTCATTTTGGTGGAGAGACCACTGCTCACAAAATTCTCAGGGCTGGTTATTATTGGCCTACCTTGTTTCGAGATTCCTATACCTTTGTCAGAAAATTCCAAGAGTGTCAACTTGCTACAGGAAGGGTGAAAAAATATGCTTTCCCTTTACAACCTATTTCAACTGAAAGACCCTTTCAGCAATGGGGTATCGATATAGTAGGTCCAATAAACCCTCCCTCATCTATGCAACACAAATATATAATAACTGTGACTGATTATTTCACCCGTTGGACTGAAGCTGCACCATTGAAGGTTGTCAATACCAATCAGGTTATACTATTCTTGGAATTCTTTATCATAACAAGATTTGGTATTCCTGATTCTCTTGTTTTCAATAATGCATCGTATTTTTCATCAATCGAGTTAACTCAATTTGCTTTAGAAAAAGGAATAAGAATCAGGTATTCAGCTAACTACCATCCACATGGGAATGGTCTAGCTAAATCAACAAACAAAAATTTATTGAAAATTCTCAAAAGAACTATTTCATTTCACCATCGTAACTGGCATACAGAATTAGTCAATGATTTTTGGGCAGACAGAGTGACTCTGAAAGCTGCAATAGGTAATTCACCATTCTTCTTAGTATACGGAACTGAGGCCATTTTACCGCCAAATCTGTTCTTACCTTCATTACAGCTAGCTCAGTCTGTCCAAGAGGAAGAATGCCCAGCAATGGAAAAGAGAATTAACACACTGCTAAAACTGGAAGAAGAAAGAGAAAAGTCAAAACAACACTTTACAAAACATCAACAGATTGTAAAATCATGGTTTGACCAATCTTTCAGTTTTGATCGAGAATTTCAGGTAGGAGACCTAGTTTTAAAATGGGATAAAGCTCACGAAGACAAGGGAGATCATACTAAGTTTCAGAAACTGTGGTTAGGTCCCTTTGTTTTTTCTGAAAAAATAGGTCCAAGTACCTTTCGATTGCAAACACTTGAAGGACAGTCCGAAACATTCCCTGTGAATGGACTGATTCTTAAAAAATATTTCTGTTAATATTTTTGTCTAAAATGTCTTTAATCTACTTGCTGTTTGTGAATAAATTTATCTTTCTGTATATAAATTAGCAGACTGTTATGTTAATCATTTTTCTGTCAAAGATAATAATTTTAGATTGTTAAAATTTTTGTATATAACCAGTCAGTCAGTCAGAAATCTGTAATTAGCAGCTGTAATCAATGTAAATAAATAAAATCCATTTGCTCATCAGCCTGAAAAATTATGATATTAGACTGATATCTTTTAAAATTTTGTTCAGGATGATCAAAATTTCCTGAGTCTGTAAAAGACTTTCATTGTTTTCTATTTATAAGTGTTTCTTGGATTATTCCTTATCTTGTTATTTTCTTAAAAAATGGGGATGGCTTATTATATATCTTCTTCGAAGCTTATACTTTTGAAAAACTTTTACAGATCTCTATCATCAGTCTTATAAATTTTTTTATCATCTGAGAACTATCTAGAATTTGTTCCAATCAATTAAAAGTTAAAGTGAGAGACAGAAGGTCTCAGTAATGAGCCGGTCCGATCAGAATCACAAATATCACTGGTATGACATTATTAGGAAACTAGTAATGGATTTTGGTCTAAAAACCGAAATATAAGGGGTCTCATCAAGAGCCAGCTGATTCATTTTCTGGTGATATTAATGACTGACATTACCATTTGGTCACCATGCTGGGTAATGATCTCTCATTTTATGAAAATTAAGATAAAAAAATGAAATTGCAATAGAACATAACTTTTGACTGAAGAATAGGAGGTCTCATCACGAGCCGGCCTAATCATGATCATCAGTGTTGTCTGGAATAACTTCATTTCTGATCACCAGGGTGATGGCTTTTGATTTAAAAATTAAAAAGACAAGAGGCCTCATCACGAGCCGGCTTGCTTATTTCAGACATCTCTCGTGAATGATACTATCATATTGGGATACCATACCCAGATAGTAGTCTTCAGGCAGAATTATTGTTTTAAAAAGAAAAGCAAAAGCAAACAAAAGAGAAAATTATTATGCTATGGAACAGATTCTAGAAAGTTTTCAAAGAAGCAAATTTCTGTACTCTATGCTGATGGTATATGTTATCTTTACTAAGAAGTACTTGTTTCGACTAAGATATTTGTAAGTTTATCCTTGAACAAATTTCTGTTTCAGAAGATAGAATATTTCTGAGTTATACTTATGGATATGAGTAAATAATGGTTTGATATGGATAAGGAATTTTTTATTGTTTTTAACGGGTTTTAAGATTTCGTTTTTATCATTTTGTATAAGCAGAGATAACTGGTTCGTCTAGGTTGTCGCCATTTGTTGGCAGCTAGCAACAACCTCTTCATTTCTCAATAAGATGAAGAGTGATCATCTCTTTCTATGATTCATCATTGAAAATTATGAAAGAGCACCTTCAGAATCTTTGATTCTGAAGGTACTCTTAATCAAAGAAAGCTAAAATATCATTTGAGAAGTTGATGAAACATGTTCATTAACTTGTTAATTAACAACTGTCAATAAGCCTCATAAATTTTCATGAATTTGATTAATCATTAAGATAAATTTATGTGACTTAAGAAATTTGAAATAGTATGCCAAGAGAAAATCAATAAAATACATCTTGTGTTTGTTTAAAACTTAGGTAAGAGTAAGGTATTAATAATCTTAAGTTCATAGAACTTATGGTGACTTTTAAAGTTTATATTCCATATAATACCTTACTATGATTTTTGTAAATATTATAATTAATGAATAAAGTAGTTTTTATATAGGGATGTTTTACATAGGATAGTTTCATCACTAAATATCCTATCAATCTAATGTCGGATTTCCCTCGATAGGATATTTGAAAGGTTTAGACTTAGTATTTGTATATACATAAGCATAGATATCAAATCCAGCTATTTCATTAAGCCATGTTAACATTAGAGTATGTGATTTCACCACCTTGCATGCCACCACTTATCACGATTAAACTGGAGATGATTGTTAAGTTTGACTAAGTTTACAAGGAGCCATTTGTCAAGTTGATAAGCGATTATCACTTAAATCAATGAGTTGGCATGAGAACGTGCTTATACCTCTTGATAAATCGACAACTGTAAAATATGAATGCATCGTATTAAAAGTGTTAAATGCTGATAGTCATTTCCACTTAACGTTGATGTACCTGTTCATTATTAGCCACTGTCCATAATCAATGGATGAAATCATGATCTATCAATCACAATATCTCTGGTTCGCCAATTTGGTGGTGATTACTACTAGTCGTGATTAAACATAGATGAACCTACATGAATCATGATATAAATCGAAGTTGCAGCATTCAACATTGCTTAGAATTCGGCTAAAAATGGCAGGTTCAGAGATCTCATGTCCCTCAAATCCAAAGCATGCAAAGTCTGCCCCATCATGTCTTTCGTGTGGGTGCCTATTCCCTCTATGTTCACCTCCCCGTTCATTTCAGTTCGAAGCCAGGAAAGCATAGAAGAAACTATGTCTCCTCTGAACCATTATGAAATTTATGGTTCTGAACTTATAGAAGCTAACCAGGAGGTTGCTATGCGGTTCGAGAAAATGGGGTGGGGTCATTTCTTTAGAAGTTTCGATGGCCACCATGCAGAGATTACTAAGCTGTTCGCCATGAATTTAACCGATGACAGGGTGCAAATTAGGGGTTTTGAGTTTATTATCAATGAAGATAAGATTACAGAAGCCACTAAGCTTCCACAGGTTGGTGAACGCTGGTTTAAGGGCAGCATGGTTGATAAGAAGAAATGATTGGCTTTGTTAATGCCATTGCCAGATGATTCAAAACTGAATATTGGTGTCCCTGTTAAATTTTTGAATCCCGAATGGAGAGTTTACTACGAAATACTGCTAAGATATGTGTCCTGTGACAGACGTTACTCCCATTTGCACTTATACCATTTACGATTGCTGTTGGCATTACGGGGTTACAAGCTTAATTTGCCTTTCTATTTATGGCAAAGTCTAAAGAAAAAGTAATGGACTGTTAGAAATTTTAGTAACCTCAATAGGAGTCTTTTCCACCACGGGTTGATAAAAATTATATTGCAATTTCAATTATCTGCAAATGGCAAGTCTTGGGATAGTTTTTTAGTCGACTGTCAGTTGGGGCCCACACAGCATTAGCTGAATCCATCCCCATGAATTCATAAGAAACGAAAAGCCATAAATTCTGGGGTTAATAATACTTCTGAAACTATATCAAAGGTAAACGTATTCGAGGAAGTTAGCATACCCATGAACGATGGGATCAGTAAGAATGATGACAGGGATTCAGTTCCTTACAACTCTAAAGCAGTCTTGGATCAACCCTTGTCTGGTAAAAGTGATAGCACCCCTTCAAAAATAGATGAAGGATTAACTGAAGGTAAAACTAATAATAATGTTGAATGTAAAAATCCATTTGAAACAAATAAAGCTGATGAATATAACAGAGAATCTATGCATAGATTAGATCATCTTGCTCAGGTTTGTTGTGATAAGGAAGGACTTGGTTTTGAAAACCTATCGTTTTCAAGAAGGGTTACGAGGAGCATGTACAGTACGATTTCGGGTCATAAGATTAATCAACAGGATTCTAAGCTTGCAGTCGTTAATTTTGAAGATGATACCCCGTCATCTATCCCTGATAAAATTAATGTAAATAATCCTACTTTCGTATAGGTTAATGGTGTAGAATCAGGCAAGGCCGAGGTTACTCAACCAGGTGTGGACGTAGGTATTGCAAATCCTGAACCATCGTCTAGTCAGTATATTGACAGTCCTATATCTCCTCAGGTAACAAATGAAGATGAGAATCTACAACGTATATAGTATAATGCATTCCAGGATAAAATTACGGAGTTCAAGGGTAAACTGAAGCATTGTATATCTAATACAACATTATTAGAAGAGGAAAATAGAACCTTTAGAAAATAATTGCAGGAATGGATTGATAGATGGAAAGAGATGAGCGCTAAGAAGAATCAGTACAAAAAATAAAAGAAGTCAATCATAGGTACAAACCAGCTATTGCTTAAATGAAATGAAAAGCAAAACATTAAGATTATCAGGTTAAGGCTAAACTAGCAGAAGCTCGAAGAGTAGTCGCTCTTCAGAATAAAACTTGATAATTTTTCTCATTTCTTATGTCGTTGCAAAACAGGTAATGATCATTTTTTTTTCGCGTGCCTGTAAAATCAGAGATTTAACAGGCATGCATTTGAATTTCAATTTTATTTTGTTACCTATGTTTTAATTGATTTTAATAAGATGCTTCAATTGAATTCAATGCAGGAAGTTTTGTCATCATTCCTCTACAGAATCTCAGGACGTGATAAATACATTGGCATGGAGATGTGGCTGTTGGTTACGAGCTGGAGTTTCATTAATGGATAAGAATCTTCTAAAGTACCTCGACTCAGGCTAGTCATTTTCTGTTTTGTAGTGATAGGTGTCATATAAGAGATTGGATGCTCTTTTTAGTTAGATGAATCCTATAATGTTGCATGCAACATTAATAGGAAAAACTGAATCGTAGTATTATATAAGGTAGATATTTTGATAAACAGAAAGATGGGGTGTTGGAAGAAAACTTACTGGAATTATACTTTGTTGCTGGTGTTTTGTTTATCTCTGGAGTTGAACCTTTGGATGTGAATACCACTAGACGTCCACAGACTGATACCAATTCTGGTATTTTTGTTTTGGATTATTATTATATATATTCCAGCATATTATCTTCTGTATTTATATTAACACAGTGTGCTTTGATATACTGGTGTTTAATTACATTTCTCACTTTATCAGCTCAAGATAGTATTTTGAATGAACATCTCATTATGATTATGCTTATTAGTATTTTTACTGTAAACTTAAGTTATAATGATATACTCTTCTGTCTGTTTAAAATTTCATTTGTATGTTGACAGTGATTTTTAAATAGATATTATCTTAAATTCAAATAGCTGTCTTGATTATTAATTGTTAATCAATTTCAGAAAATTAAAATTAATTGTTTATTTACAGTTATTTTTAGTTTCTGTTGTCATATAACAGATTGAATTATTTATCATGATTCAAATATGTCTATTTGAATTATGTTTTAGCCTTTTTGTTCATCTTTACTGATTAATAGTTAATATAATCTTCAAATATGCTCTCAGCTGAGATAGGACATATAGAATAGTTTAAGTTAAATTTTATTTTATTTTTTCTTTAGTAGTTGAATTAACGATTGTTAAATTGATTTGTCATACCTTGTATAAGTTTTATACTCTTAAAAAAAAATCAAAGTCTTTCCTTAAGAAAGTAGCCATAGGATAGTTTAGATAGTTTAATTTAATCGTTTAGAGAAAATAACATTAGAATAGGTTAGATTTTGCTGGTTTTAAGTTGTCCTTAAGAGACAAACTAGCTGGTAGCAGGACCATAACCTGCGAGGTTTTGTTAATCCAAACACACCGGACGCTTCTTTAAGCTGATTGTGTGGACAAAACCTCCTTATTGGCCTAGATTCAAAAAATCGGGCCAACAGGTCCTAAGTCAAGTCAAGTGACAAATATAAATAGGGAGGTGTTCCACTTAATTTGTACACACTCACCCAAGCAAGTTTGTAAGAGAGAGAAGAAGAAGTGCGCCATAAAGAAGAGAGAAGAAGTTGTCTGGGTTTTACAGTGCTCTGGTTGAGTTCTACACTGAGGAAGTTTTGTAGGGTTTTCTCCCTTGTGGTTTCCCCAAGGAAAATATTTGTGTTCTTGTGTTATTGTACTTGTTGTTGTTTCAGTGATCCTACTAGTGAAAATTGTTTTTAATATATCATCTAAGTAATTATAAAAACTTAACAAAAGTATTATTCTTCTTTATTGATCCATGCGATGCATTGTTTTTGTCATCATCGTATTTGGGTAATTCTAGTTTTACCCTTGTTTGGTACCCATGTGTTAGGGGGACTAGTATTGATTGAATGCTAAAGAAAGGGACTTCATGGGGTGGCATCATGTCATGATTTTTTGGCATTTTATGTGTGGTTGGATGAGGTGTATTGAAAGGGTCTAGTGGTGAGTTATGGATAGGTTGGGGAATTGAGGTATGCAACTAATATATTCTAGGATTGTTGACCGAAAAGGGTTAGTAACTCAGACGAGGTATGTTGATCCTAGGGGGATTAGTATGTTTGGGTAGATTGGTTTAACCCAAGTGGGTTAGTAATCTAGAAAAAGACTTGTTGGTCCCCAGGGAGATCCATCTATCTAACTAGTCTTGTTGACTTGAAAAGGATAGTAACTTATAAAAATTCCCAGATGGATCTACCAGAGAACTCACCAAGATACTGCTTCGAGATAGTTAGTGGTAAATATGTGGTTTCAGTATCGTTATAATGATGATTGGTGAGATAGTTTCAGTATTGTTATACTGATGATTGTTAGATAGTTTCAATATTCCTATACTAATGTGGCTGGTTCAGTATTTTCATACTAATTGAGATGATTGTTAGATAGTTTCGGTATTCCTATACTGATATGGAGGGTTCAGTATTTTCATATTGATATGATTGAGATTATTGTTGAGATGATTGTTAGACAGTTTTAGTATTACTATACTAATGATGATGATGATGTTGCTTCAACATTTTTTTGTTGATGATGATGATGTTCTAACATATCTATGCCGGTGATGCAGATGACGATCTAGCATTTATTGGTGATGTTTTTTTAGCAATAACATGCTAATGATGTTGGTTGTTTTAGTATTTACACACTGATGTTGCAGATGATGTTTCAATATTTACATACTGATGTTGTAGATAAAGTTTCAGTATTTATATATTGATGATGCATATGATGTTTTAGTATTCAAATGCTCGTGTTGTAGAAGATGATTCAGTATCCACAAACTGATGTTGTAGAATATGATCCAATATACACAAAAGATGATTCAGTATTAGAATATTGATGTTGTAGAAGATGATTAAATATCCACATAATGATGTGACCGAATATGATCCAGTGCATGTAGAAGATGATTCAATATTTACATACTAAGGTTACAGAAGATGATCCAACTGAGATCGATGATGAAGATGTATGATGGTGTTACAAAACTTCCTATGACATATAGAGACTCACCAGTCAGCTGTACAGTTGTGGTAGTAGTTTCTACCTTTGTTGAATACCTTCCTTGTTAAGAGGGAGTGTTAAAGTATTGTAACTTCGGAAGATATTCCAGATTTATTATTTGTATTCCTCCATTAGGAGATGAGTTTAGTCATGTAAAAGTTAGTCAAAGAATAAATGTAAACCTTGGGATGTAATTCAGGCCAATAGTACCCAAGTGTCATTATAATAAATTCTATTTTTGATATCTTGCTAGACAAGTCGGCCCAGTCAATTAGACAAGTCATACCTGTTAGGTCCCAAGTCAAGTCAAGTGAAAAATATAAATAGGGAGGTGTTCCCCTTTATTTTACACAATCACTCAAGCAATTTTTTAAGAGAGAGAAGAACAAGTGCGCCAGAAAGAAGAGAGAAGCAGTTTTCAGGGTTTTACACTGCTCTTGTTGAGTTCTATATTGAGGAAGTTTTGCAAGGTTTTCTCCCTTGTGGTTTCCCCAAGGAAAATATTTGTGTTCTTGTGTTACTGTTCTTGTTGTTCTTTCAATTATCCTTCTAGTGAAAATTGTTTTCATATATCATCTAAGTAATTATAAAAACTTAACAAAAGTATTATTCTTCTTTAGTGATCCATGTGATGCATTGTTTTTCGTCAGCATCATATTCGGGTAATTCTAGTTTTACCCTTATTTGTTACCCATGTGTTTGGGGGACTAGTATTGATGGAATGATAAAGAAAGGGACTTCATGGGGTGGCATCATGTCATGATTTTCTGGCATTTTATGTGTGCTTGGATGAGGTGTATTGAAAGGGTCTAGTGGTGGGTTATGGCTAGGTGGGGGAATTGAGGTATGCAAATAATATAGCCAAGATATTGTTGATATACTCTTGAGATTTATTTTGATATTCCTTCAATGCATTGATGTCACATCCCCTCTCATCCACTAGAGAGAGAACACGACCATTTCTGCTACCTAATTGATGCAGGAGAAACCAGCTCGAAGTTCACTCTATTCAAGTCTGTGTATACATTGTCTAAATTCCCAATAGCAGATAAATTGATCCTGGCAGTGATCCATTCGACAATCTACGAAGGGAAATATCATAGGATATCAAACAACGGAGAAAGATCGCGATGAAAATCGATGATCACAATCTGTTCTGCATATGGAAATAGATCAACAGCTGAGAATAAACCCGCAAGAATCAATAGTGCAGAAAGCTTGAGTTTACAAAATCAGGTAAATATGGAAAAATTATGATCCTGCATCCCGCATCCCACATGCGGAATATACCGTTGTGGAAAGGAGAGTTGCGGAAGGAGATCTGTAGGGAAAATGTGATCTTGCATCTTACATGCATAATAGATCGTTGCAAATATAGTTCATTGCGGAAATAGATATTGTGAGGCCACATCCCATATCCCTCAAGTTGCAGAAAGGAGAGTTGTGGAAGGAAATCTATGGGGAATAGAATTTACAGCAGGATGTTTTTGCATCCCGCATCGTGCAAGTTGTAGAAAGAATATTTTTGTCAGGAAATTCAACCTATTAGCAGAAGTCTTGGATAGATTTAATCATTCAGGACAAAACCAATATGGAAAATCTAAGCCCCCTAACGTAACTTAAGAATGCATTGAAAGAAACATACACAGATGCCGACAATTTCAATTATACAACAGAAGCAATTCATCAATTGAACACATCAGGCATGTTCATCATATTTCATTAAGCAAATACAAATGAAAATATTAACATAGAGATACTTATCTTTGAAAGAATCTCATCCCACAACCAGCTATGTCATTGCAACGTTCCAGCCAAGCATAGGCTAGTGTGCTCATCAATCTCTCAGAAACACTGCCAGCCCTGAGCTGGGCATGATTCCCACAAGGAATAAGGGAACACTAGAAGACTCACACATAGCCAAGGATACAACAAAAAACTCAGCCAAGAAAATAAAGTTGGGTTTATCAAGTTGTCCAGCCAACAATTACACACAAGGCCAAGTGCACAACAAGACACAACCAAGACAATATCCAATTGGGTTAACATCCTACCATCCAAGCCAATATCCCTTGGGTTAACAGGCTGCTAAGGCAGTGGAAATGTAGAAATTCTAAGCTAGTGGTTCATTCAAGAGCTAGGGACACCTACACAAGATCTATCTAGCTTGGTATCCACAATAACTGCACCCCAACAAAAGGAAGCATCCCCTGCACCACAGTCCCTTGGGCTATGCCTTCCCTTCCTGTTCTCTTTAGGGCCGTGCAGTGGGAATTTACTAGCCACTCTTATATTTTCATGAGGTTCCTCTCTACACTAGGTTAACAAGCCCATTCCTCTTCTCTTCCATCCCTAATTCTTGCATACAAATTATACCTAAACCAAGGTGCACATCACAACAACCGCAAGGTAAAAGATAGTAAACAGGCTCCACTCACTCTGTAATAGAAGAGACCACTGTGGAAACACCTTCCATGACTTAGGTAAATCCGACCACCATTCAGAATGATGAAACAATGCTTGATGACACTGGGGAAATCTTGAAGGAGCACTCTTTCATAAAATGGAGTGATCTCCATCTCCCAATCGCTCAGCAAAAAAACAAATCGCCCAGCCCATGAGGTTCATGACTGTTGGATAAGGGTAAATGGTTCAGAAAAAATAAAACATAGAAAAGACACGGTTATGCTTGCATGTTTGGATGAACCATGATGATGAGCATACCCAACACACTAAATAAAGGATGGATGATAAAAAACGTCCCGCCGCTCAAAATTTGAGGGAAGATGAAAAAGTGAATGCCTGAGGGAATGGGCATATTTTTTTGGGTACTTTCTTTCCCATGAATTCAAAACACGTTTTTCAAAAATGAGTGCTCTACCCAATTCGAATTTTTTCCCATACTCTTCCCACTCCCATGCAATAACTACCTCAACCAAATTCTCCCAGAAATAAATGATTGGGGAAAAAAACAAGAAATGGGTAGTTGATAGTTTTGATGGGTTTTCCATTGACATTTGCATTTTTCCCATAGGCTCAAGGTCCGAATAATTCCCCCTCCCTATTCCTTGTGAAATCATGCCCCCATCTCTTTAACGTTGCAGCGCATAGCTAGTTTTGGTATTTTTATTAATTTTCATTTTACAGGATGTCTCAAAACACATTGTGCCTAGATAGCACATAAACCATCGGCATATATTTTAATCGCCGATACATAAGAAACTAAATCCATGGTGGGGAACTTTCCTTTAGCTCCACACCACAATTCAATACAATATTTACATCATATGCAATTCAATACCATGGGGTCAAAACCGGGGTGTTACGTTCCCATCCCCCTTCAATAGCACTGTCCTCAGTGCTTTACAATAATTTAACAATTGCTACACTGGCACCACCCTTAGTGCTCTACAAATTTGAACCAAAAAGTATGTTCCAATCGCATGGCATCCTCTAGCTCCCACATAGCCTCTTCAAGGCCGCAGTGCTTCCTCTGCACCTTTATCTGTCCAATGGCACGATCTGGAACTTTTCCAAGTCCTTGCTTGCATGCATCTGCACACACCACAAGATCTCTTTCTATTCTTGGAGAATCCTTCTCCTCATCTTGGAACATTTCTAGTGTCTTTGGAAACCAACAATAACTATGCTCAAGCCCTAAGCAATGAGTCAATTCCCATGTTAGTACTCACAAGATTTTCCAAAATCATAGATGAATCACATGCACATGTATATTGACATAAAATCAACAAAATGTTGTCAAGTGAACTAAATACTCATCTGCATAAGTATATTCTTTTGGTCTCATAGGTATCCAACTTAGCTTTAGACAGCCATGGCACTCACAACCCTGCCCCCACCCCACACCTGGGTGTGCATTAAAGGGTAGCCAAATTTCTTGAAGCCTCGAATCACCTGAAAACACTTCTCAACCAAGGTATGACAGTTCTATTCTTGAGCCCAACACCTCTTTGGGTGCTTCGATAGCAGTTATGTTCAAGAAACTTCACTTCCTCTAGGTGCTTACCAAGCTCAGGTGCTTCCTTTCTGAACACCACAACAAATTAATTCACATGTCAGATTCATTCCTAGAGGATGCAATCTATAACAATATTTTAAAAATCATGGCGACATCGTATTGTCATGTATATTTAAGAAAATCAATAACAGCAAAATTTTGATAAGTAAACTAAATACCTATATGTATAACATCTCTCAACCGAGATCTGGTCAACCCCGCTTCAGAGCCTAACACCTCCTTGGGTGTTCAATGGAAGCTCTAGTTTACGTCCTAGCACCTCTTCTAGTGCTCACCAATGTTGAGGCACTTCCTTTCCAGGCACCATAACATAACATATTAATTCACATGCCAGTTTCATTTCCCACAGGATTTATTTCTTACAAGATTTCTGAAATCTTAGCTAAATCATTATGCACATGTGTAACTACAGAAAATCAACCAGGATTTTCCAACTAACCCAATACTTATATGTATAGCATCTCTCAACCGAGATCTGGTCAGCCCCTCTTCAGAGCTTAACAACTCCTTGGGTGCTCAATAAAATATCTAGTTTAAGGGCCCAACACCTCCTCCAAGTGTTTACCAATGCTCAGACGCTTACCTTCCAGACATCACAATACCTAGGGGTTATTCTCTTCATGGAGCCACCACTCTCTTGATAGTCCCCTTACGGCGTGAATGTGTGCAAAAAGAAGTCTAACTGGATTTCTTACACCCTAGGTGTCCCCAGTGATGTATATCGGTGCCTAGATGGCAAGGGTAGAAGCTATGTACAAAAGTACATCCTTCTAGAGGAGACATGTACTCCCTGTACATGTTTTCATCATGTCACCTGCGTTACATATAGAAATGCAATTTTCATCGAATGCCATTATAAAATTTGAATAATATGTTTCCAAACCTATTCCAAACACATCCCTTCGAGTAGTTATGTACACCCCATACATCCCTCCGAGGAACCATGTACACCTAATACATCCTTCTGAGAAGCTATGTATTCCAAGGTGTACTTTCACCATCTCACCTGCTTTACATACAAGTATGCAATTTACATGAGATGTCATCATAAAATTTTAATCATAGATTCTCAAATCTATTTCATGCATACATGATTTCCCAAATATCAAACAATCAATAACATTGATATTCAAAAATAAAAATATGAGTTCACAATCCTACTTCTTGCAGAAAATCAGATTTTTGCAACCATGAGGCCATCCTCATGTTGTTTGGCTTCTACAAGTGGGGAGTACTCATCCCTTACTTACACATGCTTCCCAAAACCTAGACATCCGCATACAACATGTCACCCTAACATAATTTTAAATTATCCAAACAGTCACAGTTAGTCAACAGAAACCTTCAAATATCAAGCAATGAAAAACAAGCATATCCATTGTTAGCATGATTCAAAACCATCACAGCAGATCACAGTCTCCCATAATCAACATAAAAAAATTGCAATCTGAAGTTTCAAAATCTGTTCTCGGTCATGAGATCCTTCTCATGCCACATGGCAGCTTCTTGCCATAGGTTTCATTGGGCACAACCATACTACTCTACTCAGGTCATTCTACCCAAGTCTTCAGGAATTCCTCATATGTATGCCCATACACACAAGGACCATTTCCTCATGGAACTACAAGGTCACATGCAGGCTTCTTCAACCTATATATAGACTCAAATTTACCTATATAATCTTCTTACATCTATTAACTTTCTTGGAGCAGGCCAACTCATCATGGCCTCAATCTAGTCAGGGTCCACATATATTCATTTATCTGGGATAATTTGACCCAAATGATGAATTCTATCTTTATATAAGTCACACTTTCTCAAACTTGCATACAACTTATGCTTCCTAAGCAATTTCAAAGTTAGCCTTGAATGTTCCACATGTTCTTCCTCATTCTTATAATAACTAAGGATGCCATCAAGGAAAACAAGAACAAACCTGTCCAGATACTTACTGAAAACATTATTCACGAGGAACATAGATGTAGCTGGTGTATTTGTGAAACCAAATGATACCACAATACCATCATAAGTTCCATACCTTGCTCTGAAGGTTGTCTGATGAACATTTTCATCCTTGATCCTTACCTACTAGTAACTAGACATTAAGTCAATCTTGGAAAACACCTTTGATCTTCTCATTTGATCAAATAGGTCATCAATCCTAGGAAAAGGATACTTTTTGTTCATAGTGACTTTGTTCAACGGTCTGAAATCAATACAAATATTGTGTGTACCATCTTTCTCCTTCTCAAACCAAACTGGTGCTCCCCATGGGGTATACTTGGCCTGATATACTTTTCTTCTCACAACTCTTCCAGTTGCATCTTCAGCTCTAACATTTATGGTGTACTCACCCTATAGGGTTTCTTGGACACTAGTGCTTTACCTGGCACACGTTCAATCATGGGATCAATGCCCCTGTTTGGAGGAAACCTTGGAACTTCATCAGGAAAACATCCCTAAATTCCTGCAACACATGAAGGTCCTCCAACCTAGGATCTTCATTCTCCATTGCCTCCAAAACATGAGTTTCATACACTTTGCACTTTTCCCACATAAATTCTTCAGCTGCACTGCTGAAATATGCCTACTGGAGATCACTTTTAGAATGCCTTTCACAACCCTTAGGTTTCCTTTTTCATCCAAGCACTCAAAATTCTTGTTGTAACAATCAATATTTGTTCTATGTGGTCCTATACAATCCATCCCAATGAGTATATCATAGGATCCAAGTGGCAGAACATTCAGATATGCACAAGTGACTAACCCATCCATGACTAATGGACATTTCCTTACCACCTCACTAACTTTCTTCTTAGTTCCAGTGGCTAGTTAGACTAACCATGATCTTCTATGCTTTGAATTCTTGAAAGTGCATGTCTCAACAAGTCCAAGGGTGATATAGCTGTGAGTCGATCTAGGTTCAATCAAAATAGAAACAGTCTGTTCAACAATCTCACCCTCCTGTCCAATAGAAAGAGAACGCGACCATTTCTGCTACCTAATTGATGCAGGTGCATCCAACTCGAAGTTCACTCTATTCAAGTCTCTATATACATTCTCTAACTTCCCAATAGCAGAGAAATTGTTTTATATTTTTATCATTTAAACAATATGATCTAGGATCTTATATGAGAGAATAACATGCACAACAATAATCACAAGAGACAAGAGACACAAAGATTTTTCCTTGGGGAAACCATAAAGGAGAAAACCCTGTAACTTCCTCAGAGATAGAATGAGCACCAATGGAAAAAGTAAAACCAAAAACACAAAGATGATCTTCGACAACTGTTCTCTCTCTCACTTTTTCTATCTCCTCCTCTCTCACTCATGCGCTACACTTGAGTGAGTGTGTTTTTCAAATAGAGATTCTCACTCTCTATTTATACTAGTTTTCCACTTGACAATTACTCACCAAGGCCGACTTCAGTAGGAGACTCTAATAACCCTAATACCCCTCAATTGTGGGGACTATTTCCCCAACTTACAACAGAGGGTTAACCTCTATAAATTTACATGCCTTTATTATATAAATGATTCTCCCGATAGGAACATCAGGGTACAATGAAATAAAATATAAGATATACAAGTGAACACATTCTGAAGTTACAAATACATCAACACTCCCTCTTATCTAGGAAGGTATTCTCTTGACATAGTTCATCAGCACAAGTCTTCATCTCTGGATCATCATCAAGCTGGATCATCATCATCATCACTGCTTCCGTTATCTCAAGCAAATGGTGCTATCTCTCAATTCTACTCGTCATAGGAAGTTCTACAGATCCAACCCTTTTTCATGCTGGTTGTAGGCCTAGCCTCCATGTAGTTCTTCATCTTCTACAAAACTTATATCTGACCATGGGAGGAACACTATTGATGTATTTTTAACTTCATAATGTATTCACCTGTATATTTCATATATTGTATCCCGATGTTTATTCCAGGAAGTGTCTGTAATGTATTTGAGTCATGTCATGCCCCGATGTTCCTATCGGGAGATTCAATAATGTAAACAAGTCATGTCAAGTCATTGTGGGTAACCCTCCTACTGTACAAGGGTTAAAGTCCCCATAGTTGTGGGGCCCTAGGGTTATTAGACTATCCTAGAGAATTTGGCCCTAGGCGAGTTATTGTATGTCGGGGAAAAGTCCCCACAAGTTGTGGGGCACTAGGGTTATTAGACTCTCCTAGAGATGTCGGCTCTAGTAAGTAATTGTTAAGTGAGGCTACATGTTGGAGTGGAGATTAAGTGAACGAAAGAATATAAATAGAGAGTGAGCCTCTCTATTTATCATACACACACTCACTCATTAGGGAGCATGAGTGAGAGAGAAGTTGTTGGGACAAGAGACAGACTACTGTTGCTGGGATACCATATTTATGTTTTTTGGGTTTTAATTTTGGTGCTGATTCTATCTCTAAGGAATTTTTTGGGTTTTCTCCTTTATGGTTTCCCCGAGGAAAATTCTGTGTCTCTTGTCTCTTGTGTTTTATTGTTGTGCATGTTATTCTCTCAGATAAGATCCTAAGATCATAATGCTAGCTTGAATGATCAAAATATAACATGGTATTAGAGCTAACCTGAGAAGAAGGCATTGTGCAGCTACAAAAGCTAGGGAATTTTACTTTTTGAGTCTCTCTCCACAATCCATCATAAAAAGTATGCTAGGCTGACTCTCCATTGAAGGGCGTATCCTTCTGTTGAAGCAGAATTTGATTCCGAGCATTTTCAGTTTTTGGTGCGGGAAATTAGGGCTTCTTACAGAAGAGGAATTTTTGAGTGAGCCTGGCATAGGATTTCTCTCCTCATCAAAATCGAATTTTAGAGACCTGGGCAAGATTTTTGGTTGGGTACAACTTCGGGAAAGTCAAACCCTAGTTTGACCCCGGGCTAGAAAAAACCTAAAATACTAAAACTGATAAGTTTTGGTACATTCGCTATATCTTGAGATTGGAGATGGCTAAAGAGATTAAACTTTCACAGGACAAAGATAAAATCCATATTTACTCTGTGTCCAAATTTCCACCTCTGATTTTCTATATTCTAGGAGATATGATTCTTCCAAGTTAGGGTTCCAGCCTCTTCCAGGATTCATCCCTAAACAGGACACCTGGGGAGAATTGCTATATCTTGGGCTACAAAGGTCCAATTGAAATTTCTGAATATGTTTCAGATAGGGAATGGAATTTAATTTTCATGGTCAATGTTTCAGACCCAGAAGATGAAACAGTGACATGTGGCGGTCCAGACAACTTCGCTATGCTGAACAGTCTTGAAACATGTCACCTTGGGAAAATGATCATAAGTACCAATTGGTGAAACCAATTCTGATGAAACATGTGGTGTTGGAACAGGAACATGAGAGGTTACCTCAGTGGGACATTTCAGACATAGAGGAGTAGTAATTTCAGAGATACCACAGAAATAGTAGCAGGAATTGTTGAATAAGAAATTGGTAAACTAGGGCTTCCTGTTCCAGGACCTTCCTCCACTGCTTTCATAAAAAGAGTACATTGGAAAACTCACCTTGAAGTATTTCTATCCAATCATATCTGAAATATTTCAATTTTTTAAAATTAGGGTTTCTTTGACAAACCCTAGATTAGCCAGCTTCGGAACCAGGACGGACACCTCAAATCAGTAAGATCTAATCTTTTGCTATTTTCATTTGAGGTTCTTATTTCAAAGTGATCTATCACATCAGCTTGATGATAAGCTTGGTGAAGTTGACAACTTCCAAGCATCGAAGTATATGATCTCGGTGAAGAAAATGAATTGGACATCTACACAAGTAGAGAGGTTCTAGTTCCAGAGGGAGATGAGGCTAAAAGTCTTACACAAGAATAACTTGGTCAACGCCAAGAAGATCATTGTTGATTCAATCATGGATTACCTTATACCACAAGTGTTTTCCCTAAAGACACCAAAAGAGATAGTTGATTCCTTAACCAAGCTATTTGAAGGGAAGAACATAAATCGAAATATGACTTTGAGAAAACAATTGAAGAATGTGAAGATATAGAATGCAGAGACCATACAATCATACTTTACAAGGGTCTCTCAAATCAAAGAACAACTTGAAGTAGTAGAAGAAGAAGTGGAGAATGCAGAATTTGTGATAACCACCTTGAATAGCCTCCCAGGATCATGGGATTCATTCATTCGAGGAATGTGTGCCAGAAGGAAGTGATTACTTCCAGCAGACTCTGGGAAGAGCACACACAAGAAGAAGCTCAACTCATAATAAGAGAAGAGAAGATGGGAGCAACTAAAGATCAAGCTCTCACCATCCAAAGAAGATCCCTCAAGTGATGAGGAATACAAAGGACTCAACTTTTGAAGAAACTCTTATCAGTCTTAGCATTTGGATAACAAATGATGAATGAAGAAGATGATGAAGCTAAAGGCTCAAGAAGGAGTCTACCTACGAAGCAAATAAAGATAAGTATTCAATTGTCATTTCATGATATTGTTTTGATTATGCATTTGTTTATATTCAGTTGTTGTATTATGCATGATAGAATGTTTGCATTGATGAAAGTATACTACTTATATGTCTGTGATGGGTAATTAGCTCATGGTGCTATACAACTCTCCATTGCTACTTATCTAGAATGAAACCTCTTTTCTAACTGTTGGAGCAGAGTCCCACAGCTACAGGAAAAGCTGCCATTTTGGCGAATAGACAGTTTGGCGAAGACAAAGAGATAAGGTAAAGCTACGACGTCGTAGCATGTTTCTAGCTGCAGAGCAGAGCCGAAAACCGTGACTGTTGGAACAGAGAATTCAAGAAAGATGACAATACCTGAGCGGCTGAGAAGAGAGAGCTCAACCACTGCATTGAAGGCAGTGGCGAAGACAGGAGGGCTCAACTACCCTCATAAAGGAAAAGGAGTGACGAGGCAAAGGTATTGAAGACAAAGGACAGAAGAAGGGAAGCGGTGCAAAGTACCCATGGTCAGCGCTGGGAAGCATGGAAGACTGCAGAGAGTAGTGGTGTGATGAAAAGCAGCTACCCCAAGTACAGATATGCCGACTGTCACTAATTAGGGTTTTGGGTTACTGTTGGGACAGGCCCACAGTGTTGTAATGGCGAGACCTTCGGGCCGCCTATAAAGGGATATATTTTGTATTGTAAATAGTTAGCTAGTCAGATTATCAATAGTCTGTTAGTTCACTGTTATTTTGTATTGTAACAATTTGCAGGGATTGACAGAGAGAGAGAGTGAGAGTATATTGTAAGAAGGCAATATAGAGAAGAGATCTAAGAGAGAAGGGTTCTAGGCTGTGTGTGGAGTTACCCAGAAGATCTCTAGTTGCATATGCGGTGCAGCAGAACTATGTACCTCTCTCAAGTTATAATATAGAAACACAGTTCTGTGGACGTAGCTTCTACCCTGGAAGTGAACCACATAAAATCTGAGCGTTATGTGATTGATTCATGTGATTGTATTTACTTGTTATATCTGTCATTCATTACATGAACTTTGCTTACAGTAAATGTATGTATGTGTTATTCAGTTCACAGCATATTAAAAGGATAAATGCAAGTTGAAGTCTTTAAGTATTCTATATAAGAGTCTGTCTAAGTTTCACTTGAGACAGTTAAGAGTCGTAGTGTAAAACAACCTCGTGTGTTGAGTCCTGTAAGTTGAACACCAGTACGCTAGGTACGCTGAGTCGTAGCGGTAGGATATCATAGGGAGGCGATATCGCACCATCAGAGGAGCTGGGGTGTGCGGTACCACGGGTTGAGGATAAAGTGTAGGAGAAAGTTACGTGTTGCCCAAGATGCGGCGATGCAATAAGGATTAGAGTCATCGCGAGTAAGAGGAAACTACACATCGCAGAGAGGAGAGAGACATCTCGCAGGCTAAGAAGAGCTGCGAGGCGCACACAGGACACCATACAGAACCTGGTCAAGACACTTGAGTCTTTGGCCAACCCATTAGGATCACTTCGGGTGAGACTTTAGGCCACTTTGCGGTCTGTTGCCAAAAGGGCCAGTGAGATAGGGGTGTTGTTGGTTCATTATATTAAACCTGGGTCTGCCCAGCGACCAACAAATGGTTCCGTTGCCGATTTTGAACAAACTGAGCACTGATGTTCTGGTGGCGTCCTACTAGAGACGAAATCAATGAGTGGGTTGCGTCTACAAAGAAATATTTTGCCGAAATAGAGAACAAGAGTCCTAGACTGAGTACAGAGGACTGGTTACAAAAACATATCATTACAGACCTACATGCGATATTTTTTGTGACCTTTGGAAACGAGCTTTACGACTGGCTATAAAAGTTGACTGATACGAGCATATTCAAGAAGAAAAGAAACATTGTCTGCACACCAGAGCTGATTCAGACTGTGAAGAACCTTGATAATCCCATTACAAGGACAGTAGACTTCTGGCTTGCGAGTGTGCTAGAAGGCTTCATCACAGAGTTTGCAGTTGACCAAAGAAAATGCTTCAGCGAGCCTGAGCGGTACTTCTTCAAAGGATATCGCGGTAAGTACCTAAAATCTTTAAACTTGTCCATTAAGATGTTATTACATGAAAAAGGAACAATGGATCTAGTTTCAGATGAATAAGTAAAGATAGTAATGTCACAAGAGTTTGAAAGTGATTTTGATGACGGTGGACGTACACGTAGTGGAAAGAAATACAAAGTAGATTTCAGATCTCCCATATTTGAAGACAGTTTAGATAGTACTAGACAACAGATTCATAACCATACAGACAGAACAGAAGGGGGTATCCCTTACCACCCTTATACCCCACAGAAATAGATCAGGACTCAGAACAATCCCGTAGGAACTCCATTTAGTAGCTCGCAGACAGTACATACTAGCGCTACATCACCTCCACCTACACCACCGAGTGGTAGTAACATAGCAAATCAACATCCGCCATGCAGAAATAGAATGGGGGATCATATGAAGCTACCTATATTTAAGGGTACAGGGGGAGAGGACCCAGAATAGCATTGGTTTCTATGTGAAGCCGTGTGGACCATTAAAGCAATCAATGATGATAATATTAAACTTGTACAGTTGGTCACCACACTGAGAGAACGAGCCTTAAAATGGTATATGAAGTATACCTCAGCGGTACCTAGAACACTTGTCCAGGTCAGGACCACCATGATTAAAGAGTTTAAGAAACCTAAGTTTAAGTCACAGTGTATTACAGAGCTCAAAGATATCAAACAGTTACCTACAGAGTCAGTGTAGGGAACATTAGTTGGCGATGCGACAGCTCATGCGCATCGGATTCGGATGTTGGTCTAGAGAACTGGCAAAACAGACTTTACAAAGTCTTACCACGTAGATGTGCGTACATGACTAAGTCACTACAATGGATTGGCGCAGAGGTCAACGAGATTCCATCATTTCATGATCTAACAGATATCCAAGACTTTCTCACACATTTTGAACAACAAATTCCTCACGAGCAGAGGATTGCAGATATGGACCTTGCAGTACGAGCCACACCTGCAAGATGGTGGTATGCACATAAAGAGAATATCGCATCATGGGATGATCTTAAGAGATTGATGGCGATCAGATTCTCTACTGACAGAGAGTATGTCTAACAGAGATACACAGGAGAAAGTGACCCCAGGTCACATATTCAGACATGTGAATAGAATTGGTCAGACATTCCCAAGAATGAATGGGTTCACCAATTCATTCACACTTTGGACACAGTTCCACGGAACTGGTACACAGAGACTGAATTGCGTAAGGGAATGACTACATGGCCACTCCTAATAGACAACTTTCTACTTACCTTCGCTTTTTAATCTGAGTATCCAAATGTTGATCATGACCTAGATGTAATAAAGGTTAAGATATTTGAGGATTGTACCCTATCAGTACATACTCAACCTGAGTGGGCCATCTAGTTAGAAGATGCGCTAGAGTGCTATAATTTTGCATCAGAACTAGGGGAGGAGGATGAGGATCCTTGCAACATCAACATTCCGGAGTCAAAAGGGACTTGTGATGTTGATAGACTGAAGCTACAGATTCCAGCAATCACAGAGTCGATCAAGATTAAAAAAATCAATATTGGCACAGACACAGAACCAAAGTTTGCCTCTATTGGAGACTATTGGACCGATGAAACAGTTGGACAGATTGCAAACTTGCTACATGATTATCAGGACCTATTTCCCACCAAGTTCACAGAGATGAAGGGAATAGTCAAAGACCTGGGAGTAATGGGGATACCATTGAAAGAGGATGCTAGACCAGTCAAGCAGCGTCCATATAGATTAAATCCACGCTACAAAGAAAAAGTTAAGGATGAGATCGATAAGATGCTATCAAAAGGAATCATTGAGCCCGTAGAAGAAAGCGAATGGGTTAGTCCCATTTTTGTGCAAGAAAAGAAAACCAAAGGAGACATCAGGATCTGTGTCGACTTACATAAACTCAACGATGCATCGCTTCATGATCCATTTCTGACACCTTTCACTGATGAAGTATTAGACAATGTGGGAGGACAGGAGGTCTACTCCTTCACTGATTGATTTTCAGGCTATCACTAGATCAGAATCCACTCAGAAGATCAACATAAGACCACCTTTGCAACAGAATGGGGCTCATTCCAGTTTACGGTAATGCCCTTTGGTCTTAAGAATGCACCAGCTATATTTTCTAGAGTAGTAGTTGCTGTATTTAAAGAATACATCCATAAATTCCTAGAAGTTTATTTTGATGATTGGACTGTATTTGGATTAATTGACAAACACATAGGATATTTAAGACTGATGTTAGAGAAATGTAGGTAGTACCAGATTTCTATAAACTTGAAAAAATGTATATTCTGTGTGCCATTTGATATTTTGTTGGGTCACATTGTTTGCAGGGAAGGCTTGATGGTAGATCCCGCAAAGATTGCCATCATTGTAAATCTTCCAGCACCCAAATCAGTCAAACAATTGAGGACAGTACTTGGTCATACCAGATACTATAGAAAATTCATCAAGGGATACGTAAAGATTACAGCACCGATGGAAAAACTGTTAAAGAAAGATGTAAAATTCCTATGGAATGAGGAATTCCAGCAGAGTCTAAACACACTTATAGAGAAGATGGTTACAACAACCATCTTAGTATTTCCAAACTGGACTAAGCCGTTTCATGTACATGTGGATGCATATGGCATCGCACTAGGGGTTGTTTTAACGCAACCATGAGAAGGAGGTATCGATCATCCTATCACATACTCCAGCAGAAAGCTATCAATAGCAGAAAAGAACTACACCACGACAAAAAGAGAAGGCTTAGCTATGGTGTCCGCGCTACAGAAGTTCAGGCACTACCTGTTGGGTTCCTTGTTCAAGATGTTTACTGACCATTCCGCATTGAAGTATCTGGTCAATAAGCCAGTGTTAGGGGGAAGAATCTACAGATGGTTACTCCTCTTTTAGGAGTATGATTTTGAAATCATTGTCACGAATAGACTCAGGAGAAGAGCCAAGTAACCTAGAGGAAAATTTGCTAGATGCGCAGTTGTTTTCTATCCAGATCACAGATGAGTACTATGCTGATATCATTCACTTTCTCACTATAAGAAGGGCACCTAAGGAGTTTACCAAGCATCAAAAGAGGCAATTGGTTGTTAAAGCAGTAGACTTCACCTTGATCGCAGGACAGTTATACAAGTTAGGTCCAGATGAAGTCCTGTGTAGATGTGTGATGCCGCATGAAAAAGAGGCTATTATTAGAGAAGCACATTCAGGTACCGCAGGAGGTCATTTCACAGGAAAGCCGACTGTGTAGAAAATCCTGACCACAGGATTATGGTGGCCTACGTTACACAAAGACACTAAGGACTTTTGTAGATGCTGTGATATCTTCCAGAGGGTAGGAAAACCTTCACGACGAGATGAAATTCCGCTGCGACCGCAGGTTACGTTGCGCGCATTTGAAAAGTGGGCTATAGACTTTGTGGGTCCTATAAACCCACCAGGAAAACTAACTGGTGTGAGATATATCATCACTGGAAAAGAGTACCTCACCAGGTGGGCAGAGGCCAAAGCAGTAAGAAATTGTGATGCTGCTATAGCCGCACAGTTCATTTTTGAAAACATCATCACTAAGTTTGGATGCCCAGTAATTTTGATGAGCGATCAAGGCACACACTTCTTGAATCGCACCATTGAGGCCTTGATGGAAGAATTCCAGACACGGCACCATAAGAGCACTCCTTACCACCCACAAGATAATGGTACGGTGGAGGCCTTTAACAAGATTTTAGAAAACGCTCTTACTAAGATCTGCAACAGCCAAAGGAATGATTGGGACATCAGAGTTGATGCTGTATTATGGGCGTACAGGACTACATGCAAGAAACTTACAGGACACACACCTTTCAGCTTGGTGTATGGACAGGAGGCTGTTATGCCTATGGAGTATATTCTTCCCAGTTTAAGAATTGCTCAAATCATTGGAATGGCTAATACAGACATGGTGCATGAGAGGCTAGTGCAACTGCTTGCCTTAGAGGAAGACAAATTCATCGACAAATTCCATCAGAAAGTGCAGAAGGCGAGAGAAAAATCTTGGCATGACAGACACATTAAGAGTAAGACTCTTCAAATCAGAGACCTAGTACTCCTCTATGACAGTAAATTTCTTAAGTTTCCAGGGAAGTTCAAGACGCATTGGTTGGGGCCGTATCAGATACAGCAAGTTACAAAGGGAGGAGCTGTTCAGCTCAGCAAAATGAATGGGGAGCTTCTTCCCATGATGATCAATGTCAGTAGGCTTAAGCTTTATAGTGACAGCCACTCCACCTCTCAGCCCTAACTCAGATTCGAAAGGGTGTAGATGTCCAGTGTATTTTAAAGGAGGCATCGTACCGGGAATTAGTCTACACCAGCAGGTATTCTAAGTATTAGGAATCGCATATGGACGGTTCATTTAAAAAAAAAATGCTTAAGTTTGTTTTGAGAAAGTGATGTGGTGTGGCATCGCAGCAGCGTGATGTTTCCCCATTCCACGTACCCATTTTTTGCAATGAGACAGAGGGCTAGTCAAGTCGCCTTTTGATAGGCAGTTAATGAGGAAATGACCGGTATACCTTACCGTAGATTTGGCAGCAGTATAATCAATTGTCCAGATTTGGAAAATCTTCGATGAGACCGGCACCTGCATACACACGCTTAGAGGGAAATTGATCGTATTTCAGCATTTATTGAGGATCAGGATGATGGGTGTGGTCTCGTCCAAGCAATTAATATGACCGACGGGTTCAGCCTAGATGACCGTTGCGTCCGGGATTATCACCTTCGGCATAAAAGCAGAAATTATTCATTCGGGAGGGTTACATTTGCAAAGAGTCAAAAGCTATAGAGTGCATTGTTAAGTTTCCCCTATCCAGAGCTAATTTCATTACAGAGTGTTGTGATTTCCAGAGTTTGCAGCCATTTCCAATCCAAAGTATAACATCGAGTGGGTTCTGTCTGAGGAGGAACCTTTAGAAGACATTCTGAGATGCTTCGAGCATGGTGTCCATATGTCTGCTATGGCGATGCCGCCCAGGGTTGTGAAATTAGGAACATCACAGGTCAGACAATTTCCAAGGATGAGGAGTCAAGCGCAGGATGTAGAAGATGTCATCAAAGTCTTTACTGAAGAGAAGAAGAAAGCCGAGCCGATCACTGAAGATAAGAAAGTAGAGCGAAGGAATGATGAGAAGAAATCTCTAGCCAGGTGTTGTACAGGATTACACACCTAATAACCTAAGGTCTCGGGTTACCAACATACTCAATTAACTTGCATAAAATTGACTTCCAGAGTGTAGTAAAGGAAATAGGAGGATGATAAAGACTTACTCGATTAACGAAGGTCGATCCTTGCTAGTCCTCTTCTGTTCTACTTCACCTCCAAAGTCTTCAAGGTTGTTCTTCTTTCACCTGTCAAGAGCCAATCTTCCAGATACAAGATGATTCATATATATGTAAGCAGGTTAGATAAATTCTATATAAGATGCATAAAAATAAACATTTATCAAACCAAGACACATGAAACACATATGGAAGAAGGATTCTCTTTATTATCAATATTGAAGAAGTTCAAATTACAACCCAACGCCTAAGACAAGGACTCCTCTACAACCAAATGATTCTGAGTTCCACTGCTCCAAAGACTTCTATATAAACTCCACTAGCATAGCTTTTCTCTCCAAGTGTATCTCCCCAACACCCTCCCCAAGGCCTATATTTATATGGAGGAAATAAGGTGTTTTCGAAGGTTGAGGAGGTTGAGACAGTTAAGATAATTAAGATAACAATGCTTAACTAATATCATATCAGCGTGTGTTTTTATGTTTAACTGTTCAGGGACATATTCGTAGGTGTGTAGAAGCACAACCCGCGAAGGATTCACGACTTGCTACAAGGGAAACCTGCGAATACATCCATTCGTGACTTGCTATAAGGGACACTCGCGAATGACTCGCGAGTTGCATAAAAGGAGAGTTGCGAATACAAGTCAACATAGTAAAATGGAAAAGTAATCAACTGGATGGAGGAAGTAAGTATTATGCCATAAGCCAATCTATAGTGTTTTGGGCAAACCTCTATCCATAAATGTCCTTTTGTGTGCCAACATGAGGGATGTCGGCACTCGGAAGGAGAGGTGCCATTCAGGTGTATAACAGGTGCCCCCTAATGTGTGAGGTCAGAGGGAAGCGATGGCCGAAATACATTATAATATTTAGCTTTGGACAACCCAGAAATCCAATGGAGCAGAGAGAGTACCTGAAACAAATACATAGTAATGTCATATACAAAGTTACATCTGAGGATGCTATGTTCAATTTACTCGAACACTAGCTCCTTCACAATATTTGAGTACATCATATGATGCGGGTATAGAACCACGTATATTACAAAGGTGGATCGAAACCACAATATATAATAATGATGAGTCTTCAAAGATCTGGAAGCTATGTAGATAGATAGAACATAATGTTGTGCAACTTAGTCCATAAGTGTGAACTAAGGTCTTCATAAGGGATCCCAAAGAACCAGTACAATCTAAGCCATGTGAATAAGGGTAAGCTGAAGTCGAACATGGAAAGGATTCAACAGTTTGTCAACCAATAAGGGATAATTGACAACTGAAGCAAAAGAATTCACCAATGATGGAAGTGAATCCTGAGGTACAATCGTCAAAAATCTAGGTCTTCGCCATCATGAAGTACTGAAAATGGAACCATGTTGTGATAAGGAAGGAAACAGATCCTCCAACGGATCACAAGAGTGACTAGGAACTGGGAAAAAGAAGGGAGACACAAATAGATAACAGATATAACAATGATGGGATCATGCTATAGATCAGACATGGGGTAGAGTCCTTGAATAGTGAGCACAACACAGAGATGACCCAAGGCAGCGTATAATTAAGATATGGAACAACTAGACTTATTTGTCATGTAGGAGACATGATCAGATTCCCCAGGTATAATGGACAAGAGGAGGAGTAAGAAACTCAAAGTGATAGCTGAACACAAGTGGACACTGAAACATGGATATCGAAAAACAAAGAGTGCTATGTTCAAGGATGACATGCTGCCATTACTGAAAACAAGAGAAAACTTCTTCCTTACCTTCCCTGTTAAATTTTAACGAGTCCAGGAAAGGAAACTCGGTTCCCTCTTCATTTTTTAACAAGCTTGAAGAGATGGGAAAATAATGCTTGATAGTGTCACTAATTCGTGGATTTAATGAGCCCGAACTAGTACATGCTCAGCCGGTGTTTTCACATTTAGAGAGTCTGAAAATTCCAAAGAAGACTCCAGGGGGGTCCTTTTTCATCCAATTTAGTCTCATGAGGCCGAAAAAGTATAAAATAAACCACAGAAGAACTCTCTTAACTTCCGAAGAAGAAAAGGTGAACCTTTTTTGTACTTAGTCAGGAAGGTCCGAAAAAGGTTAAATTACCACCTACCCAACGCTCCTTCCAGAACAGCATAAAATAGCTTGAGTTTTACGAGTGTGAAGGAAAGCAAGATCACTCAGAAAGATCCATTTGGTTACGAGAAATGGGGCTTACAACAATAAACTCACTGCTTTGTTATTTAGTGTTTAACGAGCATGACAAAGACACAAAGTACACTCGGAATCTTTTTCATGTTTAGGTCCCGAGCACAAAAAAGAGAAAACTAAGCTCAAACCGGGTGTTCCTTTTCCATAAATTTAGTCCCTCAGGTCTAGAAAAGTGATAAACCTATACCTGAGAATACCTTTCTCAATTCAAAAGAAAAGAGAGTGATCCTTTCTCGTATTATTCCGCATGGTCTGAGAAAGAGATAACCTACCACCAATGCGGATGCCCGTTCACATATTCTTAACGAGCTTGAATGGATGAGATAACTCGGCAGTCAAGTCTGTTTTGAAGGAGTCAGACCCGGGCCTAAAGAAACTCCATAAGGGCGGGGAGTCCTATAAAGGGATAGCTTGTAAAAAAATATTTAGAAGAAGCTCTATTTGGCGTGAAAAATAGCTAAGAGGACACCCCTGAACCTGAAATAGTGGCAGCATGAGCACCAAAGGATGACAAAGGCATATAAAGATGATACTCATGAAATAGGGGCCCTAGCCACGGAGGAACAATGGTAGAGACAAGGGACTAATGGTCTAGAATACCATAGTCCGTGGCAAAGTGTTAAATACTAAGGTTAATATGGAATGATAAGATGCCAACCAGTGTTGGAAATAGCAAAACCACCCAATTGGAGCAACAACACTCTATAAAAGTTGATAAACCTGTTCCAAGGCACAAAAGTATGGTATTAGTTGATTGACATTTCAAACTATAGGAAAGAGACCCAATTTATGAAATAATATTTCTATAAATAGAATGAAAATTAAAACAATTCTTACCATTTGAACTTTTTGAACCATAAAAAGCAAGATTACCCTCTACCTTTGATCGATTACTATGGAGAATTGGACCGTCGGAATTGGAATCTGTCAGCTTCAGGTAATTCTACACCCTAAGCTCGTCAAATTGATCCAAACAAATATTAGTTTTGATGGTGAATTCAATATTTAATAGCACCCAAAAATATGACAGTGCGCATACGCGGGTTGCTAAGCATGAAAGTCGCAAATACACGTTTCATTCGCGGGTTGTCTAACTAGACAGCTGCGAATGATTTGCGATGCTGCGCAATGGGCCAAAGCTTTAAAAATATGCAATATTTTTAAATTTTGATTGTAAAATATTGAATTAAATTGCTTATATTTGCCAGGTAAAAATGGTTCTGGAGTGGAGGGAAAGGGAGCACGAAATGATGGATCATGCGGCGCTCCAAAGCGTGCCCACATTGCAAGCATTGAGAACTAGTGGGCTGTTGAAATTATTTTGTACATCGCCCATGCGGGCCAATGTCCGCATACTTGAGTTCATGGTCAATTTTTGGGATCATGACATGGGGATGTTTAATCTTCAAGGTGAGACCTTAGAGCTTACCATGGAAGACATTACCGGGTTGTCACGATGGGGAGCACCAGTGAATTTGGAGGGCACTAGCAGGGGCGGTGACCCCTTAAGTGTCCAAAACTATGTAGACATATTCTGTATACTGGGTACTCAGAAGAAGGGAAGCAGCGTTCTAATTGCAGACATCCAGGATTTCACTCTCCAGGTATTGGCTAGTACCATTGTGAGACTTGTAGGATCATCAGGGTTACATATGGCCACCAAAAATCAAATGAGGGTGGCGGTTGATTGCTTTAGAGGTGCTCTCTATGATTGGTGCTCGGGAGTTGCCCCCATTATGAAGAGGCAACTATCCGACTGTAAGAGAGGAAGACGTAAGAATTTTGGCTATGCAAGCATATTAGTAGCGTTCTTCTTCTTCGAGAGTACCAGCCATGAGCCCTGCTATACCACTACAAGTCAGATCTCCGCGTCAGCCAAGGCTGAGCCAGTGGGGAGACATATTCCTCCGTCACGGAGGAGGAGAAATAGTACACATCGTATATGATGCTGACTTTTATACTTGGTGGGAACGACAGTTGCCGGCGCTGGAGCAGTTTCCATACACCGAGTTGGAATTCCGAGGTGACCCCGAACTTGTCCTCCCTCCAGGAGGAGCATGGGGAGAGATGGGTAAGTAATTTTTTTATTTTTAAATCATTATCAAATTTTTATGAATTTTTCAAATGATCGATATATACATATGTACAAGTCTTGATCCTATTCATGTGTCAAAATGCAGATGTTGGACCAATCCGCCCTAAAGGGAACCCTCGTATGTTCGTACATCCTGTCGTGGGTGAGGATCAGGGACTGATCAGAGTACTAGAGGGGAAGCTAGCCAGGATAACCCAGCGAGTACCGACCATACAGATAGAGCATATCCTTGTAGCCATGCAGGAGTTCGTAGTTGGGGTTCCACCGATTTGGCTACGTCTTTTCAGACGAGTAGCTAGAGCAGTGCTTGTATACATAGATACGGTGGAGGCTGCCGAAGCCGAGGAGGCTGAGGAAGCCAGGGTGCATAGAGATCATGGGGACCAAGGTAGTCCTAGTGGCCAAGGTGGTCCAGCTTAGACCTAGGGCATTTTGATGGATTATGATCCACATTTTTCTACTTTTTGTATATGACGAGATCTACGGATCATACTCGACCTATCTACAGACAGATATTTTACATATATATATATATATATATATATATATATATATATATATTGATGTTGGTTGTCGGCTTATTTACAAGTGTTATTTATATGTTTGCTGTATATTTTTATGAAATGTGTGTGAGATGCCAATCCAAAATATAATTAGCATATGCATCAATCAATGAATTTTGGTTTCATGGAATATGATTGAAAGTAATAACTTCAAAATGTCTTTCCAATAAACGAATTTGCATGAACTGACATAACAAGATAGGATTTCGTACCTGATAAGCTCGATTGAGCTGGGAAACTACCAACTGAGAATCCAAATGGAGCTCAAGCTGGGTGATGCCACGTGACAAAGCATCCCATAGGAGCTCAATTACAGCCCTATACTCAGCAACATTATTAGAAGCGGGACCTAGACAAGCGCCACCCGTGGCAACAAGCTGTCCTGAGGGAGAATAGATAACCCATGCTGCCGAAGCCAGGTTACAAGTGTGACGGCTGGCGCCATCAGCGAAACCTATATACATTTCGGAAGACATCTGCAACAACCAACAGATAATATAAAAAACAAAACTGACAACCTAATGTACATAAAAATACATACAATAAAATACAAGAAAAAGTACTAAGCCTAAGCATAGTACTTCTTCAGGTAGAGCCCATTTCTAGGCTCAGGCAGCTTATTCCCATCATAATCAATTAATTCATATGCGCCTTTACTTAATACCTTCGACACGACATAGGGTCCTAACCACATAGCCTTGAATTTTCCTACCCCCAGGGGTTCTTTATCTTGGTCCCAAAGCAAGACAAGTTTCCCTTCAGAGAAAACCCTAGGTTTGACCGTTTTATCATATTGAGATTTAACCCTATTTTTATGAGCTTGATTAGCAGTCAACGCATCTCTACGTTGTTCATCAAGGTGTTCTAAGTGTACCAAATGTTCTTCAAGCTCAGTCGTATCAAATAACACATGAATGGCTATCTTCAAGGATGGGGTTTTGCATTCAATCGGAGTAACTGCTTCCACCCCGTGAACGAGTTGGAAAGGGGAATAACCCGTGGCAGTCTTGACATTAGTTCTGTAAGCCCAAAGAGCAGGATATAACATGATGTGCCAATTAGAGCGGGCTGCATCAATTGTCCATTTAAGGATATTTTTTAAAGTCTTGTTGACAGCCTCAACCTGACTGTTAGCTTGCGGATAGTATGGAGAAGAATGTTCTTGTCTAAATCTGAGCATAGTAGTCAGTTCCGTCATAATGTTATTTTGAAAATGACTGCCATGGTCAGTGACAATCACTTTGGGAATACCAAACCTTGCAATAATTTGATTGAAAACAAAGAAAGTTGTAGTTTCCCCATTGTCTTTGAAAGTAGGCATTGCCTCTGCCCATTTTGTAAAATAGTCAACAGCAACAATGATGTATTTATGCCCCCAGCTGAAACTGGGTTGCATGTCACGTAATTGATCCCCCATTTCATGAAGGGGCCTACTGAGACAACAGGAAATAACGGAGCAGGATGTGACCGCATTTTTTTGGTGTAAAGCTGACACGGATGACAGCACTTCATGGCTTCCACACAATCTTTAAAGATCATGGGCCAGAAATATCCAGCACGCAATATCTTCTGGGTCGTTTCTAACCCAGATAAATGACCCCCACACAATCCACTATGGGAATCATTTAGGACAATCTCCGCTTCCTCATGAGTAAGGCAGCGATGCATGACGGAATCTACCCGTCGTCGATATAATGTATCTCCTATAATGAGGTAGTTCTTGGCATGAAGGCATAACTTACGTCGTTCCTCCCTAGAGTAAGCGGAAAGATACTTCAAAGTCTGGAGATATATAAGAATATCCCCGTACCAAGGATCAGAGGTGGATATCAGGAAGATGTGCTCATCTGGGAATGAGTCATCTTCAACAACTACATTCTCTTCAGTGGGAAATTCTGCTATTAGCTCAACAAAAACTAAGGACTTCTTAGACTTAGCGGATTGGAAATCCAAGTAAAACTCTTAGAGAATGACTATCCACTTGTTAAATTTTCCCCCAACAATCCATCGAGATAAAACTTATTGGAACGGATTCACATCTGCCACTACTGTTGTGGTCCTCAGTAAAATGTAGTGGCGCAACCTCTGTACAGCATAAACAACTACTAAGGCTAACTTCTCGACGTGGGAGTATCTAAGCTCAGGTCTGGCCAAAGCATGGCTAAGATAATAAATGACATGCTCAACAAGCTTATCATCCTTTTGGACTAGTACTACACCAATGGTCGACTCTGATGCGGCCATATATAATATAAAATCCCTAGAATAATCTGGTGGACGTTATAAAGGTGTCAACAGCAAAGATTTTTTCAATGCCTCAAACGCAAGTTGTGCGGTTTCATCCCATACAAATGGGGTGTCCTGCTTGAGCAAGCACATGAAACCTTTAGTGATCTTGGCATAATTAACAATAAAACGTCGAAGGAAATTAGACTTTCCTTCCAGGCTTTGAAGTTGCCTAAGAGAACGAGGAGGATGCAGATTCACAATGGCCTCAACTTTTAATGGATCCACCTGGATGCCTCTACTAGAGACAATGAATCTGAGTAATCTCCCTGACTCGACACAGAATACACACTTGTGGGGATTCAAGCGAATTTTATAATATCTGCATCATTCAAAAATTAACCGTAAATGATCTGGATGTTGGATCCTCTTGCGAGAATGTGCAGGAAGATCATCAAGGTATGGTTCAAGAATGGATTTGATGTCATGAAAAGAAAAGTTCATAGCCCGTTGAAAGGTATCCCCAACATTTTTCAATCCAAAGGGCATTTTTTTATACATGAATGTACCCCAAGGACAAATGAAAGCAGTTTTATGTTGGTATTTCGGTTTTATTTGGATTTGATTGTAGCCGAAGAAACCATCCATAAATGAAAACACCTCACTTCCCGCACATGCATCTGTGATCTGGTCAATAAATGGTGTGGGGTAGTTGTCCTTAGGACAAGATTTATTGAGGTCTCTAAAGTTTGTACAAATGCAAATAGTCCCTTGCTTTTTATCAATAAAAACAAGGTTGGACACCCATTCATTCAAAGCTATGGGATATATAAAACCAACTTTCAACAGCTTTTCAACTTCTTCCTTCACAACTGCCGCTTTACGCGGGTTCACGGGTCTTAATTTCTGTCGAACCAGTTTGGCATCAGGATAGGTTCGGATTTCATGTTGAACAATAGATGGATCAATTCCTGGCATCTCCTCATATGACCAGGCAAATATATCGTGGAACTCCTTAAAAAGGGAAGTGTAGATAGCAATCTCCTCCGGAGAGCAGTTTGCACATATATAGAAGTTTTCCACGACATCTGGGTTCACAGAGATGTTGATAGGTATAGTGGCAGAAATGTTTTCCATATTCCCCTCAGCAAACACTCCTTCCCTAGGAAAGGGATTAATAGGTATATCAACATCTTCTAACAGTCTCACGTGAAACTCTTGGTTTTCTATTCTGCTTAGATCTGGAAGAAAATAGGATCGATGATGAAGATCCTCACAAATCTTATCATGTCCACTCATGGCTTCCAGAATAGCTTCATCAAAAGGTAAAACGGTATCTAAGCAATCTATGGAATGCAAAGAGTTTTCTTCCCATGAGGGAAAATAGACTTCTTCCAGATCATTTGAGACTGTTAGAGGATCTGGAATGGGATCAACAGTGGCTTGAGTGATGGCTTGATAAGCTACCTCCACTGCCAATAAGGGAACTTCCAGTTCATGGGGAGTTGGGAGGACCCAAGGATCAGTCCTATCGACAACCGTAGTGATGGACTTCCCCACACTAGTAGAACCAATGTAATTAACCGGGGCTGGAAGATCAAATGTGCCCATCAGTGATGTGTACATTCCAGCCCCCAAGCTCTGTGTATCAGGTTTTACCTGATCAACCAATGTCACAGCGAACTCATTAGACTCTAAACGGCCTTTTTGAGTAAAATCAAGTTGGTCGACAATAACCAACTTGCCCTCATGTGGAAAAACCATGAGACGAAGAATGGCCGATGCAACAACGGACATTGCATAAGTCCAATTCCTTCCCAAAAGAAAATTGTAGTCCAAGGGAGCATCAATCACTTCTACTTCAACAGACACTTCTTTTCTTGCCAACTTAATCTCAAAAGCTGGCAGGATGCCATGAGGACGGAAGGATATTTCATCAAAAGCAGTAAGTAAAGTGTTTGATGGGACCAGCTCTGGGGATCCAAGAGCTTTCCAGCAGGTCAAGGACATAACACATGTAGAGGCTCCCTCATCAACAACTGCCCTTCCAATGGTATTACCACCATGGAAGACATCTATTGATAGGGATACATGGTAAGGCAGGTGAATTTTGACATCAGATAAGTTAAATTTCACCATGAGACTCGAAGAATCCATGCTACCTAAAGTTGTTAAGAGGGAATCCCGTTGGGCAGGACAACTCTGTAACACCTCTAAAGCTGACATTGCACATGGAGTTTGAGCTAAATATTCAACCACAGAGTAGTTTGAAGCATCCCTAGCATTCGGGTTATGCAAGGTCTTCTTGAAAACACCTTTCGGTATCTTCGGCATAGTTTCGGCAGGTTTCTCTATTGTGAGAGGGTTGGAAGTTTCACCTACAGCTTTACCCTTCTCAGGAGTCTCTTTCTCATAGTTTTTGTTCCTTATCTGCAACAAAGTTGAAGATCGAACCATGTTGATATAGTTAGGGTCAGGGACAGTTTGAGTGCCCCCTGCTACATTAGAAGCTGAAGCAGAGTTCTGTCCTTGGGGAAAAGGATCCTTCAGGACACCCGGTTGTTGATATTTAAGCAGCTTCTGGGCTTGATCCATAAGGGGACAAAGGTGAGTAAGGTAGTCCTCTTGGCACAACTTACAAGGGAACTTGACCTTCTTATTTTCTTTTTTTCCCCCATCAACATTGTTCGCGGGCTTTGGCTTGTTTTGATTTACCTCTCCCTTTTTACCTTTATTTTTCTTCCCACCAGGCTGCTGATTGCCCTTCTGAGAGGTTTGTGCAAAAACATTTGCATTCTGGGGAGAGGGGGCAGCCTTTGCTGCCTCCGCCATACACTATTTGACAGACAACCGGTGAATTTTCTTAGTCAAAGACTCTACAGTGGGAGATTTAACGGATCCAACCACACCATCGGCATGGGGTCCAGGCTTAGGCTTCTCCACCTCGTGCGAAGGCCTCGGTGCCTTAGGGATGATCTCATACAAGATCCCAGATTGTGAATAAATCAAGTCCAACTGCTGGGCCCTGAGTATGGCTTCTTCTTCATTCGTTACTCCTGATGTGGAAACGTCCTTAGATATGTATGGCAACAGTGATTTAAGGAACCACTCTAACAGAAACTCAGGAGGAATGGTGTCTTTAATAAGGCTCTTTCGCCTCCTCCACTCTTGGATATGATCCGAGATGTGGGTAGCCTTGTTTTGTCTAAAAGTATACAACAAGTCCATTCCGAAATCGTATCGAACTGGAAGCTGAAAGTGGCTAAGGAAAGCACTAGCCAAATCCCAGAAACTACTAAAGGTAGCAGAAGGAAATTCAATATACCATTTTGTCGCCGTACCTATCAAGGTCCTCTGGAATAGCCTCAATCTAATTGAATCCTCATTCAATGAATTGGAAGAACACCATAAGTGAAAAGTGGTGGCATGTGCCCCAGGATCTTCACCAGTTTTGCCTTCGAACTTAGGGATGTCCGATGGTAACTTGGTGGGAACAGGTGGCCACAAGGGGTCATGCCTCACCGGGTCATTCATCAATTTTGAAAATTCTGGCAAGTTTAAAGTTTCCAGGAAAGGAAGTTTGGGCCTAACCGGGGCACTAGGTGTTCCAGCTTGGGGATTAGAGGGACCTGCCCCTGAATGCCCATGGGAAAAAGTGGGGTTGCCCCCAAACACCGGTTGTGAAGTGGGAAGGTTGCTTTGAAATGGATTCCATACGTAAGCGACAGGATTGTGTGTGGGAAGTGTAGTGTAAGAGGTTCGGGCTGTCCCCATAGAAACAAGAGACTGAAAGACAGGAGCAGGTATCCCTCCGCTAAATAGCGAAAAGGGAGAGCTCGTGTATGGGACCGAAATAGGGGTTTGGAAGATTTTCCCATAAGAGGTGTTGCTCCCAAATTGCACTCCTACATATGAAGGAGATGGACCTACGTATGGATTGGATGGGGGAATGTGCCCCCCATTCCAAGGAAATCCTTGGATAAATGCCGAGGATCCTACCGGACCACTCTGGGTAGTGTAAGGGAAGGAAGAAGGAATAGTAGGTATACTAGAGATCCCAGTAACCATGTCACTAGAAGTACCTCCTATGTTGGAGTGAACCGGTGGTTGAACCACCCGGCTCGCTGGAGTCACAGGTGTAGAAGGTAAACTAGATCTAGGGGTACTTACCGAGGGAGGTAGTACCCCTTCAACCGGAATGGTTGAGGTGAACACAAAAGGACTTTCTTCCATTGAAGACATGGTCCTACCCATAGGGATACCTAGCACTGGTGAATCAAATGGTCTAACCTGCACAATCATAGGATCGTGTAAATCAGCCAAGGGGGAGTTAAAATTTCTTGCAAACTCGTCAATCTGCAATTATTCTATCTCGACTGTGTCAAGATCAAAATGGTTAGCAATGAATTCTGGTTCACCAAGAACTTCACTTATTCCTACAGGTTCAAACGAAATGTCTGTGTCTAATCTCCTCCGTTGGGGTAAAGGTGGAGGCTCCAATGTGGTGAAAGGAGGAAGGTTTCTCAACCTTCTTGACCTTCTAAAAGGTTGGTCCTCCAGAATTGAAAATTTGACAAATCACACCCTAAGTCCAACTAAACACAATCAAACCACAAAGCATACACTATAAATATCCTAAAGCCTCAAGCAATCAAACCAGGGTAAAAGACATACTTTCTCGAAGAAAGCTGATGAACGATTACTTGGCGTCCTTGAAGTGGTTCTTAGGCACAAGTAGAGGAATCACTCACCGCCCTCCTACACTTTCAACAAGGGTTACCTTCCAAGCCCGTTCAAGGTGAAACAGAAATAGTCTTCAGGTTTACCTAGGTATGAACCCTAAAAGACAAGAGACTAAAGGCTACCTTGGCAGTACCAACAGTCTGGGGGGACAGTCGCAAGCCGAACTCATATGCATGGGCAGGGTAGCTGAGCCTGAAACTCTGTCTGGGATAGAATCCCTAGATGCACAAAAGTCTCGAGTTATGCTTTGACAAGGATTCAGAGGGTTATCTCCTATGTCCAAGCCTCCACGCGGCCTCGTGCTTAACTCCCATTTGAGAGGAGCTTCCCAGATACAGTGATAAAGTCAAGGATTTACCTAAATAAAGGTTCGCTACGTCTAAGTTTTATAACTTGTGGGAAGTTGACACTTCCTAGCCCACAAGTCTAGCCTAAGCTAGTAGGTGAAAGGCCCCTAAAAAAAAAATTACTAGTAAATTTTAATTTATGCGTTCATTTTAGAGGGTTGTTTCTTACTCAAGAGGAAATGGAGTGGTATACTATATGGTGTTTTGACTCAAATAAGAAATAAATGAAAGTAAAGGTGTATTCAAAGCAAAATTACCATTATAAAAGCAAACTTCTTTTTAATTTTTGCAAATATGTATTGATGAACTGAAAGCAACGATGAAAGAAACTAAGCCTATATTTTTGTAGTTTTTGATAAAATATTTTTAAATTGAAATAAACACTACTTATGCAAAATCACAATGCAAAAGCTTTAACTATGTTTTATTTTCACTTTTAAAAATACTCAAAACTCTACTATGCATCTATAATGCACTGTGCTTGAGCAAACTTGAAACTTATAAACTGTATAAAAGCAACAAACTGAAGCAAACAGGCTGACAGAACCAAAATACAACCAATAAAGGAAGGCTAGGAACCCTAGCTTGGGTGCTAACAATGACAAAGAATCACTACAGACTTACAAAGGCAAGTGACAACCAGCCACTGTCAGAAGACAGAGTGGAAAAAATAGAGCCCAAGACCCTGATCACTGATATAGACCAAGACACTTTAACCCACAACCCAAACAGGCCAAAATACTTCAGGACGCAAATAGTAAATAATCCAAGCAAAAGAGACTCAAGGGCTTTCAAAAAGCACTAAGTGTAATCACCCAAAGTGTTCAAACAAGCTATAGAGCATTCATAAGGAAAATCCACTCAGAAAACAGGGATTATAGAAAGAAAAGAACAAGCAAACTTTGACTTAAAAATCCCTATTTCCAGGAGTATTCGCGACTGTCTATAAGAGCAATTCGCGAATGATTCGTGAATGTCTAGTATTACAACCCGCGAATGCAAACCTGTATTCATGACTGTCTAGAAGGACAACTCGCGAATGGGTATAAATGTTTTCTAAAAAACCAAGAAAAAACCAAAGACTTTCAAATGCTAAGGCAAATAAGAACTAGGATAAAAGATCACACACAGACTTACAAGCAAAGACAGGTTAGGGGGACAGAAACAACCTACAACAGTCGAGGCTCCCCAGCGGAGTCGCCAGTTCTGTTCTACAGGATTACACACCTAATAACCTAATGTCTGGGGTTACCAACATACTCAATTAACTTGCAGACAATTGACTTCCAGAGTGCAGTAAAGGTAATAGGAGGATGAGAAAGACTTACTCGATTAATGAAGGTCGATCCTTGCTAGTCCTCTTCCATTCTACTTCACCTCCAAAGTCTTCAAGGTTGTTCTTCTTTCACCTGTCAAGAGCCAATCTTCTAGATACAAGATGATTCATATATATGTAAGCAGGTTAGATAAATTCTATATAAGATGCATAAACATAAACATTTATCAAACCAAGACACATGAAACACATATGGAAGAAGGATTCTCTTTATTATCAATAATGAAGAAGTTCAGATTACAACCCAACACCTGAGACAAGGACTCCTCTGCAACCAAAGGATTCTGAGTTCCACTGCTCCAAAGACTTCTGTATAAAATCCACCAGCATAACTTTGCTCTCCAAGTGTATCTCCCCAACACCCTCCCTAAGGCCTATATTTATATGGAGGAAATAAGGCGGTTTGGAAGGTTGAGGAGGTTGAGACAGTTAAGATAATTAAGATAACAATGCTTAACTAATCTCAGATCAGTGCGTGTTTTTATGTTTAACTGTTCAGGGACATATTCGAGGGTGTGTAGAAGGACAACCCACAAAGGATTCGCAACTTGCTACAAGGGCAACCTGCGAATACATCCATTCGTGACTTGCTATAAGGGACACTCGCGAATGACTCGCGAGTTGCATAAAAGGAGAGTCGTGAATACAAGTCAACATAGTAAAATGGAAAAGTAATCAACTGGATGGAGGAAGTATGTATTATGCCATAAGCCAATCTATAGTGTTTTTGGAAAACCTCTATCCATAAATGTCCTTTTGTGTGCCAACATGGGGGATGTCGGGACTCAGACGGAGAGGTTCCATTCAGGTGTATAACACCAGGAAGAAAGTAAAAATGAGAAAATGACGGCAACGGGAGAAGGGAGATGACCTATCTCATCAGCTAAGAGAAGAACAAGAGGTTCCAAAGGTCAAGAATGAAAATATGTGGAACCCAAGCAGTGTGAATACCTAGAGCGAGTTGCTGAGAAGAAAAGTGAAAGGGAAAACAAACCAAACAAGCAGAACTTCAAGATACAGACAAAGGCTTGTTCTCGGAATGGAATTCTTGGTTTGTATACCTTTCGCATAAGTAGGCTCCAGACTGAATGAAATGTTTGAGAAGGCTGGAAGATACAGATTTTCCTTGTGATAAAAGTTCTAACCCAGATAAAGAGGAAGGGATACCTTTGGAAGACTTCTCAAAACTAGAAGATCCTTCAAAGGTCTCGCAAGCGACGAGAGCGAGAGCATGACTGAGGGAAGGAAAGATAAGAGAGCCCAACGAACTAAGTTACAGAAACTATAAAGAACGTGTCGCAACTATGGAGAATGAAGTCGCAGGACTTCGAGATAAGCTTCAATGCACTTCGCAGGAAGCCAAGGAGAAGCTACAGCAGGAGAAGCCTGTTGGTAGTGGCTCGGGGACGAGCCAAAAGTAAGTGTTAGGAGACTGTTGGAGCAGAGTCCCGTAGCTACAGGAAAATATGCCATTTTGGCAGATAGACAGTTTGGAGAAGATGAAGAGATAAGGTAAAGCTACGATGCCATAGCATGTTTCTAGCTGCAGAGCAGAGGCAGAAACCGTGACTGTTGGAACAGAGAAGTCAAGAAAGACAACAGTACCTGAGCGGCTGAGAAGAGAGAGTTCAACCACTGCATTAAAGGCAGCAGCGAAGACAGGAGGGCTTGGCTACCCTCATAAAGGAAAAGGAGTGACGAGGCCGAGGTATTGAAGACAAAGGATAGAAGAAGGGAAGCGGTGCATAGTACCCATGGTCAGCGTCGGGAAGAATGGAAAACTGCAGAGAGCAGTGGTGTGATAGAAAGCGGCTACCCCAAGTACAGATATGCCGACTGTCACTAATTAGGGTTTTGGGTTACTGTTGGGAGAGGCCCACAGTGTTGCAATGGCGAGACCTTCGGGCCGCCTATAAAGGGATATATTTTGTATTGTAAATAGTTAGCTAGTCATATTATCAATAGTCTGTTAGTTCACTGTTATTTTGTATTGTAACAATCCGCAGGGATTGACAGAGAGAGAGAGAGTGAGAGTATATTGTAAGAAGGAAATATAGAGAAGAGATATAAGAGAGAAGGGATCCAGGTTGTGTGCGGAGTTACCCAGAAGATCTCTAGCTGCATATGTGGTGCAGCAGAACTGTGTACCTCTCTCAAGGTATAATATAGAAACACAGTTCTGTGGACGTAGCTTCTACCCTGGAAGTGAACCACGTAAAATCTGAGCATTATGTGATTGATTCATGTGATTGTATTTACTTGTTATATCTGTCATTCATTACATGAACTTTGCTTACAGTAAATGTATGTATGTGTTATTTAGTTCACAACATATTAAAAGGATAAATGCAAGTTGAAGTCTTTAAGTATTCTATATAAGAGTCTGTCTAAGTTTCACTTGAGACAGTTAAGAGTTGCAGTGTAAAATAGCCTCGTGTGTTGAGTATTGTAAGTTGAACACCAGTACGCTAGGTACACTGAGTCGCAGTGGTAGGATATTGTAGGGAGGCGATATCGCACCATCAGAGGAGCTGTGGTGCGTGGTACCGCGGGTTGAGGATCAAGAGTAGGAGAAAGTTACGTGTTTCCCAGGATGCGGCGATGCAATAAGGATTAGAGTCATCACGAGTAAGAGGAAACTGCGCATCGCAGAGAGGAGAGAGACATCTCGTAGGCTAAGAAGAGCTGCGAGGCGCACATAGGATTCCATATAGAACCTAGTCGAGACACTTGAGTCTTTGGCCAACCCATTAGGATCACTTCGGGTGAGACTTCAAGCTGATTCGCGGTTTGTTGCTGAAAGGGCCAGTGAGCTAGGGGTGTTGTTGGTTCATTATAGTAAACCCAGGTCTTCCCGGTGACCAACACTAACATATTGGATTAGTGCACAATCTCAGTGTTGTCCTGGTAGAGATGGAAGGCATCTAGAAAGTTTCCATCAGATATGGATGATTGTTGTATTGGATAAAATAGTTGCATGATCATATATTTATGCATAAGAATTTTCCATTATGAATATACCTTATGAAATGTTTCTAACCATACAACTAATGCATTTGACTTGTAGGAAAGATCCCGTAAAATCACTTACAAGAAAAGAAGGATGAGACATGTTCTGAAGAACAAGTGATGATAGCTCAAGATGAAGAATAATATGACAAATGCAGCAACATCATTGATGCAGAGCCTTCCATCCATGAAGAAGTAACCAAGAAGAAAGGCAAGACCAGTTCAAGAAGAATGATGTCTAGGATGCAGTATCGATACATGAAGGAAACTTTGTAGTTCCATCATGCAGTAGATGGAGACATCGTGGGATACAAGGCAAGATTCATACAAAGAAAGATTTGTATAATGAGGCTTCTCACGAAAAGAAGGCATAGACTACAAAGAGGCATTTGCAGCCACTGCAAGTGAAGTCACATGACAGGAAGAATCATGTGTGCAAATGAAAGAAAGCCTTGTATGAGCTTAGAAGACACCCATGGGATAACACATACATGAGGAGATTGATGAAGATCTTAACCTTTGCTACAAGGTTGAAGATGAAATCCTATAAAGGCTGACAAGCTCACAGATGGGTGCAAGAATGCTTTCAAAGATAGAGAATATTGGTATCCAGTGACCCTAGATGGATACATAGAATATTAGTAGCAAAGGAAGCTACTTGTCACTCCAGTAAAGAATGTTTCAGTGCATAGAGTACAAAAGACAGCGGGAGTATGGTGCTTAAGAGGAAGTAACTACAGAAGATCCTAAGGTTTGACATGGTATGATAGGATGGATATATTACTGATGACTCTAGGATTTACTGAGAGTAAAGTGGATTCCAACCTTTGCTTCAAGGTTGAAGGCAGAAGACCAGTGATGCTCCTGTTATGTGTCGATGCACTATTTTCTAGGCATGGAGGTGTGGAAGACTGCGGATGGAATCTTCCTTAGACAAGGGATGTATGCAGTAGATATCTTGAAGAGGTTCAGGATGATGGACTGCAAGGCCATGACCACACCTATGGCATCTAACATGAAGCTATTGAGTGATGCTTCATCATATATGGTTGATGCCACAATGTATCGTCAGATGATTTATTCCTTGATGTACCTGATGAATATGAGACCAGATACTTGCTTTGCTATGAACACATTGAGACATGTTCACTTGATGGTTGCAAAGCATGCAGTAAGGTACCTAAAGGGTACAGTTGATTATGGGCTCAAGTATGAGGCAAATCAGAAGATTAACCTGGAGGGTTATGTGGATTCATATTGGGCAGGAACTGCCATTGATAGGAAGAGCACTTTAAGGTGCTACTTCAGTATGAGATCAGGTGTGCTCTCTTGGTTTGACAAGATGGAGTCCTACATGGCACTGAGTATAGCTGAGGAAAAATATGTTGCCACTTGCGATTTGGGAGGTAGTATGTTTCTTTTGAAAACTACTATTTGATTTGATTGATCTGACTTGCATTTTGGTATGATGCAGAGAGGAGCAGTGAAGCTCTAGTTTGTGATCTAGATCGAGATCTCTCGAAAGAGGGAATTCTAGCATAGCCGGTGAGACAGGTTTTCTGAGCATAAATCCTGGGGAAGCTAGTCGGTTGCTCAAACATAGACGGTCCTGTAGGTTGTCCTTGGATGTAATTGGTCCTAGCGAAAATCATAGGTTATCCTTGGACCTAATCAACCCTAATGTGATTCTATGCTAGAAATGGCCAGAGTGAAGTTTGAGTATTTCAGGGAGAATCTTGGTGTTCTCCAGATATAGGTTCCTCCGAAAGGGAAGTGATGATTTCGTGAACCCTTCTGACATGGTGAGAGGATTGGTTCCTTCCATGGTCAAATATAAGAGCTGTGACATGGTGAGAGGATTGGTTCTTTCCATTGTTAGATGTATGTGATGATGCCACATCCATCATGAAAAAAGGCTGGCTCTATGAAGACACATCTAGTATGAAAAAGGACTAGCTCTGTGTAGATCCCACATCCGGCATGAAAAAGGGTTGGCTCTATGAAGACACATCTAGTATGAAAAAGGACTAGCTCTGTGTAGATCCCACATCCAACATGAAAAAGGGATGGCTCTATGAAGACACATCTAGTATGAAAAAGGACTAGCTCTGTGTAGATCCCACATCCAGCATGAAAAAAGGCTGGCTCTGTGAAGACACATCTAGTATGAAAAAGGACTAGCTCTGTGCAGATCCCACATCCAACATGAAAAAGGGTTCGCTCTGTGAACACACATATAGTATGAAAAAGGACTAGATAAATGTAGATCCCACATCTAGTATGAAAAAGGACTATCTTTGTGATGACACATCCAGTATGAAAAAGGACTGCCTCTATGTAGATGCCACATCTAGTATGAAAAAGGACTAGCTCTGTGATGATACATCCAGTATGAAAAAGGACTGGATCTGTAGATGCACATCCAACATGAAAAAGGGATGGCTCTATAGAACTTCCTATTACAAGAAGAATCATGAGATAGCACCAGTGATGATGATCCAACAATGATGATCCAGATCAAGTGATGATCCAGATCCAGTGATGATATCCCCTTGATGAACCAGATCTAGTGATGATGTCCCCATGATGATCCATATCAAGTGATGATCTAGATCCAGTGATGATGATCCAGATTGAGTGATGATCCAGATCCAGTGACGAATATGACTTGAAGATGAAGTTGATGAGATGATCCAGTTGATACATAGAAGAAGACCAGTACTGACAAATTGTCTTGAGAGAATAGCGTCCTAGTTAAGAGGGAGTGTTGATTTATTTGTAACTTTGGAATGTATTCACTTGTATATTTCATATATTGTACCCTGATGTTTATTCTGAGAAGTGTCTGTAATGTATTTGAGTAATTTCATGCCCTAATGTTCCTATCGAAATAGTCAATAATGTAAACAAGTCATGTCAAGTCATTGTCGGTAACCCTCCTATTATACAATGGTTAAAGTCCCCACAATTGTGGGTCCCTAGGGTTATTAGACTATCCTAGAGAAGTCGGCCCTATGTGAGTTATTGTAAGTCAGGGAAAAGTGCCCACAAGTTGTGGGGCACTAGGGTTATTACCTCTTCTAGAGATGTTGGCTCTAGTAAGTAATTGTTAAGTGAGGCCGACATGTTGGAGTGGACATTAAGTGAATGAAAGAATATGAATAGAGAGTGAGCCTCTCTATTTATCATACACACACTCACTCATTGGGGCACATGAGTGAGAGAGAAGTTGCTGGGACAAGAGAGAGATTACTGCTGTCAAGAAATCATCTTTACGTTTTTGGGTTTTACTTTTGGTGCTGATTCTATCTCTGAGAAAGTTGCGAGGTTTTATCCTTTATGGTTTCCCCGAGGAAAATTATTTATGTCTCTTGACTCTTTTGTTTTATTGTTGTGGATGTTATTCTCCACTTATTCTCTTAGATAAGATCCTAACATCATAATGCTTTCTTGAATGATAAAAATCTAGCAAACACATCCCACAACCATGTCAGAAAGGCTCTACTCTTATATCTAACAATGGGAGGAACACATCCCGCAATCATGTCAGAAAGGATATCCTCTTACATCTTACCATGTTGGGAAAATATCTCGCAACCATGTCAGAAGAGCTCTTCTCTTACATATGACCATGTGGGGAAAACATCCCACAACCATGTCAAAAAGGCTCTACATTTGCATCTGACCATGTGGGGAACACATACTGCAACCATGTCAGAAGGGCTCTGCACTTACATCTGAGCATGTGGGGAACACATCCAACAACCATATCAGAAGCACTCTACACTTACATCTGACCATGCGGGGAACAGATCCTGCAACCATGTCAGAAGGGATCTGCACTTACATCTGACCATGTGGGGAACACATCCCAAAACCATGTCAGAATGGCTATACACTTACATCTAACCATGTGGGAAACACATCCTGCAACCATGTCAGAATGGCTCTGCACTTACATCTAACCATGTGGGGAACACATCCTGCAACCATGTCAGAAGGGATATGCACTCACATTTGACCATGTGGGGAACACATCCCGTAATCATGTCAGAAGGGAACATGGACTCATCACTTCCCCTTGGAAGGAACATCGATATGGAGAACACCAAGATTCTTCGTGAAGTATTCAAACTTCAATATGGCTAATGGCTTGGTAAACACATCAGCTATCTTCTCATCCGCCGCAACATACTATAGCTTAACTACTCCTCTCTGCACCATATCCATGATATAGTGATATTTGATCTCAATATGCTTCGACTTGTCATGGAACACCGGGTTCTCTGACAACTTCAGACAACTCTGGTTGTCGCAATATATATAAGTAGTATCCAACTGGAGATCAAATAAATCAAATAGTATCTTCCTCAGCCACACTACCTCACAACTAGCCGAACAAGCTGTCACATACTCTGCTTCAACTCTAGTCAGTGCAATGCAGGATTGCTTCCTTCTAAACCAAGAGATTACACTTGATCCCATACTAAAGCAGCACCCCAAAGTGCTCTTCCTATCAATGGCACTTCTTGCTCAATCCAAATCCACATAGCCTTCCAAATTAATATTTTGATTCACCTCATACTTGAGCCCATAATCAACTGTACCCTTCAGGTACCTCAGAATATGCTTTGCAGCAATCAGGTGAACATGTCTCTGATCCATCAGGAACTGGCTCAATGTGTTCACAGCAAAGAAAATATCTAGTCTCCTATTCGTCAGGTACATAAAAGACCCAATCATCTGATGATACATCGTAGCATCAGTCGACTTTGATGAATCATCAATCAATAGCTTCAAGTTTGATTCCATAGGTGTGGACATGGCCTTGCAATCCATCATCCCGAACTTATTCAAGATCTCTACTGCATACTTCCCTTGTCCCAGGGAGATTCCATCTGCATTTTGCCACACCTCCACGCCTAGAAAGTAGTACATCATACCTAAGTCTTTCATCTTGAATTCAGCATCAAGTCTGCTTCTTGCAATTTTAATGAGTTCCTATTTTCTATTAGGAACAAGTCATCGACATATAACAGGAGCATCACTGGTCTTTCACCTTCAACCTTGAAGTAAAGGTTGGAATCCTCTTTATTGATAGTAAATTCTAGAGCCATTAGTAAGTTGTCTATCCTGTCATACCATGTCGAACCTCAGGATCTTCTGCAGTCACTCCCTTTGAAGCAGAGCATCATTCTCCCTCTTCCTTTCATACTCTATGTATTGAAACATTATGTATTGGAGTGACAAGTAGCTTGAGTACATGTGGAGCTTGAAGATCACCTAGAATGATGAAGACCTTAAACTTTCCTACAAGGTTGAATATGAAATCCTATAGAGGATGACAAGCTCACAAATGGGTGCAAGAAGAACATTTGAAAAGGTTCAAGATAGAGTATCTTGGTATCCAATAACCCTCAAGCTACTTGTCACACCAGTATACACAATAATCCACACAATCATACATTTAATTTCCTCTCCCCTAACACATATAGATCTGGTTCCATTTAGGGTTCAGAATCCGCACTACGGAAACGTACTACCACGCTTCTGGGCAGCCAAACCGTGCAACTAAGGAGAGTAGTTTGGTTTGTTTCAACTAGGGGCTTATGGAAACTTGAAAAGGTTTATTATAGCATTAATATAACATAAATAAGGTATTTATACAGTTCATTTATGTTCTGGAAATTTCTAATAAGTTTCGGGTGAATTTGGGATTTTTGGCAGTTTTGGCCAAGGAGAACCCTGCGCAGAGGAGGATGCAAAAGGGTGGTATGACCCAAAAAAAAATGTTTCTGGATATTTATATGGGAATTTATTCCTTTTACTGACCTACAGGAACTGACAAATCTCAGTTTGAGTTTACAGAACCTATTTTGCATCAATTTCAATAAAACTAGTTATTAAAAACTAGTAATCTAGCTAGGGTCTTAAAAAGACTATTAAATCACCTCAAATTCAATTCTGTGAAACCTAAGATTTATAAAAGAGATAAATATGGGCTCTCTAAACATGAATATTTATTTGAATCCCTTCCCCATCATGAAATATTCATTACAACACACATATTCACTCAATTCCCCCATACACTGATAAAATAGAGTCTTTTAATGGAACTGAGATAATATCCTTCAGGGTCTGAGATATCTCGAACTGGTAAATGTAATGTTTAGAATATATTAACAATACATAACATAAATAACATTATTTACTGACCATTACAAAGAGGCTTTCAAAATAAAGGGGCAGGAGGCCCAGAATATGACCAGCAAAAGAGGCTGTGAGCATAGGTGAAGCATAGACTTCACTGTATCTTGAAATGAACGTGTTGGAGGCTGAAAATAACTCTGATAATACTTCAATGGCTGCAATGTAGTGCTCCATACCTGAAATAGAAGAGAATGGGATTGAAGGAGAGGGGAATGGAAGGCTGAGGCTCATCTCTCAGTAGTTTGAGGCACAACACTCAGAAGTAATGCTCACATAAGCATTCAGCAATCAAATAATCAACCAAACTGAAGCAATGAGTTTGAATTTATCTTTTATAGACTTATGGATGACCTGCTTAGTAAGTTGAGGCCAATGGTGACCTGTGAGAGCAAGTCAACCCCATGGGTGACCTAACCCTAGCCACAAAAGCGCCCCCTTTGGGAAATTAGGAAAGTAGAACCATGTGGAATTGTTTCTAATTCCAAATCATCCTTCACAATTAGAAACTGTGCCCTCCCTTAGTGAAAATAATTTTGAGTTATGACAACTTTCTACTTTTCTTGGCTCATAAGGAAACTCTTTCTTTCCTTAAAAAACTTTCTTGCTTTTACCTCTTTCTACTTTTTCTGCTTTTAGGAAACTTCCCTTTATTCTCTTTCTTGCTTTTGTCATGGACGTTCTTATTTTTACCAAGGAAAGTTGACTAGCTTTCCCCAATGCGCCCTACTGACATGGCAGCCTTAATTCCACATGATTATTGTGCATAATAAATAAAATTGCTGAAATAAAATTAAATACATGCCTTAGAACAATTATTTAGTAAAAATTTATCTTAGGAGGAATAATTAATAACAAATTGAGTCCCTAGGATTTTAGCATGGTCAACACTTTTAATGGTCAATTTGAGGGAACATGACAGTCCTCCCCTCCCAAATCTGCTTGTCCTCAAGCAGAAGCACCACATAGTGTTGCAAATTTTTCCACCATGTTTTTGCTGCACCACTCTGATCATAGCCATTTTTTTTATACCGCTTTCTTTAGCAAAATTTCCAACCTAGTTAAAGTAACTGAGCATAATTCCTGGATCCCACTACCTCACTTGTAAGGAACCAAATTTTCCTGCCACCTTTTGAACTCTGTCATTCCTAAGAATGCCTGGATCCAATGGTTTTATATGCCTCCTTCCACCGATCAATAAAAACAACATAATTTTATCATTGTAGAGGAGGAAAATGAGGTTATGAAAATCATACCACCATATTGGGAGCTCATCTCTCCCCATGCCAAACTGAACATTTTTTAAACTCTCCCACCAAACATGGAATTTCTTAATGCGGGACCAAATCATCTTGAGCCTCTCTAAAGTATGAAAATCCATGTGCAAGCTAGCACTGGAACTTAGGCCACTGTTGTTATGAATACACAGGAGGTTATCCCATGCTCCTCCATGTATACTGAAAGCATCATACAGCAGCCATACATGCTGATTCCATTGTTCATACAATTTCTTTGATGTGTCCAATGTCTCTCCATTGATGCAAGCAATATTTTGACCCTCCAGTGCACACATCTCAATCATGTGTCTAGCCACCCAATCAATAGACGGACAAAATTTCATGCTAAAATGATTCAGCCACTACTAATGCATTTGTCAAACCACATGGTTTGACCATCAATACCTCAACTAGAAGAGTGAAAATATCAAGCTCCTCTTGTGGCATCAATAGAAAAAATCCTTTCACCCAATTTTCATCCCCAGATGATGTAGCTGAAATAGAAGTGTGGGGTGAAGAATTGTGAGCCAAATCCCTACAATGCTCATCAATCAAGATAATGGATCCACACATTCCTCCATTAGTTTTCTAAGTGACAGTGTGATCATGTGCCTCCTCCAAAATTGTACAACATTTTCCTAGAGGCAACTCATAATCTCTTAGGAACCATACAAGTGCTTGATCTTCATATTGCTCAACCTCAAACTTCTCAAGCACATGCAAATCGGAATGCACCTCATGTGCATGTACATGGGAGGCATATAATAGCTGCAAAATAAGTCTTTGTTGCTTTTCACATGTCAAGACAATGTCAGTCACAACAAAAGAATTATTGTAGAAATAAACAAATTTCCCTCCCAAGGTCTTCATTCCAAATATGTCTCTATGGAACTCAACAGGAGCTCCCCTCTTCATCCAATGGCTCAACTCTCTACCATTGATCCAAGGGTGCAAAAATCCATCAATTGACCCACACATTGAAAGTACGTGTAGATTTGATGCCTTATTTTCAAAAGTGGCTGCACACACATGCCCTTTCTACTGCTTGTAAATCATAGAAAAATCAGCAATATTAAAAACAATTTTCTTGCAACAAGACATAAAAATTTTACCTTCCATATTTTCCTCTTCTATGAATCCTCTATCCAACCACCAAGTGGATGAATCAGAGATATTTATTGCTTATTTATATGATCTATAATGATCCATATTTTGTACAATAGGATCTATCTCCCATGGGGACAAATCATGATCCCCCTATTGTGCATGAGACACAAACCAGAAAAATGTCTTCACCCACTGTTCTTTCCCCATTGGTTTTTCTGAATCTAGGGCATGTGGGAAAGAACTATGAACCTTCTTTGCATGTTTTCAACCTTCAGTAATCATACTTATGGATGCAACTTTTTCATTATTGGTTGGCCCAAATTGGGTGCTCTCATCCCACTCTTCCATGGGAGAGTGTATGTCTTCAAGGAACAACTCAAGTTTCCTTGGAAAGAAATCAAGTGCTTGATTCTCGTAAAACTGTTCTGCACAATAATTAAGCACATACTGAATAGAATGATCCTCATGGTCCACCCAATCATGAGGTTCATCCATGCCATTTAACCAAAATGGATTACTCTCATGAAAGATTGAGGATTTAGTCAATTCTTTCCACTCTTGTTGGAATTGTTCTATCTTCATTTGTGATTCTAAGAGGGCACTTTGAGTGTATCTCAAAGAATCTTGGGTGGCCAACAATTCCCCTTTCAGCTTGTAGTTCTCTTCTTCATATATGCAAATACTTTCTTCATTATGCAGTGATGCTTCCCGCAATAACTCAACAAGCTCAAACATGTCATTTTTATCTGAAAGCAATTGTGAGAAATTACCTTTGATTATGGACATTGCTTTCTGGATATTCTCCATGGCTTCAAAGGAAGATTGGTCTTCCATTAAAGCAGCTTCCCAACACATCTTTGACACTGAAGCATGAGTGTCATGGAGAATTTTCAGGGCCTCTTGGATCTTTTGTTCATCCATCTTCAATGACCCTGCAAGAAGATGAGGTTCTTTTAGATGTTCCTCCTCTTCATTTTCCATCTCCGGATCAATTTCATGCAGTGCACTCGAGGTTTTGAAATCTGATCCATATGTTGTTTCATGTGTGATTTTATCCTCCTTATGTGGTGGAATTATGATGGCTTTTTCACCCACCCATTTCTCTGCTTCACACCTTACTGAGATGTGCTCATTTTGTGCTTCCTTGTGAGGCTCAAGGGGTGACTGTAAATATGAATCATGTTTATCTTCTGGATTAGATCCAAAAGATGTCTCACCATCATCAATCTTCCCCATCTCTTCTACACTTATCTTGAAATCAGCCACAAAGAAATTTGGATTCATCTCACCTTCCACGTTACCACCAACTAGATGTTGGACTATTGGATCTTTAGTTGTGCATGGATCTTCTTCATCTCCTTCTGATGGAGGATTTGGTGATTCATCACCCTCATGGATGCTGCAAATACGCTGATCTCTCTTTCGGGAAAACCCAAATAATTTCTCAAAGAAACCATGTGCAGATGGCTCTAATAAATCTTCACTTTTGGTCCTCTTTTATACCACTTTACTTTGAGAAGTGGAACAACTTAGTTCCTTTCTTGATGGATTATTGGTATTCAAAGAACCTAAATGTGTTGATGTTTTTGAAAACATAGACTCTCCATATTCATTTCCTTCATGCTGAGAGATACTACTACTCCCTTTTCCATGTTTGCTTGCCAACTGCTTGGTAAGGAATTCTCTAGTCTCTTGATTTGACTGAATGATGCTTTGGGATACATATTTCATCATTTTCAATGCTCTTTGCATCAAAATTCTTAAATCTTCTTGATCATCCATTTTTGAATTCTCTTCTTCATACAACTCAAATTCTAAATCTCCCATGAATCGAACTAATTCCACAACTGCAACTTGAAGATATTACTGAGCTACTTTTCCACTTAGAGTTACTTTCCACAGGATGAGCCAAGGAAAGTGATCTGATACCACTGTAATGTTCCAAGTCTTGTGTATAGACCTGAAAACTCTCCAATACTGTTAATTTTATTAAAATTTCTGAACTTGAAATAGTTTACACAATGACTCCTCTGACTGGGCAAATACGGGGTTTATTCTGGGAAATTTTGCAGACAAAAGGAGTGAGCATCGGGAAGAAACCAAAGACAATCATACATTGAATTTCCTATCCCCTAAAACATTTATATCTGGTTCCATTTAGGTTTCATAATCCGCACTACGGAAACGTACTACCACGCTTCTGGGCAGCCAAACCGTGCAACTAAGGAGAGTAGTTTGTCCTGTTTCAACTAGGGGCTTATGGAAACTTGCAGAGGTTTATTCCAGCATTAATATAACATAAATAAGGGATTTATATATTTCATTGATGTTCTGGAAATTTCTAATAAGTTTCGGGTGAATTTGGGATTTTTGGCAGTTTTGGCCAAGGAGAACCCTGCGCAGAGGAGGATGCAAAAGGGTGGTATGACCCAAAAAAAAATGTTTTTGGAGATTGATATGGGAATTTATGCCTATTAATTACCTACAGGAACTGACAGATCCCAGTTTGAGTTTACAGAACCTATTTTGCATCAATTTCAATAAAACTAGTTATTAAAAACTAGTAATCTAGCTAGGGTCTTAAAAAGACTATTAAATCACCTAAAATTCAATTCTGTGAAACCTAAGATTTATAAAAGAGATAAATATGGGCTCTCTGAACATCAATATTTATTTTAATCCCTTCCCCATCATGAAATATTCATTACAACACACATATTCACTCAATTCCCCCATACACTGATAAAATAAAGTCTTTTAATGGAACTGAGATAATATCCTTCAGGTTTTGAGATATATAGACCCGGTAAATGTAATGTTCAGAATATATTGACAATACATAATATAATTAACATTATTTACTGACCATTACAAATAGGCTTTCAAAATAAAGGGGCAAGAGGCCCAGAATATGACCGGCAAAAGAGGCTGTGAGAATAGGTGAAGCATAGACTTCACTGTATCTCGACCTGAACGTGTTGGAGGCTGAAAATAACTCTGATTATACTTCAATGGCTGCAATGTAGCACTCCATACCTGCAATAGAAGAGAAGGGGATGAAAGGAGAGGGGAATGGAAGGCTGAGGCTCATCTCCCAGTAATCTGAGGCACAACACTCAGAAGTAATGCTCACATAATCATTCAGCAATCAAATAATCAACCAAACTGAAGCAATGAGTTTGAATTTATCTTTTATAGACTTATGGATGACTTTCTTAGTAAGTTGAGGCCAATGGTGACCTGTGAGAGCAAGTCAACCCTATGGGTGACCTAACCCTGGCCACAAAAGCGCCCCCTTTGGGAAATTAGGCAAGTAGAACCATGTGGAATTGTTTCTAATTCCAAATCATCCTTCACAATTAGAAACCGCGCCCTCCCTTAGTCAAAAGATGCCTCTTTTGAGTTATGAAAACTTTTTTCTTTTCTTGGCTCATCAGGAAACTCTTTCTTTCCTTAAAAAACTTTCCTGCTTTTACCTCTTTCTAGTTTTTCTGCTTTTAGGAAACTTCCTTTTATTCTCTTGCTTGCTTTTGTCATGGACTTTCTTATTTTTACCAAGGAAAGTTGACTAGGTTTCCCCAATGCGCCCTCCTGACATGGCAGCCTTAATTCCACATCATTATTGTGCATAATAAATAAAATTGCTGAAATAAAATTAAATACATGCCTTAGAACAATTATTTAGTAAAACTTTATCTTAGGAGGAATAATTAATAACAAATTGAGCCCCTAGGATTTTAGCATGGTCAACACTTTTAATGGTCAATTTGCGGGAACATGACACACTTCCTTCTGGCACACATTCCTTGAATGAATGAATACCATGATCCTGGGAGGCCATTCAATGTGGTTATCATGATTTCTGCATTCTCTACTTCTTCATCCACTGCTTTAGGTTGTTATTTGATTTGAGAGACCCTTGTAAGGTATTACTGTATGGTCTATGCATTCTGGATCTTTACATTCTTCAACTAGTTTCTCAAAGTCATCTTCTTATTTATGTTCTTCCCTTCAAATATCTTGCTCAAGGAATCAAACATCTATTTAGGTGTCTTTAGGGAAGACACTTGTGGTATAAGGTGATCCTTGATTGAATCATCAATGATCCTCTCGGCCTTGATCAAGTTCTTCTTGTGTAATTATTTAGCCTCACCTCCCTCTGGAACTGGAGCCTCTCCACTTATGTAGGTGCCCAATTCATTTTCTTCAAGAACCAGTGAAATCCTATACTTCCGTGCTTGAACATTTTCAGCTTCACCAATCTTTTCATCAAGATGTTGTGATAGGTCATTTTGAAATGAGAACCTCAAATGTAAATAGCAAAAGATTAGATCTTACTGATTTGAGAGTCCATCCTGGTTCCAGATCTGGCTGATTTAGGGTTTGTCAGAGAAACCCTAATTTTAAAAACTTGGAATCTTTCATATCTGATTGGATAGAAAGATGTGCCTCCTGAAGTTGAGCTGAGCAGCATACTCATTTTCCAAAAACTGTGATCAAAACTGCAATATATCTTATGCCCTAGTTTTCTTCAATTTCTTATGTAGAATTTCCTGATAATGTTTCTGAAATATATCCAAACGTACTGATCCTCCATGTCTAAAAATTTGCATTGTAGTAGCCTCATCTTTCCTCTTTCCAACACCGTGGGTTTGAGTAGAATTAGTTTCACCAATTTAGACTTCTGAGAGTTTTACCAAGGTGACTTATTTCAGGACTTTTCAGCATAGCAAACTTGTACAGACTACCACGTGTCACTATTTCACCTTCGGTTTCTTAAAATTTTACCAAAGAAATTAAAGTCTGTGCCCTATCTGGAACATCTTGAGAAATTTATTTTGGACCTTTGTATCCCAAGATATAGAAATTTTCCCTAGGTGTCTTGTTTAGGGATGAATCCTCGGAGAGGCTAGAACCCTGATTTGGAGGAATCATGTCTCCCAGAAAATAGAGAATCTAAGGATGAAACTTTTACAAAGGGTATATCAGGAATATTTTTTTTTCCTGTAAATGTTTTGGCTCTTGAGCATTCTCCAATCTTGTGATATAGCGAATGCACCAAAATTACTAGTTTTAGTCTTTTAGGGTTTTTTGGTCTAGGTTCAAATTAGGGTTTGACTTTCCCGCAGTTTTACCCAACCAAAATTTTTGATATTGGTCTCTAAATTTTGATTTTGAGGAGGAGAGAAATCCTATGCTGGGCTCACTAAAAAAATCTTCTTCTGTGAAAAGCCCTAATTTCCCACAGCAGTGACAGGTCAAAAAACTGAAAATGCCTGTAATCAAATTCTGCTTCGACAAAAAGATGCACCCTTCAATGGAGAGTTATCCTAGCCTCCTTTTGCTAATCATCTATGGAGAGAGAAGCAAAAAGTAAGAAGCCCTAGCTTCTGCAGCTGCATAGTGTCTTCTTCTCTAGTTAGCTCTACTACCATGTTATATTTTTATCATTTAAACAATATCATCTAGGATCTTATCTGAGAGAATAGCATGCACAACAATAATCACAAGAGACAAGAGACACAAAGAGTTTTCCTCGGGAAAACCATAAAGGAGAAAACCCCTCAACTTCCTTAGAGATAGAATGAGCACCAATGGCAAAAGTAAAACATAAAAACACAAAGATGATCTCCAACAGTTGTTCTCTCTCTCACTTGTGCTAGCTCCTCCTCTCCCACTCATGCGCTACAGTTGAGTGAGTGTGTGTTTCAAATAGAGAGTATCACTCTTTATTTATAGTAGTTTTCCACTTGAAAATTACTCACTAGGGCCAACTTCACTAGGAGATTCTAATAACCCTAGCACCCCTCAACTGTGGGGACTATTTCCCTGAATTACAATGGAGGGTTAACCTCTGTGACTTTACATGACTTTATTATATTAATTATTCTCCCGATAGGAACATTGAGGTACAATGAAATACAATATTAGGTATACAAGTGAATACATTCCGAAGTTACAAATACATCAACAAATTTATCCTGTCATTGATCCATTCGATGATATATGAAGAGAAATATCAGAGGAGATCGAACAACAGAGAAAGATCGTGACAAAAATTGATTGGCACAATCTGTTCCACATCTGGAAGCAGATCAACGGCTAAGAATCGACCCAAAAGAATCAATGGTGCAGAAAGCTTGAGTTTGTGGAATCAAGGAAATATGGAAAAATTGTGATCCTGCATCCCACATGTAGAAAGACCATTGCGGAAGGAGATCTGCAGGGAAATTGCGATCCTGCATCCCTCAAGTTGCGAAAGGAAATATCTGGGAAATAGAATTTATAACACGACATTTCCACATCCCGCATCCTGCATCCTGCAAGTTGTGAAAAGAATATTTCTGTCAGGAAATTCAACCTATTAACAGAAGTCTTGGATATATTTGATCATTCATGCCATCACCAATCTGGGCAGGCTAACCCCCATAGCGTAATTTAAGAATGCATTGAAAGAAACATACACAGATACCTAAAATTTCAATTATACAATGGAAGCAATTCATCAATTCAACACATTAGGCATGCTCATCATATTTCATTAAGAAAATACAAATGCAGATATTAACACAGAGATATTTATCTTTGAAAGAAGCTTGTACTGCAACCATCTATGTCGCTTCAATGTTCCACCCAACCATAGGCTAGTGTGCTCATCAATCTCTCAGCAACACTTCCACCCCAGAGCTAGGAATGATTCCCACAAGGAATAAGGGAACACTAGAAACCTCACACATAGCCAAGGATACAACAAAAAACTCAGCCAAGACAACACAGTTGGGTTTATCAGGCTATCCAACCAAGGATAACATACAAGGCCAAGTGCACAACAAGACACAGCCAAGCCAAGATCCAATTGGGTTAGCAAGATGCTAAGGCAGTGGAAAGGTACAAATGCTAAGATAGTGGTTCATTCAAGAGCTAGGGACACCTACAAAAGATCTATCTGGCCTGGTGAGTCACAATAAATTCATCCCCAACACAAGGAAGCATCCCCTTCTCAGTAAAACAACAAATCACCTAGCCTGTGAGGTTCACGACTGTTGGATAAGGGTAAACGGTTCAGAATAAAAAAAATAGAGCAAAGACATGGTTCTGCTTGCAGGTTTGGATGAACCATGATGATGAGCATACCCAACACACTGAATGAAGGATGGATGATAAAAAACGTCTCGCTGCTCCCCAAAACGTGAGGGAAGATGAAAACGTGAATGCCTGACGGAATGGGCATACGTTTTTGGGTGCTTTCTTTCCCATGAATTCAAAACACATTTTTCAAAAATGGGTGCTCTGCCCAATTTGATTTTTTTCCCATACTCTTCCCATTCCCATGCAATAACTACCTCAACCAAATTCTGGTAGAAATAAATGATTGGGGGGGAATACAAGAAATGGGTAGTTGACAGTTTTGATGGGTTTTCCCTTGACATTTGGTTTTTTCCCATAGGCTCAAGGTCTCAATAATCCCCCCTCCCTATTCCTTGTGAAATCATGTGCCCATCTCCTTAACATTGCGGCGCATAGCTAGTTGTGGTATTTTTATTAATTTTCATTTTACAGGATGTCTCAAAACACAGTGTGCCTGGCTAGGATATAAACCATTGGCATCGATTTTAATCACCGATACATAAGACACTAAATCCATGGTGGGGCATTTGCCTCTAGCTCCACACCATCATTAAATACAATATTTACATCATATGGAATTCAACACCACGAGGTCAAAACCAGGGTGTTACAACTGATACCTTGGTCTATTCCTTCCTTGAGCTCTGTGGCAGTTGAAATTAATGCGTTATTATTTTTTTCATACTTTTTGTTGACTTTTTCTTCCAGTTGGTCCAATCTAACGTTGACATCTCCCATTCTCGTGACTGTTGGAATTTTATCCAAGATAAATCTTGATTTATTCTTGTTGGCTTTCCATTCCCAACCAACCACAATTTTGTTTTTTAGTTTTTAAAATGTTTTAAAAGGATTAATATTAAAATAAATTTTAATAATAATATTATCGTTTTAAAAATATTGTTAATAAAAATGATTTATAATAATAATACTATTAATATAATTTTTATTTTTATTAACTATTTTTATTTGTTGTCATTTGTAGGTTTGTTATGGGAATGGATTAAGGCATTGGTGAGGCAACTGGGCAATGAGTTGGGGTTGGTGACTGACAGAGTGGTCAGTTAAGTGACCGATATTGTGTGTGGAAGGAGTTGGCGTGGGTTATGAGGAGAGTGCATTGTTTGATGCAGTATGGGGGAGCATGTGCATGGGAGTGAGAAGGAGGGAAGTGATATATCATGAAGGGTAGTCTATAGGCCTGGGAAGAGGGGCACACACATATATTGGGGGTGGGCGAAGAGGAGGAAGAAATGGGGAGCATGAAGGTGGAGGTGTAAGTCAGTGTAGGGACAAGAATGAGAGAGGAGGGCGTAGTAGGGATTAGATGAGGCAGTGAGAGTGAGAACAAAGTGAGCATGGAGGAAGACACAGAGGTAGAGCGGTGGATGTGGTGCATTGTTGATGGGAAGGAGAGGAGGCAGTGAGATGGAGAACATGTGGATCAGGTGGGGAAAGGTAGCAGTGGGGAGCACAAGGGTGGAGGTAGGCCACTGGAACAAAGAGAAATGGAGGTAATGATAATAGTTGGGAAGACATCAATGATTTTTAGTGGGTGTTCATAGCTCTGATACCAGTGCAACTGAGAAATATAAAACACGAGAATTTAAAATAAAATATATTTTTTATAAACTTTCATTTGGTATGATTATTTACAATTGAAATCCGGAATGTATATATTCTATCAGGTATTTGAGCATGACTTTTGTTAAAGTCACACCCCTTGATTAATATCAAATTTACAGTTAATAAATAATTTAATTTTTACTTATTATTATATATATTTTCACATTTTTTTCTACTTTTCGTATTTATCTAATTATATATATATATATATATATATATATATATATNTAATAGGAAGCATGCCTACAGAAGTATACAAGAAGGACAATACTCTGAAAAGGTCATGTGGGTGCATCATTTTCATGATATAAAAACATTGAGTATGATTTGCAGCATAGATCCTTGTGTGCAAGATGATGAAAAAATGTTGCAAGGACGAGTGGTGGGCGAGAGTGGTCATTGTGGTAGAAAAGTGCATGATGGAAAATGCATAGCTTGGGAACCTATCTAACGAAGGAGTTCTTCCAAGACTTCCTGGATGTGAAGTACCATGGTTTTGATTTCCACTACAATTTGTTCTTTTTGTTGGTTGTTATGGTTGTATGCCATCCACCTCTAGGCCACAAGTATGACCACCCTAACATGGAAGATTTTGTGGCTGTGAAGTTTTTGGTTTTAAACTGCTAGATGACCTAGGAGTTCCAGGTTGATGTGGAAACCACATTCCAGTGTTGGTACATACATGTTAATGAGTAAAACAAAGTCATTCAAAAACACAAAGTTAATTATGGACATGGTGATATTTGAGGTGGATTGCTACAATGTTCACATCACACGGCTCATGGAGCTAACGTTGGATACATATGTAATACCTTTTTGCATCATGGATGAAGATTTCAATGTGATAATTATGCACTATGTGTAGCATTTACCGTTGTTTTCATATTTATATGTCGATATCATTGAGGCATTCGAGATACAAAAGATGAAACAAGAAGCAGACACTAGTACTAGCCTTCCCACAAAATCACCCCATGCAATGCATTGTTTTTCATCGCCGTCGTATTTGGGAAATTCTAGTTTCACCCTTATTTGGTACCCATGTGTTGGGGGTTCTCGTATTGATGGAATGATAAAGAAAGGTACTTCATGGGTGGCATCATGTCGTGGGATGGAGGAAGTCGGTGGTAGGGCGGCACGACAATGAGTTGGGGTTAGTGACTGACAAAGTGGTCGGTTGGGTGACTGAGTTTGCGTGTGGAAGGAGTTGGCACAAGTTATGAGGATAACCGAGTGTTTTTTTCATCATGGGAGAGAATGTGCATGGGAGTGAGAAGGCGGGACATGACATATCATGAAGGGTAGCAGAGCGGTCCAGGAAGAGGGACACACGCAAATATTGGGGGTGAGTGAAGAAGATGAAGAAATGGGGAGCATGAAGGTGGAGTTGTAAGTCATCATGGTGACAAACATGAGAGAGGAGGGCATAGTAGGGAGTGGATTACATAGTGGGAGTGATAATGAGAGTTATAAGGGAGGAGGACACTGGAGCGTAGTGGTGGATGAGGTGCAGGGGTAATGGGAATGTGAGGAGGCAGTGAGATGGAGAACATGTGGATGAGGGGGGGAAAGGTAGAAGCGGGGAACACGAGGGTGGAGGTGGGCCAATGGAACAAAGATAAAAGGATGTAGTGACAATAGTTTGACCAACATTGATGATTTTCAATCAAGTGTTTGGAGCTATGATACCAGTGCAATAGAGAAATATAAAACAGAAGAATTAAAAGTAAAATATATTTTTAGAAAATTTCATTTGATATGCTTATTTACAATTGAAATCATGAATATATATGTTCTATCAGCGAGTTTAACATGAATTTTGTTAAAGTCACACCCATTGATTCATATTAAATTTAAATTCAATATATAATTTGATTTTTACTTATTATTATATATATATTTTACATTTTTCTATCTTTTCTTATTTATCTCATTTATATATATATAACATATGGTAATTTGAAAGGTCTTTGGGATTCCATGCAAGGGCGTTGATCTGTCAAAGGTCATAGGAATCATGTCTACAGAAGCCTACAAGAAGTATAATACTCATAAAGGGTCATGTGGGTGCATCAATTTTGTGATATCAGAACATTGAGTATGATTTACGGCATAGATCCTTGTGTGCAAGCTGCTGAGAAAATGTTGCAAGGACAAGTGGCTTGTGGGAGTGGTCATGTGGTGGAAAAGTGTGCAATGGGACAATGCATAGCTTGGGAACCTATTTAAGGTAGGAGTTCTTCCAAGACTGTCTATATGTGCAGTACTAGGGTTTTGAGTTTCACTACAACTAGGTCCTTTTGTTGGTTGTTATGGTGGTATGACATCCACCTCTAGGTTACAAGTATGACCACCCCACCATGAAATATTTTGAGGCGACGAAGTTTCTGGTTTTAAACTGATAGATGACCTGGCAGTTCCAGGTTGATGTGGAAACCAAATTCTAGTGCTGGTATAGACATGTTAACAACTACAACAGAGTCATTAAAAACTCCATAGTTAATTATAGACATGTATAAGGACATGGTGATATTTGAGATGGATTTTTACAATGTTCACATCACATGACTCATGGAGATGACTTCAGATAATATGTACTACCTTTTTCTATCATAGATGAAGATGTCAAGGTGCTAATTATGTACTATCTGTAGCATTTACCATTGTTTTCAGATATATACGTGGATATCCTGGAGGTATTCAAGATACAAAAGATGAAACAAGAAGAAGACACTAGCACTAGCCTTCCCAGGAAATCACCCCAATTGACGAAAAAGTGAAACCATGAGTCAATCCCCTTGCAACAGGATAAGGATTCCGAGAATAAAGAGAAACCCCCTTCTCCACCTTTGGAGTAGGACTCGAAGGAGGAAGAATAAATGGAATAACAATTCCTAATGGTAGGAACCCATAGAAATGGACCATTTGGTTCAGTTCAATGCAAAATTTTTACATAGTTTGACACTAAGGTCGAGTAAGAAGAGGATCAAACATCGGAGAAAGTTATAGATAAAGCACATGAGAAACCATAGGAGGCAGGCCAACAAGAAGAAGAGAAGAGTATCCTTGAGATAGAACAAGTTGAAGCAAGAACTACGACACTCCTTGACATCATACATAACTATATTCAAACCTATAGGTCATGCAGATACTCTATAAACATAGCATAGAACAACTTGAGGAGCCGAGAATGGTACTCCACATCATGTTGAGAACAACATTGGTGCAATTATTAGAAGATGTTGGTACTATCTATAAAGAGGCACTACAAAAATAGGCCAAAGAGGCCTTTTATAGGAAACTAAAGCTAAATCATTTCGCCATCACTATGGTTCAACTGAGAAGGGGCTCAGACATTGACCCATTTCCATACAACCTTTTGAATATTCACTTGGTCCTAACAGAGGATATGGAATACTGTGTTAGATATTTTTGCACAGTTGGGTGATCGATATGCACAACTGGGACATTTCTATGCTGGGCTCAAGCAAGTGCAAAAGGAGGTTGTACACGAGTGGACCTAACTAGAAGCTGAAGTGGATTAGGTGTATGTTGCATTGCTAATTTCCATCTCTACAACTTACAATCAACTACATCCTATCAAGAAAGTATCCCAAATCAAGGATATAGTTGTTTCACTGAAGTAAGAAGTGGCATAGCTCTAAGTGTAGATCAAGTCAGATCCATCCTCGGAGGAAATGGAGCTCACAAAGATGATTTAGGAATCAACATGGGATATGGAACAATCAAAGAAAGGAGTCACGACCTTGCGAGGGTTCATTGAGTACACCTTCAATATATGGAACCACCTACAATATTTTCTGGATCTACAATAGGTAGACAAGAAGATACAGGATTGCGTGGCGTAGGTTAGTGCCAAGAAGCAAATCCGAGTTCAATTTCCTACTACCGAGTTCCTTCCCCTCATTGAGAAAGTTCAACTAGAAGTAGGAAAAACTAAGAAAGAATAAGTGGAGTCCTTCACAGGTCATCTCATTGACATCACTAAGGATTTTTACCTTATCTACATCAATTTTCGAGGGTTTTTCAATGACCTGCGCATGTGCTTTCCCTCTATGGAAGCATTAGAACCATCATTTGTGTGACTTGGGACAAGTTGCATCTTAATGTTTGGGACTTGTTGGTTCCCATGTATTTTACCAATAACTATGCATCGATACATACAGTTAGAAGGAGTTGGGAGCCAACAGAAGGAAGTTGGATCTGCACATCAATCTTAGTCAAAACTACACACCTCCAACATCTTTTAGTTTTGAGAACTTTAGCCTATAAAAATGCTTATTTTGTAAAGGGTTGGGTTTGTCGAGTGTATTGTCTTGATTCTTGAGTTGTAGTCAATAATGCTCTATCTATTAGTTAATGGTGATGTATATTTGTGCTATCTATGTTAGGATATTTTGTCACGCTATATTTTCTTGAGAAAGGATCATTAAGTTGTTGATTTGAGTTTGTAATAATGAATTGTCACCATTTTTTTCCAGTATAATACAACTATTCTTCAAATTTACCTTGCATAGTTTCTTGATGAATGAATTTACGTTAAAATATTAGTAGTTAATAGATGCATATTATCCTATTAATGGTTAAATTAAATGGTTATGTAAGCAATGAGTACATTGTTGAAGAAAGTGCATCCATCCTTCCTTATGCATCCTTGATTAAGGTCTTTCAGTAATTTCTTGTGCGCATCTCTGAAGAGACCTTAATATGCTTGCAGAGTATTGAAAATTATGACACCTATGGGGTTTTGTTGGTCACTTATGCCAAAACATGGGACTAATTGAACCGACCAACTAACATCTATCTACCCAGATTTGTACATGAAATTGTAGGAGTATATATACCTAGATTTTACAGGAACCTATAAGGGTCTACCTTTCAATTTTTTAGAAGAGATAACATGTCCAAATTTCTATACAAGTATGTGCACCCAAAATCTATAGGATCCACTATTTTATACTTTGGAACTACATAATTCTCTACTTCTTCATTATACTTTACAATAACTTATAGGAAGAAGAATTCACAACCATACAATGACATTCAAAAGAAAAAAAATGGAGCACTGGTATAATCCTAAATTCATAAAATCCAACAATTACAAATATTCAATGTAACATAACAAAAACTACATTTAAATCAACTATTGTGAACAATCAAACTAAGGTATGTCACATATTCTCAGAAATATTCTATTCATTTTATGTTTTGTATGACGTGAACCTAGTCTATTAATTATCATCACTTACAACTATACCCAACTAATAGATGAGGGAATCAAGACTTAATTTGAGGGGTAATTGAACTGATTGAGATATTTCCTTACATAATACACTATAATATTACTATAGAAGAAGGATAATAAATGGTTCCAATTACATAAGTCAATAAGTCCTACCCATTTGAATCATTACAAGGGTAAAGGTGTTCAAATAAAATAACATAGAGTGTAACACAAAATATGAACTAGGAGCGAAGAAAGGAATCAACCTGTAAGAAATAAAGATAATTTATTTTTGATGAACCCTTAATTGTGAAAAGTGGAGATACAATAAGGATTTGTTTCCTTAACCGAGAATCATTGTGCATTCTTAGGATTTGTTTCCTTAACTAAGGATTGATGAGAAATGTTTTTTTCTATGCTCTAAAAATCAACACATAATAGACTAAGATTTCTCACTTGAGAATACATATAAAAGATCAGTGATATTTCACACTCCATGTAGGGGTCATCGTATCAAGCAATAAATTGGAGAGCAGTTGATTAATATGTGAGGATTCCATTTTTAAAACCTATTATTAAGGAATTTGGAGAACTTAGAAGAATCCAAAGTTTTTTAATAAAATTCTTACATCAACAAAAAGTCTGTAATAAACCCTAACCAAGAAAAAATAATTCACTCTACTTAGAGTATACACAAAAATCACACAGAACCTAGTGATAATGAATGCATGAGTCAATAGAGGGTAACCTACAAAGACTTTAAACTATACAACAACCCAAAAATAATATAAATATTTCATTAGTCAAATCAGTTTGGTTGGATTTTTTTAACATGTTGAAGGGGTATGATGATAATATAACAATGGAGTTTTCCTTGAATAACCAATATCTAAGATCCCAAGAACAAATGACCAAATTGTGTTGGAACCTACAGTATTGATGGTTCATCACACCTATGGATCATCTAGAGACAATCGTTCTATATATGATAGGTGAATAGCAGAGCAGTCGACTGGAATCGACATATTGACTAAACAGACAGTTGGGAAAATAACTAAATGGTCGACATGACCGTGGTTGGTGCAACTAGAACAAATCGCTAAAATTTGGGATGTTGCATATTCTACATAAACTACTTGCACCAAAGACCCCTACTTGTGGAACAGATCTTCCTTACTTTCAGGAAGTTGGTTAGATATGGAAACTATAAATAGGAGACCCTATGGGTTTCCTAACATATCTATTTGAGATTTTTATCATGCTCATTATGTATTGTGATATTCTGATCACAATGCTCCGTGCTTGAGTTCTTAAACGGTGTCTGTAGAAACCACCTTTTGTTCTTGGAATATTGTCCCCTTATTTTCTTTTTTTCTGCTCTATAATTTATGCCGAGAGGTTTCCTATCATGGTATCAGAGTGACAATTTTTTACCTAGCCCTATTTTCTGTGAATCATGTTGAGTCATTTCTAGGGTTAATCGACTCTAGGAAGAATTCTTTTCGACTTATACCTCTACTTGAACTTTGATAAGATATTCTAGATCAAAAGGATGGATTTCACGATAGAACTTGTTGTTCTCAATGGAAATAATTATTCTATATAGGTGATATATATGGAGACCTTGTTGAAGAGAAAAGGACTATGGGTTTTTATGAAGACTTGCATTGCTCATCCAAAGGATGTTGATGCTAAGTTTTATATCGATGTTAAGAAGGATGAAGTCGTGGGAATTATCATGACCTTTATTTTGAGGGACGTTCATTTCCATACAAGTGGAATTGGCTATCCTGACATTGTCTAGACCAAGTTGAAGACTATATTAAAAAATATAAATGAAGGATAAGTAATGCAGATATAAAAAGAGTTGATATCACTCGAACCTCTTCCCTTTGATTGTATTAGGACTATCTAGCTCGTATCAAGGAACTACAACAAAAATTGGGAGAATGTGGAAATGCTTTTCCGAATAAGGATGGACAACTTATTAGTATGGTTTTGATGAATTTGAAGATGCCACATTATGTCTTCTGCTCTTCCTTTTAGTATAATTTCATGTCACACAAGCAAGATGGTAAGGATTTTACTTCTGATACTTTCTGTGATTCATTGATCAAGGAGCAATAAAATTTGCTTGAATAAGGGAAACTTGGTGGAAATAACCATGCTCACTTGCTAAAAAGAAAGGTCAATCCAAATCCTAAAGAACATGGTCGACATGATCAATGATCATAATGTATCAACCAACTTAAAAAATGGGAATACTAAAGAATCATCGTCGTCGATGAAGAAGAAGAAATGTTGGTACTGTTCAAAGGTAGGACATGTTAAGAAGAACTATTGGAAAAAGATGAAGGAAATAGAAGGAAAGGTAAACAAAATGGATTATCTTGCATCAATTGGGAAGTTGGCCAACCAACCTCCTGAAAATTATACCTTCTCTATCAAGACTTCTCAGGCATTATATTTTCACACCAATTAGACTGAATGGATAGTGGATCCTGGATGTACTCATCACATGGCTAAGGATTATTCTTTATTCTCTTCCTTAGGTGATTCTCCTGAAGAGAATGTTTATGTCACTAATGACTATGCCCTCATAGTCTCTATAGATGGTGACATCGAATGTCAAAATAGTCATGTATCTGATTCCTATAATGTACCAAGTCTGAGTGCAAATTTGTTTTCAGTTTCTCAACCGATGAAGACTAAGAAAACTGTTGAACTATGGTCATATTGATTTATCGTGAATAATATAAGGTTTGGAGGAGAAACTAGTGCCTCTATAACTTTTGATCCTAAGGATGGACTTTATAAATTCTATGATTCTCAGACAACTAGACCGACTGCACTCATTTCTCAGGTGGACAACAGAAGTCGAATTTGGCATGAATGACTTGGTCATCTAAACTTTCTAAGTATGAAGGTGATGGTAACTCAGAATATGGTTATTGTTATCCCAAATAATGTCCTACTTAATGGGGTTTATATAGGATGTATGCTTGGGAAGTATTATCACAAACCCTTTGATTCGGGAAAAGTGTGGCATTCTCAGGAATGGCTGGATATTTTTTATAATGATCTATGTTGCATGAACAAACCATCTCTTACAGATGAGAAGTACCTTATAACATTTATATATTATTTCTCTTGATTTATGTTGGTTTATTTCTTGAAGAATAAGAGTCAAGTTTTTGAAAAATTCAAGGAATTTAGGGCACTGAGTGAAAAGTAGTGTGGTATACCTCTTAAATGTTTGAGATCAGATAATGGTGGTAAATATGTGAACTCGCAGTTTGCAGGATATCTCCTCTAGAATGGAATTTCTTGGCAGAGATATGTCCCTCACACTCCTCAACAAAATGGTGTCACAAAGAGGAATAATCAGACCTTGGTAGAAATGGATCAATGTCTACTACATGCCAAGGACATTCCAATGAAATTTTTGTCACAGGCTATATACTACTCAAAAATATCTTATGAACCTTATTCCGACTAGAGAAGTCATTGACATGAATCTCATCGAGAAATGGAGCCATCAGAATCCCTCTATTGGTCACCTAAGAACCTTTGGATGTATTTATTGGGCACATATCAACGATGGCTACTGTAAGAATTTGGATCTAAAGAGTCATGCTTGCATCATGATAAGATACTCTTATGAGTCAAAATCCTATAGGCTGCTTGATCCTATTAGACAATAGATCATACTGATTTGAATTGTATTATTTTATGATACAAGTTTAGGTAATCAACTATTGAACTCATATCATGGTCCTTTGAATATTGATCCTTTTGACATTTATGAAGAGTTGGGATAGACTACATCTATTTTTGGAGTATTAATCAGAATGATAAGTTCTCCTAAATTGAATGATGGTTGGTATACTGTGATTCTTGAAGTCTCCATTTCGACTTACTTGACTAGCGATCACCGACCTGAGTCACTAACGTTTTCCTTATCTTGGTGGGATATTAAGACAATTGAAGCTGCTGGACCGGATCCTATAAATCTTAGTATTGGTCGACAGACTTGAAATCATAAAAAATATGGAAACATTTCTTTGATGGCACATGTACTTAGCACCTATGATTCTGATACATATGATGATGCTCAGGGTGTGCTGGAATGGGAGAATGCCATGATCGCTGAAATTGATTCCTTGAAAAAGAACCAGAAGTGGGAACTTGTTCCTCGAACGCAAGGAAGGAATGTCGTGAATTGTCAATGGGTCTATAAAACAATATTTACCTTTGATGGTGTTTTTGAACATCGAAAGGCTCATTTGTTCACCGAGGGTTTCTCTCAGGAATGAGGAATCGACTATATTGAAACCTTTTCTCCTATCATGAAAATGAATTCTATCTGAGTGATCCTTTCTCTTGCTGCTTGTTTTGGTTGGGAGATTCACCAAATGGATGTGAAAATTTCATTTCTTCATGGATATCTCATTGAAGAAATTTATATGGAGTAACCTCTTGGTTTTGTGACAGAATTTGGTCTTGTCTGTCGACTGAAGAAATCGATGTATGGTTTGAAATAGGAACACCATGCTTGGTATGAGAAAAATGATCATTTCTTTGTCAATCTTGGTTTCAAATGTTTTGAATATGATCACAACATCTATGTATTACACATTCATGGTGATAATCTAATTGTGGCATTGTATGTTCATGATTTGGTCATAATTGGAAATAGTGTCAATCTTATTTTGGGTCTAAAGAAACAACTTGTTGATACCTTTGAAATGACTAACCTTGGTTTATTGCATTTATTTCTTGGCATTCGAGTTTTATAAATGGATGATGGTAGATTTATTTCTTATCCCAAATATGCCCTAGATCTCTTGGAACAGTTCAATATGGATGACTGCAATTCATGTGATATACCTTATCAATTGGGAGTGAAGTTGTCAAAAGATTGTGAACCTCCACGAGTCGAATCCTCTCTTTATGGATAGTTGGCCGATATCCTTATTTATCTAATTCACAATCAACAAGAACTCTCCTTTGTTGTTAGTGTTGTTTCCAGGTTCATGTAGGATCCTCACAAAATTCAATGGAAAGCCATAAAGAGAATTATTATCTATATTAAGGGTATGTATAAGTATGGTAAAAAGTATTGTTTCAGTACAAACCCATTCATTGGCTACACTGAATCTGATTAGGTTGGTGACATTGACAACCAAAAAACCACTTTTGGCTATGTGTTTCATCTTAACTTTGGACTTTTGGTCTGGTTGGGTAAGAAACAAAAGATAGTATCTCTTTTGACTACAAAAGTCGAGTATCATGGTGCTTTCAATGCAAGAACATAGGCAGTTTGGATCTGACAACTTGTGAATGAGATTGGATTTCCTATTTAGACATCTAATATTATTTACAAGTGTTAATCAAGGATATACTTCAAGTTGATGATAATCCCATTTCTCATAGAAATATGAAGCATGTTGATATCCATGTTCATTATTTGAGACATTTGGTGTAGGAGAACATTGTCTGTCTTCTTTATTGTAGGACAGATGATCAAGTTGTTGATATCTTTATGAAGGATTTACTAGAATATAAGTTTGTGAAACTTCAGGATATTCTTGGGATTCATGAAGCTACAATTATGGGGGGTGTTAAGAATAAGTAATTTCACCTCCTGAATCTCTAGAGAGTTGTGTTTATGGGGGGTGTTGGAACCTAAATTCTTGATGGTTCATCACACCTATGGATATTCTGGAGACAACCGGTCTATATACGACACATGACTAGTTGAGAAGTCGACATAACAAATGAACAGTTGGTTGGGAAAATAAATGAATGGTTGGTACGATCGTGGTTGGCATGAATACAACAACTGGAAAAACTTTAGGACATTGCATATTTTATAGAAACTACTTGGACCAAAGACCCCTACTTTTGGATGATATCTTATGTACTTTTAGGAAGTTGGTTAGATCTAGAAACTATAAATAGGAGACTCTATGGGTTGTCTAATATATCAATTTGATATGTTTATCATGCTCATTATTCATAGTGATTTTCTGGTCACAATGTTATGTTCTTAAGTACTTAAACGATGTCTCTAGAAACCACATTTTCTTCTTCGAATCTTGTCCCCTTCTTATCTTTTTTCTTCTCTATAGTTCAAGCTAAGAGGTTTCTCAACAAAGTGAAGGGTTTGGATATCCAAGTAAATGAGCCTATTTTAATTAGGATTACCAAAAGAATAATTTGAGGCAAAGAGGATATATAAGATACTATGGATGCTAAAAAACTGTATGTCCTTGTCTATGAAGAAGTATAAGAAAATATAATGGGGTGAAGAGGGACAAATTGCCTATACCATGGGATGAGGTAGTGATGCACGGGAATCAACCCTTGATAAAAAAAATCAGAGTTGAAGATGATATATTCAACTAGGGGATAACCGACGACCCCTAGCAAAGTAAAATCCTGACAGTCGAAGCCAGGAAGGTCGAACGGTTGATTGAAAGAGGAAGAAGTCAAGGTAGAGGTGAGTTGAAATCATATGCCAACAAGTGAGTGTTTGGGAGAAAATAGTCAGAGATGACATATTATTTGGTTAATGACCAATGAATGATAAAAAAAAACTATTTAATAGTTACAACACCATGACGAAGGTAGTTGGAGAAATTAATGAGTAGTTGTGGAAGTAGTAGTTGAAGCAGGCCAAGTGGCATAAGAATATTATGGATGTTTGAGAAAAAATGGAGATTCTTGAACTTTAAAACTTTAATTCACAATTACAGTCCATATAGATGTCATCAATAATCCAAATGCATAAATAAATCAAACCATAGAACACATAATATACCTTGGGAAAACCCTCCACTGATTCCAAGGATAGAAAACCAAGCAAACAATCTTAGAGTATGATTGATAATCAGAAGAGCATGATTACAACACAATAAAAGATTGGTTTTTTTTAGAGAACAAGAGAGTAGAGATCAAATGGAACACAATGATGATATTTCCAAGTGCATAACACTTTAATAACAAGTCGAATTAGTTCATATAAGGAAGTTAGTGAATATTTGAAAGCTTCAGTAACTTGTTAGCATTGAGAACACTGTCGCATATTCAACCATGCTCCCCCACTAATTCACTAAGTTTAACTACCTATAACTGAGTTGTTAACTAAATGAACTGAATGGAATTGAATGTAAATGTACAAAATTGAATGTAATTGAACATAACTAAATGTAATTGAGCATAATTGAATAGAACTGAACAAAATTGAATGTAACTAAACAAAAATTAATGTAACTAAACCAAACTGTATGTAACTGAATATAATTGACTAGAACTGAATTTAACTAAACTTAACTGGATGTAATTGAACATAATTGAATGTAACTAAACATAACTGAATTTAACTAGTGCTTCTCCATCAGTGCCATCTTCAACAATCACTTGCATAATTTAAGGAGTTGATCCCTTAATTAAATGAACTTGTTTTTATCACAACTAAGACTCAACTGATGTCTTCTTAATTTGAGTTCACTTGGATATATAAATGGGAAATTTAAATCATCTCTCTATCTCGGTGCTCATATTAATTTTATCTGTATCGTCTATAAGTGTTTTTAATTAATTCTATATCATATCATACTCATAATAATTGTTCTGAACCTATGATCATATGTATGACCCCAGGTCATATAATCACATGGTAAAGTAAATCACTCTAGAGGTATCTAATCCCTAAAGGAGACTTGTATCACATGTTGACCATGACTATCCATACATAACATAGTATATCCTCAAGACTTGAAACAACATAAGAAATGTGAACTTAATACACCATAATTTTTGGACTTGATACAACACAAATCTCAAACCTTAACATAAGGTCATGATCTTAACCATAAAATCCTAGTACAAGAATCTCTCCTGAATAGGATTTGATCAAGGTCATAGCTTGATACAAAACAATCTCTTTAACTTATCACAATAATTTAGTGGACTTAATACAATATAGGTTCTAGAATTGACACAACAAGTCTCGTGGAGTGGATCTGAAGGACTTGACATGACAAGTCTCATGGAGGATGACTCCCAATGTTGTAGATATACAACTCCCTCTCAACAAGGGAGACATTCTCTTCCATATTAGGAATTTTCTTCCAAACCAAGCTTATCTTAGAAGTGTCAGAATGTCGTCACAGATAGAGGCTTGTCACAAATTTGAAATCTGCTCATCAGTAGCTATGTACTGGAATTTATTTTACATGACCATGACTTCAATGAAGTAAAACTTCATCTCATTATGTTTTATCATAACACACACAGGGTTTCTCATAAATTTTGACTATTAACACCTAATGACTATAGGCTCATGTCTTTCACCATTGTAGATAGCTTCCCAAGCTACACTACTCCTCAGCACGTAGTACTATTTGCAAAACACATTTTCTTCTGAATTAATCTCACACATACATATTGCTTCTATAGTAATAGCTGCAATACACTTAGAATTTGTAGTGCTAACCACGAATTACACTTAACTTATCTCAGGATAAACCAATAGTTGGATAGAACAATCAAAATAGGTATTACATGTATCAAATACAATAAAGAGCCTATTCTAATGTACCTCAAAGGTACTCAAACATATGCCTAGTAGTAAGCATAAAATGCAACAGGTCTGCTCAAAGACCAACTAGCTACTAACACGTAGTATCATCATCTGGATCCAATCTAGAATAAAGTTTCTCTAAACTAGAAACCATGGATTTTAAATCCATCACATACCACATTACACAACAAATGTTTAATAATATGTAGAATGAAATTCTTATCATTTATTTCACTTTTCAACATTTGTTGATGTTGGGCCAAGGGACAGTGGGGCAGAATTCATGAAGAATTCTACCTAAGTATGGAGAAGAACATAAAGGAGAAGAGGGAGGAGATATGACTGAGGAAGCCACATAAAGGAGAAGGGGCAGGATGTTGCGACAAAGGAAGTAAAATAGAGGAAAAAGAGGAGGAGAAGGCGTTGGAAGAGGAATTTCCGCTAGATAAGTGAGTTGCGACAGAAGGATAGAATGTGACATGCTATGGTACGACAGAATATCAACAGAAGAAGGTGTGCAAATAGAACGTGTAGATAACATAATGCTCGAAAAATGATAGTAAGGAATAATGATGGGTTTCCACGTTTTATTCCGTGTATATTTGTGAATGTTGAAAGTAGCTTAGATATATGTTTTATAATTGTAGTGAATGAATGAATGTAGGTTTGTTTACAAATGAATGGATGTATGATGACTGCATTTTATGACTGGTTATGATTATGCAACATGTTTGTTGTTTATTTACTAAAGTTGCATAAAGAAAGGTTGGGCCATAGTTTAGTTATTAAATAAAATTAAAGACAAGTAATCCACCCTCAGAATTCGTTGGAATCCTTGGCACAGAGCCAAGGTACTGAAACACCCTCCCACATAACTGCGGAAATGTGGTTATGGTAGTTACCCATAAAAGAGAGATATCTCAGGTGAGATGACATCTGTGTCACAGGTGCTGCTAGCTAATATTTGCTCTAATGGAACTATATCTTGGGCTTTGTTGTGCTGAGAAGAAGGGACCGAACCTTGGTCAGATCCCCGAGGAAAAGGTACAGAGAGATATAACAACAGTAAAAATCCAACAAATGGTTCCATTGATGGTACCGTGAATCACTGTGTTGAGGGATATGTTACGGAAACCCATGAAACTGGAGATCCAAGATTGGGTGGAATCCAAAGAGTTAGAGTTTGTGCAAAAAGAAAGTGAAGGATCTTGGTGGAACCCAACATAGTGGTTGGGTCAATACATCTACACAAAAATCCATGAGATTTTATTTTCTGAGTTTCTTGTTGTGTTTCACGAGTGGTTATCTAATTTAGCGACCAAACAAATAAATTTTAATGGTGGAGAACCAAGGGAGTGGACTCGCCAGTTAATTGAACAACTAGAAGAAGTAAGAAACCATGTATCGAGGGATGTGGATTTTTGGATAGACAGTGTCCTAGAAGGATATATTATTGAGTTTTATGTTGACACAATAAACTCATATAGTGAGGTAGAGTGAAAATTTTTTCAAGGCCCATGCAGCAAATACCTGCCATCTTTAAAGACGTGGATGAAAATGATTTAGTATGTGAAAAAGGAATTTTGCGAATGTAACAAGACTCTATAGAAAAATAGTGGCTATGTCTCAACAGAACCTTAGAGTGATATGATCCCAAGAGATAGTGGAATTGAACTAGAGCCAGGATTATTAAGAAGTGGAAGAAGATTCAGGTCTGGAACGCAAAGAAAAACTATGTTAGGAAGAGGGAGTTGCAACACAAATCAAGAGGAAGAATGCAATGAGATTGCGTCATACTTAGACGAAGGGTCTTGTGAAAAAGAAGAGGAATATCAACCAATATCTGAAGGAGATTAAGAGTTAGAAGAATCGATTGAAGACCCAGAACAAAAACGTGCTTACAACTCGCCTACAACATCGAATACTTCGCCAGAGGTAAGATCGATAGAATTATCTCCAATTAATTCTATAAATATGAGTACTACTAACGATGTAAATAATGGACAAGGAAGCCCAACTATCCAAAAATTTGTTCTGATTGTACCAACAACAAACACGATGGATGGAGTTGATATTAAGTTACCTATATTCAATGGAAATAGGTTGGAAGACCTAGAACAACATTGGTTCCTTTGTGAATCTTTCTGGAATGTGCAACAAATATAGGATGAGAATATCAAGAAAGCACTGATGATCACAACTCTACGAGGTCATGCGCTTGAATGGTATATGCAATTTTCCATAGCACCAATAGGAGTTTTCTTGAAAACACTCAATGATATTCCAGTGGGTTTGGTAGATGAATTCAGAAATCCAAAGTCTGAATCACAATACATAACTGAAATCAAAGAGGTTAAGCAGCTCCCAAAAAAATATGTTTGTTACTTTGAACAAATATTTAAGAAATTGATGGCCAAAGTGAGCTTCCAAATGTCATATGTACAACAAAATGAATGGTTTATTGCCGCCCTTTTACCACATATCTAAACCCTATTGATGCAACAGAAGATTGTGTCTCAGATAGAGGATCTAGAGATAGAAATGAAATTAGATGTCTCGCCGGTTGGAGACACTGGCTTGGGAATGATGCAAATTCAATCGCAGTTTTCCAACTTTATGGTGCATCTCCAAGACATTAAAATGGGAATGTAAGTTCAAGAATAACTATGGTGTACAAAATGCAGAACATACAGACACCATAAAGACAATTTCCTGATACTCATGAACTATGTCGTAGTAGGTGCGTCGAATGCATTAAACACCCAAGGAATTCCTTGGTGTAGAATATGCTATACTAGGGGCCACAAGTTTGAATAATGTATATACTTACAGAATATTGTAAGCACACCAGCTAGTCCGTACTGTAAATTTTGTATATCGGTAGGTCATGATGAAAATTATTGTAGAGCATTTTAGCTACTACAAGAAAAGACGATGGACACCTACTTAGTGAAAAATGATGAGAAGATGCAATTTGAAGGAGCACATCCTCAGTATCATCCTATGCAATATCAACAACCACAATACCAATAGAATCAGTATCCTCAAAAACAAAAATACCCTCCACAAAGGGGGGTTAGAAACTTTAGAGGTTTGAAGGACAATAACAAGGAGGAGGATTTTGTCGAGGAAGAGGCCAAGTCATATGTTATAATTGTGGGAAACCAGGACATTTTTTCTGATATTATCAAATTCCTGTGAAAAAATGTACATATTGTAAAGAATTTGATCACACTATTGAATAGTGTCTACAACTTATTGCGAAATGGAAGGCTATCACTGTTGTTAATCCCAACCAAGTGCAAAATCTGAATCTCCAATCCCAATCAAAACATTCGGATGATTTTTTCCAAACAAAGAGAACCCCACATTGTTGTAGTTACAATAGGAGGTATTGTGACAACAGAAGACCAAAATACACAACAAGGACAACCGCAGGTGAGACCCGTGACACAGAATAAATATCCGCTAGATGTCCAACATGAGAAAGAAGTATTCTTGGAGGTGCGACTAGAATTTATTGATACTAATCAACCATTGACGTTTGGACAAGTCAAGACTATTCCTGAACAATTTGAACATGTAATCAGGAATCCGCCAATGAAAAAGGTTAGTAATCTTAAATGTTTTTTCAAAAGTTTTTTAGCACTAATAAATGATAAATATGCTTTCATAGAACTAACAATAATAATATAAGAAATCCCAGAAGTCCTACAACCTAAAAAATGTTGGAATATATTAAACCCACTCAATACTTAGGATAAAATAATTAATCATTTTTTATTGATTTTCTACCCACTAGCTTAATTAGTTGTCATCCAATTGCACCTTAAAGTCAACACATGCAATCTATACCCCAGGTATGCTTTATTTCAGATTCTGGGTTGATCTTGACCACTTTATTGACTCCCAGAATTAGTAACAACACTTTATAGCAGATTCTGCTTTATTATGCTTTATCTTGCTTTTCTGTGGATAAGGTAAAGCTAGTTAACTAGGAAATTGGGTTCTTTTGTTGCCAACCCATCCTTCATGACTTTCTCTCCATTTTCTAGGACTAGCATTTTTTTTCATCACTCTTGACAACTCACTCATGATTTTTCTAATTTGTGAGGTCCTTGACTGATTTGGGAAGTGCTTTAGCCACCCATGGGGGTTTATCATATTTTTGTAAGTCATCCTTCTGAGCTTTATGAATTGTCTCCATACAACTTGATTTTCCTATGAGGGATGTACTATTTATGTACACTATTATTCATTATTATTCAATATAAGGATACACACCAATATGCATCTCTTCATTCATGTGATTCAATCTCTTTTCTTCTCTCTATTTTTTCTTGCGTATGCTTGTGAGAATTCTTAGTATAAAATTCTATTTCTCATGCTTCTTATTAGAATATTTTATCATAGAATTGAAGCTATTATTTATACATGGTATTATAGCATCAAGGTTGATCAAGTTCTATAGATTCGAGGAGCGCATCCAATCTCCTATCCCTCTCTGAAGAAGAGCTTGTCTAGCTTACGAGATTTTATCCTACTTTTTTTTTGCAACTTGCAAAGAGTATCTCCTAGAGCATATCAACAAATTCTATATGGATTCAAAATTTCCTCTACTATCTACTTTTAATTATGATTATTGGAATCCCAAGATGAGTGCATACTTGAAGAGGCAATGTCTCTTTGAAGTCTCCATTGGTTCATTGAGTGAACCTAAGTCTTATGAAGAGAAGATTGAATAGATAAATAATTGTGATAGAGATTTTGCAATCATGTGTTTTGGAATGCCTCCAAATATAAATCATCTCATATATTCTGTTGAATATCCATTTGAGCTTTGGAACAATTTGGACAAAGATTTTGGTTTGCAGGAAGTAGAAGATGAAGCATGGGGCGAACACAACATCTCCTCTTGTTCTCTCTCTCAAGATTTCTTTTCCTCTACATTGTGTGAATAATTTGATCATGATGAATAATTTTCTCATACATTTCATGTTGCTGCTACCCTCTTTGATTTAAATTCTCCCTCCTTTAATGAAGAAGCAAATATTGAAGAGCCATCTTTTTTTGTGTCTCTTGAAGGTGATTCTTCTTCTTGTGATACTAATGATGAAAAATAAGTAGCATATGGAGTTGTTATTGATATTGATGATTATTCATTCACCCATTAATTGTTTTCTAAATATCCTATCTTAGATTCTGATATCTATGTGGAAGATCCTTTACACTTTGTGCATACCTCTCTCATTGATGGTGTGCAACCCAGTGACTTCCAGGATGTTTGCTTAGACACATCAGGTCCTATTAGTGTATTTAAAATTACCATAATTGATATCATGTGCTTATGCATATCCTCCTTTGTTCTTGGCATCAATACTTAGAGACTCCTTGAATATTTTGAACATCTCCTTCTTTCCTCCTTTCACAGAGAGGATTCATTACTAGTGTATTCCCATGAGTCTACCGATATGCTTATATGTGCTCCTTTGAATTCTGATTTAGAATCATATTTTCAAGTTTATACACAAATAATACCACCATACATACCATATACCATACCTATTAATAATCATAAGACTATACAAATCCCAAGTTCACTAGTTGATTCCTCATTGGTCTCTTATGCAGTGTTACTTATCTTACATGGTGTGAAGTATTTCCTATATTTCAGTGGTTGGTTATCCATGAACTTAGTCATATTTTGAATGATATTAAACATATTTGTATCTGTTATAAACACTTATGGTTCATATATCATGTCCATCCATCATTCATATTTTTACACCTATCAATTTTCCCTAGTTGCTCACAGTTTTCCTAGTCTAGCCCTATATCCTCATGGAGTCACTGAAGCATTTGAATTTTCTTTTCCATATGCTAATGTTTCTGATATATCATAGTTTTATCAGCTTCATATAATATTTTGGAAGGAGTCTCTCCTTCATCAGTGGATGATATACGAGGAGTCTCTCCTCTCCCTTTTTGCAGGTTCTACACTCTAGCACATGATCATGGAGTTCATGATTTCTTCATCAAGTCTTTCATCTAAAAGTAGTTCATTCAGCTCATTAAAGTGAAGATAAAGAAAATTTGAAGACATCTTTCAAATTTTGTGTCTTGTCCTTTAGTGAGGGAGGATTTTCCCCATGTGGTTTGGCCTCTTTCCTCAACTTTTTGGACATAAATAATTGTTAAAGGGTGACCATAGCCTTGTTGTTGGGCCCTATATGAATCCATATACATCTATATTTTTGACAAACCATCATAAATTCATATTTATAAGGACGTGTTAGAATATATTAAACTCACTCAATACTTAGGATAAAATAATTAATCATTATTTGATTAATTATCTACCCACTAGCTTAATTAGTTGGAATCCACTTGCACCTTAAAGTCAACACATGCCATTTATACCCCATGAATGATTTATTTCTGATTTTGGGTTGATATTGACCACTTTATTGAATCCCAGAACTAGTAACAATGTTTTAGAACAGATTCTTCTTTATTCTGCTTTATCCTGCTTTTTTGTGGATAAGGTAAAGCTAGTTAACTAGGAAACTAGGTTCTTTTGTTGCCAACCCACCCTTCATGATTGTCTCTCCATTTTCCAGGATTATAATGTTTTTCCATCACTCTTTGTTGGGTGTTTTATTGTATTAATTAATTCAACAAATATTTAATTATTGACCGAGAGTTGTAATCTTAGAGTTGACACAAAATATCTGCGAAGGAAGAAGGGTTCCTAAGGTGTCGTGGAAATAGAGTCAACAAAGAAAAGATCAAAAGATATTTCAAAGTGAAAACTGAGTCAAACTCCGAAAATTCAACTACGAAGGTAATTAGACTGAGACAAGACTACTAGACTAGAGCATTATTGAGCTATACTACTCTACTCTATCAACCATGAACTATGTATTTATAAATAGTACTATTCTAAGAAGGTAAACTACTCTTTTATAGTGTACTCTATTAATTACATATTTTGCTTCTTCATCTATGAATTAGAAAGGTTAAAACAATCCATAATTCTTATTATATGAACACAAAATCTTATGTTACTTGAGACAATATTACAACTCCCTAGTTTATCTAAGAAATCCAATAACTAAACTATACATTCGATTTGAGAAATATACAGTGATTGAACCACCTTATCTAGTTCCACTCTCCTTGATTATTATGAGGATATGCATTCATTGTTATCAGAACTGGAGAAGGAGGTGTATCAAAATGGCTTTCAAAAGAAACAAAGAAACAAAATTGAATTAGGTCTAATTTAACTTCTACAAATAAATGTAAACTAAGTAATGTCCAATTACTAGTAATAGTAAACATTTTTTATTTATTCCATAAGCAAATGACTCTAAAAATATATTATTAAAAACCAATCTATTAACTAAGAAACGTTCATTTAATGAACCACTTGGAATTTAAGGGTATACTATTCTCACATGAAACAACTATAATTTGGAAACAAGTAGAAAACTTAATAAAAACAAGTTTAAAAAATAATAAAGAAGCAAGTAGAAAACTTAATAAAGATGAAAGTAGAAAACTTAATAAAGATATTATGTTTCCTAAATCTAAATCTATTTTCTGGAAATATTCAGTAACTATAAAATAAGGAAGACAAATCTTATGCTAAAGACTTTAAAAACTTAATATGCCTTTTAATAAAATTAGTAACTTAAACGCTGAATTCAATTACATAAGATTAAATAAACTCAATATAAAGCTACAAATGACAAATCCTACAACAAAAGAAAAATCAAGAACTCAAAGACAAAGGATATACAATCCAAAAACAACCTAAGATAAAAGTGGCAAAGGATAAAAGTAATTATAGGACTTATATTATGTAAAATAAGGTCCTAACTAGACATAGATAGTTAATGTTCAATTGCAGAAAGGAATATATTTTTAGAAATAAGAAGTCTGCACTTGAAACAAGTATCAAACAAAATAGAAAATATGAAAGGCTAAACGAAGGTTTGGATTATAGTTTGGACAGACAGTCCTGATGACAGTCTGAACAGGAAAAATAATGCAAACTACAAAACAGACGGCCTAAATGATTCTTAATATCAGCTGACTTGTGCATATGATATTGCAAGGTAAATCAAAGAGTGACTAAGCATATTTTAACAATTAAAACAACAAAGGAATAAGAGTAACTTACACTACTTAAAAGAAAGAATATTTCCTATTATTCAACAAGTTAAATGAAAAATAACTGAAACTAACCTACAACTAAATAAAAATTGATAGAATTGAATCTAACTATGAGCCTAACCTAAAGTATTAGATTAATTGAATCCTATTTAATTGCAATTATAAAACTAAGAAACAATGCTGAAAAGGAACTGAGAAAAACTATTGTGCAGCCGCCCACTTGCTATCTTGGGGATGAAAACTATTTTAATTCGCACAATACAAATCATATAACTTACAACAAACACCTATTATAAAAGACAAGGAAATAAACAATATAAATTTATAACAGAACTGAACTATACACAGAGATTGAAAATATAAACTACTTAGCTTCAAGAAAGGAAAGAACAAAAATACATAGAAATGGAATACTGCTGGTTGTTGAGGGGCCCTCTCGGCAATTAGGGTTGAGCTTTAACTTATCAACCAATCACGACAGTAGAGGCATGTATGCGCAACTAAAAATATAAATTTATATTGAATTTGAACTAGATTTTACAAAGCTTCTTTTACAACGACTGATAAAAAACTAACTAGCTAGCTGGGATCTCTCTTGGAGACGCCTTTATATAAGTTTTACATAGGTGAGCAGGTCGACCCTTTCAGTGTTCGACTACTCCCAAAACTAGTCAATCTTTAACTGATAATTAAATAAAAATATGATGTTTGGCAATAGCACACAACCACCTTCTTGAGCTTTCGCACGTCGGCTCTCCTCACACGGGTTATGGCCGTATGGGTCTCTGTCAACGTGGGAATGAATCATGGTGTCTCATGGAGAGGGGAGTATGGTGAGCCTTCTAGAGAAAGGGCCATCAAAGTAGTAGAACATGTGGACAACAGAGTGACTAAGAAACCATTCTGTTCTTTAATTGTTTGGGAATATGCCAACGAACAACGTGCAGATTGATCGGAGGGCTGGATGGCAAGCTAGATATGCTTTGTGCATGTTTAGCGTGAGTGTGTGTCCACATGGAGACTGGTTTGAAGACTATAATATGCAAAACAAATCCATGTATTATACATATTTCCAAATATCACAGAATTGCTTAATAAAATCACGAGATAATATAAATAAACCAAGGATTGCACAAAATCGTTCATACCTGGGGCTAAATGATAAGATGAATGACATGAAATATGTCAAAAAGATGATAAAATAGATGCCAATAGAGTAGATTAACAACCAAAACTAATGACAAAAATGGGATCAACACTCCCCCAAACTGGAGAAATGTCAGGTCCCACTGAGCAAAAATGGAATTTTAGGAAGAAGGCAGAGCTACGTCAGCAGCTGCCTTTGACTTAGCAAATGAGACAAGAGATTTAAATTTCAATTTACTAGCCTGTGTCTTTAAAATAGTGTGCCTCTCTTGACGAGATTCATGCGAAGAAGTGATAGCCTTGTTAAGGTTCTCAACAACCTTGACTTGTATACGCAGCTCCCTGTTCTCTTGGTGAAGACTATCAATCATCTTGGAATATTCCTCATTTCGACTTGCTCACCATGCCAATTTCTGAGCTAGTTGGTCTACTATCGGCTGATGAGGAGTAGACAGTTCTGTGGGTTGTTTGAAATCTTGGGATGGACTCAATCCTCGGGGTGGTGTCTCAAGTTCAATGGAGGGAATTCATTTTTCAAAATCCTTACCTTGAGCAGATGGAGAAGTAGTCTCAAGAGTAGCAGCTTCAAGCAATTCTACAGAGACACTGGCTAATGTAAAAAAAGGTGAATCAGAGACGGGTTCATTCACTTTGACTATATGATCTAGATGATCAGTTTGAAGGGTGCGATAAATAGGGGTCTGAACGAACTTCACCTTCCTTCTCCTGGTTCGAATTCACTGAATAGGTATAAATTCAACAGACTCAAGGTTAACAGGGGTAGGTGAATGGACAGGTGAACTTGCTTCTGGTGTATCTTCGTCAATATGCACAATTTTGGGCTTTTTCCCTTCCTTAGGAGAGATATTCCTATGCTTAGGATATTGAATGTGCCGAGGGTGTTCTCAGACATTTAAATGGGGGTCTAATACTTTAAACACAAAATTCTCCTAAGTATGGTTCCTCTCCTTCAATTGATGGAAAATCAGGAGTTTAATCAGGATGTGATGGTACAAACTCCGCATAGGATTGACTGTATTCTTCCTAACTTGACTTGACATTTTTTCCAAGATTTTAAGAAAATAAAAAGGGAAATTAAGGAACTGCTGATTAATGAAATGTGCCAGTAAGCGAATATGACAAACTTTGAACACGGTAAACTTACCCTCACCGGTTATAAGGAAGATGATGACAGTCAGAGGGTTGAGGTACTCAGGCTTAATCCATTCTTTGTGAAACCCCTTCCTTCCTGATACATGCCGAAATTTCAGCTTGAGAGAAAAGTGGTAGGCCGGTCGAGGGAGAAACAAATGCTTATGCCAATGGGTGACTTCTCTTGGGAGCTTGGTCACTACCGCAATGGTATCTTCGGTTACTGGAAAAAGGAGATGGCTAACCCTGAACATTTTACATCGAATCCTTTTGCAAATAATAGTGAAATATCCTCGCCATATCCCTGCAAAATATGTAGAAATGGATTCCATCCTGCTCAGAAGAAGATCTCCCGGCACTCCTGAAATTCCAAAATCCGGAATAGGTCTTGATAGTTTTCATGATCAAGATAGTTAGGCATTGTTCAAATAGGGGAAAACAATGCATAGGTTGTAGAGGATACGAGAAACAATGCCTGAATACCTCTGCTAAGATGAAAGTAAATGACGACAAGGGAAAAGATCGTAGGTTTAAAATGTAATCTGTCTAAGCGCTTGAATGATCATGAGACCATGATTTTCCATGTTCAACCAATCACACTATGGCTTCATTCTTTGAATCATGTTCCTTCATAAGGATGCATGTGTTGATGAATTGGTAAGGTTCTCATATATTCAACCATGTCCAAACTAAACTTTTGGATAGGTTGAATGATTTATCTATTACGGAACCCATAAAGATGCATTGAAAACCATAATAGTTCTAATCAATACGGTGATAGGACTTTGACGACTTCCACGTGTGATTTGATAAGAGGACAAGGGAAATTATGGTCATAAATATCTTAAAATTATATCGTATCAAGATAGAGTTAAACGATATCATTTGATATCAAAATTGTAATCGAAATCGTAGGTCGAGGTGAGTTTTAATAAAATCATAATGCATGTGTAAGCACGTGAATGAGGCCTAATAATTATAAATATGATGCAGCTAATTAGACTCTTTGCCCATGAAAATCAAAATGATTTGACAATTTGACATCATGTCGTTATAATGGTATAATTTTCATTCAGACCGTCATTTGGCATTCCATTCATACCGTCATTCAACCCCATCATTTGACCCTTCATATGGACCTTTTGTTCAAAAATACGCTTTACTGAATCTGACTACTGCTAACTATGAAGTAAACTTTATGGGCTGTAAGAACACAATATGATGATGTAAACCAAATTTACTAAACCTTCATTGCATTGTCCTTCAAAGATTAAAACAGTCTTCCGTTAATTGCATTATCCTGAAAACATCTGAAAAAATTTACACTTATGTTAGAAATAAACAAAAATTTCTATAAACATTCAGAAAGTAAAACCAATTCCAGTCTTCCCCCAAACCAAAAATATGGCATGTCCTCAAGCCATCAAAGAAAAAATGACTGAATTACAAACAATATAAGAAATAGTTTTAAAAATGCTGCTATTATTTAAGTAAGAAAACAAAATAATAACTAGTAAATGGAGATGATTTAGATATGTATTTCCATCAAGAATAATAGTGCTTAAGAATATCATACAAATAACGAGAGTATAATTGATGCGAAAAATTCCATAGGAGAAACTAGTCATCCATGCCTCATTTTAAGGATATCCTATCATCCAAAGAATATTTTAAGTTGACCCTAGAGTTCGTAAGATTTCTATAGATATGGGTCCCATTTCTAGAATAATCATATCCTAGATATTAGTGAATTAGATGATAGAGTCCCAAGTCCAACTTACAGCCATTCTCTAATGACATGAGGAATAATTCGCCTAAACATGTATTGTTATGTTTCTTATTTGTTTGTTTAGTCTCTTTTTTTTTACGAACCATGTGCATAGTAATGCATTAACCAGACCTGTTTTACCCGATATTTCCCTGCTACCAGTAGTCCTTTTCAGTACCCCGTTGGGTTTATATTGGTACCATGCAAGCATAACCCCACTGCCAGTGATATTGTTCAGTACCCCGACAAGTTTACTTGCACTTACCAGGTTTCCTTGTTTAAAGATATTACTTAGCATGGAACCGCTGCTAGTTCATTACTCCGGTGGGTTTGCTTTGTATAAAGGTTTGTTTTTTTTAACATGTGGAAGTTGGTTGGTACTTAGAGCGAATTAAGCTTGCTAAACACATAATTTAGATTTTTGAACGAGAACCTTATAAGTAAAGAAAAATTTATAATGGCCTAAATTGTAAATCATGCCAAAAGATAATAAATTAAAGTTGTTCTTGGACTACTAAGTCTATCTTCTTCATAGAAAAGAAGTAATGTTCCCCACAAGCAAGAATTTCACTTATTCTTGAGTTTTCTCAAAAATCCTTAAGAGACATGTTTTGATAATGAGTACAAGATGAACTTGTAGTCCTTAGGTGTAAAATAGAACTTTGAATCACATGATGATTAAAATAGGTCTTAAGCAACTTTTTTAATGTTAAGTCTGAAATATACATATATGAATCAATCACCATAAAATCATAAGGAATTATCAAAGAAAGTGGGTAGGAATAATATAGAGAATATTTTAATTTCATTATAACTCCCTATTTTAAAAAAAATTAGGATGAATTATAAGTTCTTAGAGCACTTCCATTTTTAGGAAACATTTCATGGGCTAGTTAAAGAAACAAGGTTCTTGTAATCAAACTGCAAAACAACTTGTTAGATGATTCAAATTTTATTCACAACAAAAACATATGCATCGAGAAAAAGTCATATAAATTTGATCAAAGTTTAGATAAAGGAAAAGAGCCTTGCTTTTTTATTTGACAAAATTCCATAAGCTGATTATACAACCAAATTCCCTGCATGAATGTAGTCAGCTTATCAGAAATGACTTTTATTTATTAAAGAAATAAATATATATTTACATATGTACATAAAAACAACACAAATTTTTTAAGAATCAAGAGGAGGAAGAATGACTTCCTCTTCAACCAACTCCATCTTCGTTTGTTGTAAGACATTCTTCACAAAATCTTGTCTAGAGATTGGTTGATGATAAAGTTTAAGTCTGTGTCCATTTATGACAAAGGAAGTTTGTGAATCATCAATTGTCTTAATCTCTACTGACCCATTATCGAAGTCTGTAACTACCTCATATGGACCCATCCAATGGGTAGTTAATTTTCGTTTGATATTTTTATACCTTGAGTCGAATAGCAATGCCCAATGCCCTTTTTCTTAAAAAAATTTCCATGCCAATTCTTTCATTGATTTTGTATTAATATTGTCCTTTGGAGTGCATCTTGCCTCATCTCATCTAATTCATTAATCTATAAGATTCGTTGTTTTTGTGCCTCTTCTAAATCCGTACCTAATTGTACAGCCATATGAAAAGTCTTAACTTGGAATTCAATAGGTAAAAAGACTTGTTTCCCATATACTAACTCATGGGGTGTATGTCTAGTAGTGTTTCTCCAAGTTATTCTATAGACCCACAAAGCCTTTGGGAGTCTCTCTGCCCAATATTTATGAGGTAGCTGAATAGTTTTGGTTAAGATAGCTTCCAATACCTTATTGGTTGATTCTACCTGACCATTAGCTTGTGGATGGTAAGGTGAGGATTCGCAATGTCGTATACTATATTTCGTTGTAAGTTATTTCATTAATTTAGAGTAGAATTGAGAACCTTGGTCAGTGAGAATTTCCCTAGGCACACCAAACCGAGTAAATATCTCTTCAAATATAAATTATACCACATATTTTTCTATAGCTCAGAACAAAGCTTTAGCTTCTACCCATTTGGTGACATAATCTGTGCAAACCAGGATGTATTTCTTCTTGTGGGACATGGGAGATATTGGTCCTACAAAATCAAGAGCCCATTTCTCAAAAGGCTCAATCATAACCTAAGATTGTAAAGGCATCTCATCCGATGGCGTAGGTCTACCCATTCTTTGGCAACTGTCACATCCTCTAACATACCTGGAAACATCCTTAAAAATTATTGGACATTAATAACTAGAATGAAACACTTTGTATGTTGTACGCTTGTCAGAAAAGTGTCCTCCACATGGCCAATCATGGCATGCATGGAGGAGTTCTGTCATCTCGTCCTCCCGTACACATCATCTAATAATAAGATCTGGGCCGGTACAGAAAAGTTCATTATCAACCTAAGAGTAACTAGAACTATGGGTGACAATTCGACGTTTCTCATGAGGAGACAAGTGGTTTGGTAATTTCCTAGTTGATAAATAATTAGCAATGTCTGCAAACCAAGGGGTTTGAATAGACACAGCAAATAGATGTTTGTTAGGGAAAGTATCATCAATAGTTTTAGCACCATCATCATGTTCAATGCAGGAGAGGAAATCCGTTACCAGATTTTCTCTACCAGGTTGATCGACAACAGTGATATTGAATTCTTGTAATAGAAGAAGCCAGCGGGTCACTCTACCATTGGCAATTGGTTTATTCATCCAAAATATGATGGTATAATGGTCTGTATGCATAAAACCTTCATATCCTTTGATGTAATGGTGAAACTTATTAATAGATTAGACTACTGCCAAAAACTCCTTCGCGGTAACAATGTAATTTAGTTCAGTAGGCGTCATATTTTTGCTTATAAAATATATGGCATCACATGCTTCACCCTATTTTTGACCAAGAACTCCTCCTATGGCCATGTTAGAAGCATCAGTGGATATATGAAAAGGAAGGGACCAATCAGGACCCCTAAGTATCGGTGCCACTGATAGCTTAGCTTTTAAGACCTCAAAAGCACTTTGACATGATTCAGTCCATTGGAACTCTATATCCTTCATAAGCAATTTAAAGAGTGGTGCAGCTATTTTAGTGAAATTTTCAATAAAACAATGGTAGTAACCTGCATGACCAAGAAATCTTCTTACTTCCTTTTGAGTTTTTGGAGAGGGGAGACTGACAATTACTTCTATTTTAGCAAGATCTACCTTGATCCCTTGTGAGGAAGCATGATTCCCCAAAACTATGCCTTCTGTTAATAGCATTTTTGTTAGAATAATCAACCCATAGTTACCTACCTTAGACATTAATTAATTCATTTTTTGTCTTATTTACCTAGTCTCCTATATTTCACTCTATGCCAGTTTCCTTCTACATGTCATAGAATTCAACACTTGCTAAAAATGAGTCATGGAGCACTTGGGAAACCTCCTAGAAACCATATTTAGCATGTTTTCTTTATTCCATATCCTCCAAAGCACATATCTGATTTTTCTGCAAAGCTGCCTGTTTTATTGAGAATTAAGGCAAAAGGGAAAGCAAGACTAGGTGTAGTTGACTTGTTTTTTTCCCACATCATACTACATCATTTTATCCTAATAAAAGAATGTATGAGTTGTATTTCCATCCCCTATTAGATTTCCTAGTTGAATTTTATAATTCGCGAGCCTCTAGGTGGATCTGGAAACTGCTTTATGCACCTATGGGGGATTTGACTAAATTTTGTAAGCCTGCTTTTTGACTATTTTGAATGGAATCCTTATGCATTCGAATCTCTCATGTAATTATATATTGCAGTAGCCTATGAATTCACTAGGTTGGCTATTGTACACTTATTCAATATAGATTAGTGTTATGCTCCAATTTCAGTCTCCTTTGTTGATAATTTTGCATGTTTGATTAGAAATTTTGTGAGTGTAATTGTTCTATCACTTGGGTTCAATTTCCACATGGTATCAGAGCCTTTGTAGATTTATTTCTCTCCTTCCATATTTCTATTGCAAGTTTGACATATTGACTGGGAGCATATTCTGCTGACTGAACGGCACAGTTTCTGAGCTATGGACCAATCTCAGAAGATCATCTTGACTCCATTTAATTTCTTTGAATGGAAAGCTGAGATGGAGATATTTTTGAGAGAAAAAAGTCTCTATAGGGTGACTATGGAAAATGAGGCAAATCCCAATGCAGCTGCAAAGAAAATAAAATGGCACAACAGGAGGGATGAGGCCTATGGTCTTTTGTGTCTGAGCATTTCAAGCGACCTCCTCTTCCATCTTGATGGATTTACATCACCTAATGAAGTGTGGGAGAATATTATAGATATTTTTCATAAGACAGATGAGATGAGAGGACATGAAATCAAGAATGAATTCATCTCCTTAAGTCCCAGTCGCTTCGAATCCTTGCAACTCTAATTTTCCAAGTTTAAATCCCTTGTTTTGCAGCTAAAACATTGTGGAATTGAAAAGAAGAGAAAATAGTTTTTTCCATACTCTCAAAGATTGGCACTAAATATTTAGTGTTTGTTTCAACCTTCCATGCCACCAAGTTGACAGCTCGAGCCTGGAAGATGCCTAAGCTTGCAGAGTTCATGGAATCCCTCACACAGGAACAAGATAAATTGGTGATCATGGGCACCATCAAACCTTCCAAAGACCTAGATTTGGTTGCTGGAGATTCAAGGGTGGATTCAAAAGGAAAGAAGAAATCTAAGAAGCCACTTGAGAAAAAGAGAGACAAGAACAAGTCTCAAGAGGAGCCCCAAGTCTCCAAGAAGAACTTCCAGAAGAAGAAGAACAAAGGATAAATGAGGAAGTGCACATACTGCAGTAAGGGATATCATCCTGAGAGCTCATGTATGAAGAAGCAAATTGACATGTTGACCCAAATCCTGGAGAAGAATAACATGTCCCTTCATGATTGCTCAAAGAATAGGGAAGGAGGATTAAATTTAGAGGACAAAGAGAGAGTACATGCTTTGGTTGCTAGCACATCAAGCTCACCTAGCTTCATCATAGAATCTGGAGCTTCTAGACATATGGTTTCAACAAAGGAGGCATTCTCCACTCTTGACATGTCAAAAGGTCCACCAATAGTTTTGGGAGATGACTCTCTCACTGACAGTTTGGGAAAAGGAAGGATTGATCTTGACCATCGTAAGTTCAATAATGTGTTGTATGTTCCAAGTCTCACCTCTAACCTCTTGTCAGTGTATCAGATGAATCACAAAGGGTCTCCAAAGAAGGTCATATTCTCCCTTGATGATGTTGAAATCACAAAGATTTCGAATGGTAAAGTCATAGCAAAAGGTGTTGTTGATCACACTTCGAAGGTATACATGTTTTCCCATTTTCTACCCTACTCAAAACCCTCTGCTCTTTTGATTCATGCTAATGAGGAAAGCAATATTTGGCATGAAATATTTGGCCATATTAAATATAAGTATCTTTCTGATTTGAGTGAAAAATATATGGTCATAGGGTTACCAAATATTAAGTTTTCCAAGGGAGTCTGTCAAGGTTGTATCCTAGGAAAACACCCAGAGCACAAATTTGAGAGAGCTAGTCATGAGAGAACCTATGCACCTCTTGAGTTGATCCACAGTGATGTTTTTGGTCCATTTCCTCATATGTCCATGAGTCAATACAAATATGCACTGACCTTCATAGATGAATTTTCCAAGTATTGCTGGGAAGACACTCAAGATCCTTAGATATGACAATGGTGGTGAGTATGTCAAGTTTGAGTTCATTCAGTATTGTAAAGATGTAGGCATTCAGATGCAACATTTAATCCCTTACACACCACAACAACATGGTGTTGCTGAGAGAAAGAACAGATCACTGAAGGAGATGGAAACCTGTATGATGGAGGCTAAGACTTTGCCACCAAAGTTTTGGGTCAAGGCTATAAATTGTGCATCCTACATCTAGAATAGGGTGTCTCATAAATATCTTGATGGTATGACTCCTTTAGAATCTTGGAGTGGGCACAAGCCAGATGTGACCCATTTCAGGATTTTTGGCTCAAAGGCTTGGGCTAGAATTCCAACTGAAAAGAGAAAGGCTTTGTAGACCCAAAGCCAAGAGTGCCTATTTGTTGGGTATTCTAAAGATTCAAAAGGGTACAAGCTGATCAACTTGAGCACTAACAAATCCTTTATTTAAAGAAGTGTTCAGTTCCAAGAAGAGCCTTTAGTAGCAGTTGAAGTTGGAGAGTCTTCTTCACCACCAGATCCATTAAATGGAAGTGGAGAGACAAATGAGTTTTATTATTATGATACAGATACTGACAGTCCTACAAGACCAAAATGGGCATCAAATACCATTCATGCAGCTGGGGAACTAGCTGGAAATCCTAGTGACCCTAGGAGGACTAGATCTCACTTTGAGAATGCCCTGTGTTTGAAAGACCTTTTGCTTGTAGAGAAGTGATATCTGATGCTTGAATCAGACCCACATACCTATGAATATGCAGCACATGATCCAAAATGGAAAACAGCCATGAAAGAAGAATTCAGCTCGCTCCAGAAGAACAACACTTGGGAACTGGTTGATCTTCCCCCAGGGAGGAAGCTAGTTCAATGTAAGTGGGTTTTCAAGACTAATTTTGCTGCTTATGTTTCACCTTTGAAATATAAGGAAATATTGGTAGCCAAGGGATACTCACAATTACATGGTATTGACTACAATGAAACCTTTGCACCAGTGGCAAAGATGGACTCCATAAGGCTAGCTTTAGCCATTGCAGCTTCGAAGCAGTGGGAGGTACATCACATGGATGTGAAGTGTTCTTTCCTAAATGGATATCTCACTGAATATATTTACATGTAACAATGCTCAAGGGTTTTTTTCTAGTCCATCTGTTGTGTGCGGGTTAAAGAAATCATTGTATGGGCTCAAGTAAGCCCCCAGGGCTTGGTATACTAAGATTGATGGCTTTCTGCTATCATTGAGTTTTGTTTGATGCAAGTATGATACTAATGTTTATTTGAAGCTGATTCATGGTTATTTGATGATTATTTTCTTGTATGTGGATGACCTTCTGATTACAGGAAGTTCAAAGAAAGAGATTGCCTCCTTGAAGGATGTAATGAACCATGCATTTTCTATGACTAATTTGGGATTGTTGATCCAATTCTTGGGTCTCTAAATTTATCAATACCAACATGGAATAAAATTATATCAGTACAAGTATGCCTTAGATTTTCTGAACAATTTCAACATGAAATATTGCAAGCCAGGAAAGACTCCCTTCCTTTCAGGAGTTAAGCTTGAAGAAGCAGATTCTTCTCCTATGGTAAATAATACACTGTATAGGAAGTTGATTGGGTGTTTTCTTTACCTTACACACACTTGGCCTGATATATATTATGCAGTTAGTGTGGCTTCAAGATACATGTATCAGCCTCATGAGATCCATTGGAGAGTAGCCAAAGGATCCTTAACTTTGTTCAAGGAACAAGAACTCATGGGATCTTCTACAAAAATAAATCTGATCTTGATTTGATTGGGTTTACTGATAGTGATTGGGCAGGTGACAACATAGATCGAAATTCAACATCAGGATATGTGTTCATGCTTCCAGAAGGACCAATTAGCTGCTCAAGCAGGAAGCAGAGTGCCATAGCACTCTCATCTACAGAAGCAGAGTACGGAGGAGTTGTAAATGCAACAACTCAATGTTTTTGGTTGCAGGGAATACTTAGTGAGTGTGGCTTCGAATCAGAGTTTTCAACTATTATCTATTGTGATAATTAGAGTACCATTTGAATCTACAATGATCCATTTCAGAGAGAGAGAACCAAACACATTGAGATCCATATGCATTAAATCAGATAGCTTGTGCATGATGGCACCATTCACCTACTCTTCTGTGCATGTTCAGAACAAGTAGCAGACATCTTCACCAAAGTTTTTTCTGAGAAGACATTCAACAATATCAAATCACTGCTGGGGATTTTTTATCATGCTGTGAAGCATGATTGATGAAAATATTTTCAAATTTTGTTTTACTGTCCATGTTTAAGGGAGGATTTTCCCACTGGGTTTTTGACTCTTTCCTTGGTTAAATGGACATGCAGTATGTAAAGGATGACTAAGCCTTATTTCTAGGCCCTATAGTTTTCTGATATTTACTCATAAATTCAGGCTTAAGGGGGGTTGTTAGAATAATCAACCCATAGTTACCTACCTTAGACATTAATTAAATCATTTTTTGTCTTATTTACCTAGTCTCCTATATTCCACTCTATGCTAGTTTACTTCTACATGTCATAGAAGTCAACAATTGCTAAAAATGAGTCATGGAGCACTTGAGAAACCTCCTGGAAACCATATTTAGCATGTCTCCTTTATTATAGATCCTCCAAAGTGCATATCTGCTTTTTCTGCAAAGCTGCCTGTTTTATTGAGAATTAAGGAAAAAGGGAAAGCAAGACTAGGTGTAGTTGAATTGTTTTTTTCCCACATCATACTCCATCCTTTTCTCCTAATAAAATCATGTATGAGTTGTCTTTCCATCCCTTGTTATCTTTCCTATTTTACTTTTCTAACTCATGAGCCTCTAGGTGGATTTGGAAACTACTTTATGCACCTATGGGGGATTTGACTAGATTTAGTAAGCCTACTTTTTGACTATTTCGAATGGAATCCTTATGCATTAGAATATATAATGTAATTATATATTGAAGAATCCTATGACTTCACTAGGTTGGATATTGTACACTTATTCAATACAAATTAGTGTTATGCTCCAATTTCAGTTTCCTTTGTTGGTAATTTTGCATGTTTGATTAGCAATTTTGTGAGTGTAATTGTTCTATCACTTGGGTTCAATTTCCACAATTTTACATTTTTCATGAATAAGGGATAGATTTGTCTCCTGAAATTAGATCAATACCTTTTCAATATTACCAAGAGATTCTTGAAAGGTATTACGATAGGCTGTAAAATCATCCATGCACACCTCTACACAGTCGTGTATAAGATTAACAAAAATTCCTAAAAATGCATGTTGAAAAGTAGTAGGTGCATTACATAATCCAAATGGAAAAACTATATAGGCATATGTCCCATAGGGGCATGTAAAATTGGTCTTATCCTGATCCTCAGGTCCTATCAAAATATGATTGTATCCACTATATTCATCGAGAAAAGAAAAATATTGTTTGGCGGACAAAGTATTTGCCACTTGGTCGATAAAGGGAAAAGGAAAGTAGTCCTTAAGTGTGTCCTTATTCAATTCTCAGAAGTCAACAAAAATGTGCCATTTCCCTATTAATTTATTTGTCACTACCACCAGAAGATATACCCATTTACTATCTGAAATTGGGTAGATGAAACCGACATTGAGGAGTTTTTGTAACTCTTCTTTAACTATGTCCTTGAAAGCAGGGTTCATCCTCCTCTGAGGATTCCTTATAGGGGATACACTGGCATCCATGTAAATATGGTGAATACAAGTGTCAAGGTGTATACCCTTCAGTCAGTGTATTCCCATGCAAATGCTCCAGATTGACTTTTAAGGACCTTCAGCAACTGTTCTTGTTGACTCTCGGTTAACCCTGCATTTATGTGTAGAAATTGTCCAGGGCTAACTTCACAAGGTGTGGTATAATAACCCATGTGCTCTTCAATTGCAAAGACACATGGTGTTTCCATGAATGTTGAGAGGGCCATATTTTCTGGAAAATCATCTCCAAAAATTTGATCGAATTGAGTAAGAGACTGAATAAAATATATACAAGTTGTTGAGGAAATAAATTGGTTTAATACATTCTCAGTAGTCTTCTCCTGAAGTGCCCAGGAGTAGTCACTAGGAAAGAAAATATATTCAATATTTTCATCCCCAGAGGGGCAATCTAACCACCACAAGGTTCCAGTTACAGGTTGTGTTGGGGGGTATAAAACAATTTTTTGTGTGGACAACCCATTAGAAATGGTCATTTACCCATCCCTACATCCTATGAAGGCGTTGGCGGTAGCCAACCATAGTCGTCCCAATATAATAGGATGTTTTTTAGAACGATCCTTTGATTCTACTACCATGAAATCAACATGATATCCCCATGAGGCTAATGATACAACAATGTCATCCAGAACCCTAGCAGGTTTCACCATAGGACGGTCTGCTAGTTCTAGAATTCAGGGGGTTGGTCAGAGAAATTGTCCCAACTGTAAAAATTCTAAGACTATGGCGGTCATCATATTAATAGCTGATCCTAAATCAATAATAGTATTTTATATGGAAATATTATTTACGATAACTGTTACTATTGGACTTCCTGGGTTTGTATACTTTGCAATTCTAGACTGGTCAGTCATAGATTCAGGCATTTCTCCTATAACATGAATAGTGGGGGGGTATTTTTGTTTCCTTCCTGGTTTCTTAATGCAAAGTTCCTTTATTACTTTACTGTAAATCGGTATATCCTTAATAGCTTGTAATAGAGGGATCTTGACACAGACATTTTTTAATTCATTTAGAATATCGTACTCGGGATGGATTACAGGTTTTTCTATTGCTAATCATTCCAGAAATGGAGGTATTTTTTGTTCTTGAGTTGGTTCTTGCTAAGGATGGGTATGCACTAGAATTTTTGGCACATCTTGTAAAATAGCATCATTCATGAATTCATCGGGATATTCTTCTTCATTCTCTTCATGAATGATGACTGATGACTTGGATCTGTCATTCATAACTCTTCCAGATTGTAATTGTATCTCATGTATGGGTACATTCAAAATAACATAGGATGGAAGGGTTTGCAGCTCAATGCTGTTAAGAGCTTGAGCTCGCTTATTATTTTGGTTAGGTAATGGTTGTGCAGGTAACAATGTAGGTCATGGAGGGTTTGTATTATGGAAATGATGAGGATTTTGTGTAATAAGGAGAACTAGAGGCACAAACCCTAGTAAACATTGTTGGGTATTGGCTGGGTGTTGAGGATAATGATGATTAGGTGCAGAGAAAGGTGGTGGATGGAGGTTGGACTATCCCCTCCACCCCTATGGCCAATACTAATGCTGAGTAAAATGAGGAGGAGGGGGATACTGGGGTGGCCAATGCTACCAGTTCAAGGTGTTCCATTGTTGAGATGGTTGGTAGGGTTGGTAATAAGGTGGGGGCTATGGTGAAAAATTATAATATTTTGGCTGGTCCCTTGGTTTCCAAGGAGGCCTCCTAGATGTTTCACCAATGTCCCCAATTAAATATATGTCTTGTAACCCAGGAAACGATGGGCAATTATCTGTTGGATGCTCCTCTGTACAAATGTGACATACGGAGATATTGTTTAATGGGAATTTTTGTTGGGGGTGTTTAGTCCTGCATCTTGGACATAAAATCCTCATTGATGCATTTTCTTCCTCTTGCCTTTTGTTGGCTTGTAACACATCTAGTTGACAACCCATTGCTCCTAAAATATCATTTTTGAGGTTTTCCAATAGGTTTCCTAATTCCATCCTTGTGACTCCTCCAGAAATGGGAGTGTTTCCTTTTAGATTTCTATTGTAAGGTTCCTGAATATTTCTCCTGACTTTCCCCCTACTTCTAGAGTAATTTATACACATCTCCCCAATTTGTGTAAAAGGTTTATGAGAGATATCACTGGATTCCATGAGATTGAGTTTTTCTACCAGGTCTTCTAAGATCCCTTTAAGAAAGAAGGTTCGTACTGCATCTTCTTGAAGGTCATTATATTTGGATTTATGTAATGTATAAATAAATCTCTCAAGATAATATTCCAAGCTCTCATATTTGAGTTTCTTTATCTTAAAAATATCATTACGAGATTCTCTTGGCTTGCAATACTCTTGGTATTTCTTCAAGAAAGCGGTTTTCATATCTTCCCAAGTCCTGATACTATATTCTCCTAACCCCATGAACCATCTTAAAGCAGAGTCTTTCAGTGTAGCAGGGAAAAGTTTTAATTTGTGAGCATCTTGTAGATAGCTATAGGTTCTACAAAGGATGTCAAACTCAAACAAAAATGTGTCGGGGTCTTCATTACTTTTTCCATAGAAAGTAGGTAAGGAGGAAGGAGGGATGTTCTTCATATTTACATCCTATGCAGTTTCTAAAATAGGGAACCCGAAGGTAGCCTCAGTTTGATTCTCTCCTTCTCCTTCTTCATTTCTAACCTCGTCATGATCTTCATTCTCTACCTCTCTCTCCATGTAAGTTTGATTCTTAAAGAGTGTGTACCTAGGAGGCTCCTTCTAAGGTGATAATGGGGCGTCCCAACGTTCTTTCTCAAGGGAGATATTCCTCCAATCAACTATGTTTTTGTTAGATTTTATAGGGATGGTATGTACTATTGTGGAGGTTTCAATATGTGAAACAACTGTATTTTTTGAGTTGCCAAAGAGAGCTTGTACTTGAGTAGGATATGACATTTATGAAGTTAGGATCCCCTACTAGCGATAAAGTTGTATCATTAGGTTTCTCCACTAGTGGAGGGTTGAGGATTTCCAAATCTTGACCCTCTTGAATGTCAATACCCTAAATTTTCACAAAAATTTAAAATTTTGAAATAACATAAAATGCTGAGACTGCAATTTATTAACAGTTAACGGTTAGAAAAAAGAGAAATAGTTAATAGATTAATTTGCATAAACTCAATTATGTTAACTCAACAGTTTTCTTATTAACACAATCTTAAGTTTAACTTGCGCATTAATTCTATATTTGGTTTACTGATGAGTTCTATTTATGACAGTAGGTGGAATCTGACTTTGAATTCCGGGGCTTACTTAGCATTTATGCTAACGCAGATGGATTATTTGTTCTTACGGGTTTACAAGTATAAATGACCGAGTATCATCTTTAAATTCATAAAGCATCTTGCAATATTTCTATTTGCAATTAATAAGCTTAGATTATAAGCTGCTGTAATCCAACCTACTTCTGTAAGGTAACATAGTTTGTTTTCTTCTATTGCTATTGTAAACGAAGTTCAAATAATTGTATTTGTTCCTGTAGAGTATATAGCAACAGTACTACTTCATTTGGTTCCGAGCAGTTTATTTTATCTTCTTGATATTCTTTATTTTCAAAATGCATACCCTAGCAATTCTATACTACATTTCTTGTATTAGGTTCTATCTAAGAACAACTTCGAGGTTTGGTGTTTTTCTTATCGAGCCAATCTTTTCATCTTATGTTAACCTTAGTAATTTGGTAAGAATGTAAAACTATACTCCAAGTAATGAGAAACAGCCACAAATTCTAAGATAAGATCTCATGGATCTGTATTAAGTAAAAGAGTTCATAGGAAAATGTTCTTACATTTCACTTTGCCATTACATAGTTTGCTATCAAAACTTTGCTAGTTTCTAAGATTTAAAAAATGTGCATAAACTATTTGTTTATCAACATAAAATGTTTTATTAGTGTTACATTTACATAATACTTATGATCCTACCCAAATGAAACTATGCAAATTACTCAAGTTGACTGCTGTGTAATCATTTACACCACCATGAAAGGAACTGGAACTAATAGATAGTTATTCTTACACTATTCACTAAATTGTTTATAAGACAATGATTTCATAATTATCTTAAAATACTATTCACAACAACTTAGTTATTACACAAGCTATATCCCAATGATGATATTATTATATAAACTTTGATGAGTTGTAACCAATTCAAAAGGGGTTAATACCTATATAGGGATTATGCTCATTACTATGATAAATGTTTATATAATCTTTTAACATCTCGATAAGTCAATTATTAGTGCAAACTTACAATAGAGAAACACGATTCTCACAAGATTACTAATAAAATCTTCTATCACTACTTACCAATAAAATATGTAAGATTTCTTTTGGGTCACGAGGATATAAGGTTATGATATGTGTTACGTCAATCGTTATCATAACATTGCATACCCATGCCAATAATGAGCTATGCACCAGACGTTTAAAATATTATTGTATGATTTGAAACCCATGCAAACTATAATGTTGTTTTGATGAAATCATTTGGGAGATTTAATTGATTATTATGGATCACAAGTGACTATGGAAAGTCAACCCAATGCATGATTAAATTGATGCGTCCACGTGGAAATTCCTTAGCCATGCATTGGTTACATAAATAGTTGTTAACCCTAACCCTTGGCTTATTTGATTTCTGACATTTACGTTGGCCCCTTGGGCTGCTCTGTAAGATCCCATGCCGGCTGTAAGTTGAAGATAGCTACAGAGGTTCCAATGCTGGCATTTGTCGTGGCTTACTCCCTTGAGATAGATTCTGTTGCTCTCCTCCTCTGTGATTTCTTTACTTTGATCAGATTTTACTGCCTTCCTTGTATATGTCTTTACGGCCGCTTGAAACTCATTTTTTCTACTCCGTCTATCATGGTATGCCATTGGTGGAAGCTTGAGCTTATTGTATGTTATAGTGTAGCTCCTTCATATCAGGGTTCTGGAGTTTAGTTTACCTATTTGCATGTTAGTGACAGTTCGACTCCATGCTTGCAGACTCCTTGCATCCATTGCTCAGGATTACCTACACCCTTATTGTTAGTGTGGAAAGGACCTAATTCCTGTCGTCTTCATCCTCGACGAGAATGAGGGTTTGTCTCTTCTTAGCGTTGGTTATGGTGTTTTTGTTCCTCCGAGGTTCCATCGTTTTCACTTTCAGCTGAGGTAAGGAAAAATAAATGAGAGCTATTACTCTTTACGGTTCCATTCTTTATATATTTCTTTATTTTTAATTAAATTCTAGTTTTTGTTTTGTAGGTTACTCGTCTCCATAGTTGATAGTCATGTTGTACCAAAAAAAATGGCTCATTGTATCATCCACGGTAAGCTCTGGTTTCAAACATGGTCCTCCCAACTTGTACATACTTTTGCAGTTGGAAGAAGTCTCGGCCATGTTGAACCCAGTATTGGGTTGTTGTCCTTTGTTTTTATAGTTTTTGTTTTGGTTTAAACCCTTGCTTGTCGCAAGGTGACTTCGGCTTTAAGATGTAACTTGTGAAGCTCTCCTCTTGTATTAGTGTTGAACTTACAGTTTTGTAATATTATGTTAATATTGTCCATACTCCATAACAAGATATGGGTATTTGGCTTTTCGCTAAGTTTCTTTTTGTACTTTGGTAAAGTTTTAACTTACATTCGGCCTTCGGGCTCGTTATTATAATGTAAATATCTTAAGACAGTCTGTCTGTAAGTTAAATTCATTTTCCTTGATGTATTTGTATTTTATCTCTGTGTAAATGAATTTAAATTGTTCTTCTAATGGTTATATAAAAATAAATAAGTTTACTGCTTATCTTGGGTTACTACTGTAATGGTTTTGTATATTTTAAAGAAAAACTGAGTAATTTCAACTCAGAATTACGAGCTAGGGTTTTAACCCTATTTAACTTGTAAGAATATATTTTCGGTATTGTTAATAAATAGATTAGATTACTGTTAATAAAATTTTAAACCATTTCAGTACTCAAGGATTTCCAGATTAAGGTTTAATGAATTAAACTCTGGTTCTTACTTTAAGATTCCTTCATTTTGTTTAAAGAATTGTTAATTTATAAATGATATTATTTATGTAATACTATTATCTGTATATAATATAAATACTTAAGATTGTATTTCTTCATACACTTATTTAATAAAGACCGTGCCTAATCTGTATTAGTTTAGTTCATTCAGTAGTATTATTTATGTTAGCTTTCTAAGAAATGAAATAACGGTTACGACCCTATCATTTTTCCTTTACATGTATAATCTGTTTATAAAAGCATTTCTTGTTATAATACTTATTAATTTAAACATAAATTACTGTCGTATCTTAGTTATTTTAATTATATAAATAAATTACTGTTGGAGCCGCTATAGTTCTCTGTTAAGATACTCTTTATCTTTAGATTAATTTGTATTTAGAAATATATATAGTACTAAACTCTATATAGGGTTTGAATAGTTCTGGGTTAAGTTGATTATTATTATCAGTAAAAGAAATAAACTAAAAGAACCATACTTAATTCTTTTCTTAACATGAAAAGATAGGCATTATATCTGAGTTGTTTCTATCTTCTCTATTTCAAGATAGTAGTGTAGTTTACAGAAGAATGTACTGTACAAAATAAATAACTTACCTACTTGAACAACTCGTGAATATAATACATTGCTATTAGTAAAAATAATATGGCTATTTTTTTTCGAGCATTCTTAATACACCGTCTGTTTTAAACAGTAAACCTAACTAGATAGATTAATATTCTTTTCTAAAAGCAACTATCTACAGAAAGGAAAGATTCTCTGAAATAATTAATAACTTTATTCAAATCATATATCAATTCTTTCATCTATTTAAATTATATTTCCTATGCTAGAGTACGGTCTGGTCCATTCTAGACGGGGAAAAACATAAGTTAGGATTATTTCATCAAATACAGATTCAATATTCAAATAACTAAAAGATTACAAGCTTTAACAGCTCACTACAAAACATGTAAATCATTCATTATTAATTCATTCTCAGATATAAAATTTTAACACAGTAAATAAAAAACTATAGAACCTGTTTTAAGCTGAACAACAACAGCGTTGGGAGGCCATTCCTCCCTACCAACTCCTGGAAAGCGCTCAAACAATGACTTCTCAAGACCCTCAAGCCTATTCCTAGTCTCCTTGGTTGAGAACTAGTGGAGCATATAACAAGATACTAGTCCAATGACTCAGTACTAACTCTACACTCAGAAGTAAGATCCTTCAGTTGAAAAGCTGTACTAGATCACTTTCTGCACTTTACCCCTCAAACACATTCCACAAATTCCCTTCCCAATGAAATCCTCTGAAGTATATTCACCTGAATGGTTCTCTTCCTGGAATGAGCAGCCTCATCTCTATTCCAATGGGTATTTTTATTAAGATTGCCTAGGTCTTTTTGGGTTAATTATCATTAATTAAGCCACCTGCTCTGATCCCACTTTCTTCAGGGATCATAACCCCAAATGTAGGGAGGTTTCCACCTGCAACATTGGAAGTGTTTAAGGATGCTGCCACTTGTCTATTTTCTCTCCACCCAGTCTCCTCCACCAAATTGATCAGTAAACACTCTTTTAACAACTCTCCCAAGCTGTTGTCTCCACTTTTATTTATTTATAATTAAAATATTCAGAATTACATTCACACCCTTGACTCTGCCGAGTCATCATTTACAACTTAGCATAAAATTTAACATATTGTCTTGAAATAAAATCAAATATGATAATATATTTTTTTTTACAAAATTGGGGCATATGACATACATACCCCCTTAGAATATATGATCGTCCTCGATGTTATTTATTCTTCATCCTCAGAATTCCCCTGGAATAGAATTGGATATGCATCTTGCATTTTACTTTCCAATTCCTAGGTGGATTCCTCTGGACTAAGGTGCTTCCATTGCACCTTCACCTATCCAATGGTGTGGTTCCGAATTGTAATCTCCCTCCTTTTGAGGATACAATCCGGTTCCACCAGAAAATCTCCTTCTAGTTCCACCTATACATCATTCTAGTTAACAATATGAGTAGCATCATGAACATATTTCTTTAAAATGGAAATGTGAAAAACATTATGTACTCTTAAATTAGGTGGTAATGCTAATTGATAAGCTACTTGTCCAATCCTAGATAGAATTTCAAATGGGCCACAATAACGAGGTGTCAATTTTGCACAACTCCCCAATATTAGAGAACTCTTTTTGGGTCTTACCTTGATGAACACATGTTCCCCTACCTGAAACTCCTTTGTAATTCTTTTTAAGTCTTCTTGACTTTTCTGCCGATCCTGTGCCACTTTCAGATTTCCCTGCACTTGTTTTACAATTTCTTCCATTTCTTTTAACATTTCTTGACCTAATACCAATCTATCTACTGGATTACTCCAAGATATAGGAGTATTACATTTCCATCCATATAAAATTTCGAAAGGACCAAATCAGGCTGATGTCTGATAATTATTATTATAAGCAAATTCTACCAGATGTAAATAGTCCTCCCATTTACCAGGCTAGTCTTTCACATACAATCTTAATAGATCTTAATACTTTCTTTACCCTTTCAGTTTGTCCATCTGTTTGAGGATGGAAAGAAGTACTAAAAATTTAATGTGGTGTTTAAACCTTTAAACAAAGACTTCCAAAAGTTTCCTATAAACTTAGGATCTCTATCTGAGATTATGACTTTTGGTACTCCAAGTAATTAAAAAATCTATTTTAGAAAAATATCAGCTATGTTTGCAGCTTTATAAGTAGTTTTAACAGGTATAAAGTGAGTTTCTTTGCTTAACTTATCAACTACTACCATGATAGAATCATTCTGGTTTTGATTTTTAGGCAGCCCAGTAATAAAGTCTAGACTAATTATCTCACATTTCTAGCTAGGAATGGGTAATGGCTGAAGCAAATCAGTTGGGTGTTGATGTTCAGTTTTTACTTGTTGACATTAAAAACACCTAGCAATATATTCTGCTACTTCAGTTTTCATATTTGGCTATAAATACTCTTTTCTTAACATAGTTATAGTCTTTTGATAACCTGGATGACCTGAATATGTTGTTTTATGAATTCCATCCAGAATTAACAACTTAACTTTAGGTACGTTAGGTACATACATTCTATCTTTATATAGTAAAAATTCTTTTTCATTTAAACTGTAACCTTTAATTAAGTTTTCTGTTGGATTTTATTTAACTTTAACTTGCAAATTCTGGTAAATTTCATCTTGTTCTATTCCTTCTTTAAGTTGTTCATCTAAGTCTGAAACATAGGTGCCGATAGCTGCTACAAAATTCATCCTTGCATTCCTACTTAATGCATCGGCAACTTTATTTTCTTTACCTTTTATAAGTTGAATTTCAAAATCATAATCGCTTAAGAAAGCTAACTGTCTAGGTTTTCTGGCATTTAAATTTGGCTGATCTAAAAGATACTTCAACCCTTTATTGTTAGTCATTAAAATAAATTTTATGTCAATTACGTGATGTTGTCACATCTTTAAGGCGTGTATTACAGCTGCTAATTCCAGATCATATGTTGCATAATTATTTTCATGAACTTTTAACTTTCTAGACTCATAAGTAATAACATGTCATTCTTGAGTCAGAACACCACCTAAGCCATCATTACAGGCGTCAGAACACACTACAAATTCTCTATTAGGATCTGCTATTCTTAAAATAGGTGCACTGGTTAATAAATTTTTTAACTTTTTAAAGCTTTCTTCACATTTTTTATTCCAGTCAAACTTATTTCCCTTCTTTTGCAAGGAAGTTATTGGATTTTCAATCCTCGAAAAACATTCAATGAACCTCCGGTAGTAACCGGTAATGCCCATGAAAGATCGAACATCCGTCACATCCTTAGGAACAGGCCAATCTTTGATTGCCCTTATCTTTTCAGGATCTACAGAAATTCCTTCCTTGGTCACTACGTGACCTAAATACTGAATCTTATCCTTGAAGAAATCACATTTACTAAACTTTGCGAAGAGTTGATGTTCTCGTAACTCTTGCAAAACAATTTTTTGATGTTCTTTATGTTCTTTTTCAGTTTTTTAATAGATTAGAATGTCGTTGATAAAAATGACCACAAAATTATCTAAATACTTATGCATCACGTTGTTCATTAAACACATGAAAACGGCTGGGGAATTAGTAAGTCTGAATGGCATTACGACAAATTTGTAATGACCATATCTAGTTCTGAAAGCTATCTTAAAGATGTCTTCATCTTTAATCCTCACTTGATGATATCCAAACCTTAAATCTATTTTTGAAAACACCATGGCTCCATGTAGTTGATCAAACAGATCATCTATGCAGGGTAATAGATATCGATTTTTCATGGTCATCTTCTTTAACTGACAGTAATCTATGCAAAGTCGCATAGTTCTGTCCTTCTTCTTGACGAAGATGACAGGTGCCCCCCAAGGAGACACACTTGGTCAAATATAATTTTTATCAATTAATTCTTTTAATTGATATTTTAATTCATTAAGTTCGATTATGTTCATTCGATAAGGGTCCTTTGAGCTACGTACTGCACCCGGTACCAGCTCAATGGTGAAATACAATTCCCTTTTTGGAGGTAATCTCGAAATTTCTTGTGGGAATACATCAACGTATTCTTTTAAGACTGGTATGTCTTCCACTTTTAACTTATCCATTTTAATTATACTTTCCTCATCAGTAATTTTTACTGCATAAGATTTACATCCCTTTCTAATAGCTCTCTTAAGCTGTAGGGCATAAATTTTCCTTATGGTGGTTTTTCTAGGTATTCCTTTAACACTTACTAGTTTTTCATCACTGTTTAAGCATGTGAAAGTTTTATCATAACAGTTTAGAATTACTCTATGTTGTTCTAACCAGTCCATACCAATCAGCAAATCATAAGAACTAAGAGGAAAAACATTAAGTTTAACAACAGTTTCAAATTTATCCATAACTATTGCACATTCTTTAACAAAACAAGTTACTTTTCTTTTAGCACCAGTGGCCAACTGAACTAACCATGAATTCTCAAATTTTTCAACAGATAACTTACATTTTTCTACTATTTGTCGTGCAATATAGCTGAGACTAGATCCTGGATCAATCAAAATAATTACAGGGGTCTGATTTATCATACCTTCTACTTCCACCATGGAAGACTGATATTTAGCTTGTCGATTCTCCAAAACTGTGTTGATTCTAGGCATGCTCCTTGCTAGCTCCCCAACACTCATCTCCTCCTATATGGTATGAATATTTCTAATAGTCTTCTTTTAGTTTGGATAGACTGAAGCATAGTGTGGGCCATTACACTCCCAGCACTTGATAGGCTCTTTGCTCTCAAAGTTCTTGGTAAAATTTCCCTGATTATTTGCAAATTCCTTACCTTTAGGATTATTCTGGTGGTTGGGTGTATTGTTCATATTTCCTTGGAAGTTCTTGTTATTAGGATAGATTTTGGCCTTATTATTCTTAGAATTTTTATTAGGCACAAAATTCTTCTTCTTTTGTTCAAGCTGATTATTATTTTTCTTAGCCTTCCAGTTGGCCAAGCTTTCTTTCTTCCGATTCTGCTCAAAACAGAAGTTAGCTTTTCTCATAGCTTCCTTCAAGGTATTTGGGTTATCATATTCAATTCTATCTTTAATATGATAAGGTAGAGAGCTAAGGAATCGATGTACCTTTTGGTTTCTCATCTACAAGGTATGGTACATACCTAAGTAGACTTAAGAACTTACTGTTCAGATCCTTCATTCTCATTGATCCTAACTTCAGCTCATAAAACTCTTTGGCTCTCTCCTCATAATACTGCTTAGACAGGGATTTATTTTTGAAATACCTTTTAAAGGTACTCCAGTTTACATTTTTCTCTTTTATTCCCTTAACTCTTTTCAAGTCTTTCCACCAAATGTCAGCCTTTCCTGAGAGGTTATATATAGCCATTCCAGCCTTTAACTGGTTACAATAGTTATATATTTGGAAATACTTCTTCATCCCAGATAACCAGGATTCAGCTTCCTCCCCCTTCTTAGTCTCTCCATTAAAGGTTGGTGGTTTTATCTTTTTGAATTCTCCAGAACTATCCTCATAAGGTTTGTATTTCCTATTTTTAGTGTACTGATTATCATCACCATTGTCACTGGTAGTATGATAGTTTCGTTGTTCACCAAACACTTCAGAAGACGAACTAATTTCATTTTTAGTATGTTTCATCTTTTTAGATTTACGTTGATGAATGGTATCTTCTGATTCGGTTCTTCTACCCCTACCCTCAGTTTGAAAATTCTCAGTTAGGATCTGATTAAGCTCTTCTTAAGCCCTCAGAATCCTTTCATTTTCTCGCTTTATAGACTCCATTTCATTTTTTAGGTCCTTTACAGTTTGTAACAATTCTGAGGAATTGGTAGTTAAATCCTTTGGTATAGGATCTCTTGGTAGATTTCCTGTTTCAGTGACTGGAGACTCCTCCTCTGCATACTCTTCTAGCCTTTCCATACCTGCCCGTTAAACTTCAGAAAACAATTCTTTGTCGAATAACATTTAAAAAAAAATGCGTCAGTATAATAATTCAATTAATGTTTCCTAAAATCTAGTTGGGCTCCATCAAGGCCTAGTGTTTGAACCTGGCTCTGATACCACATGTCAATACCCCAAATTTTCACAAAAAATTAAAATTTTGAAATAACATAAAATGCTGAGACTATAGTTTATTAACAGTTAATAGTTAGCAAAAAGAGAAACAGTTAATAGATTAATTTGCATAAACTCAATTACGTTAACTCAGCAGTTTTCTTATTAACACATTCGTAAGTTTAACTTAAGCATTAATTCTATATTTGGTTTACTCATGAGTTCTATTTATGACAGCAGGTGGAATCTGACTCTGAATTTTGGGGCTTACTTAGCATTTATGCTAACGCAGATGGATTATTTGTTCTTACAGGTGTTGCAGCTGCAACTACTCTCCCCAATCTTCTTAAATTTTGGGCCCCTCCTTATCATTTAAAGTTGTTTGATCTCATGAGGTCTTTCTTTGATTCTGAATATCAGAGTGCGGCTTGTTTTCAGAGATCGTTTGTGTCTGATTTTCGTGTTGGATCGAAGGTGAATTAGGAGAAGTCAAATCTTTGTCCTTTAAGGCCGCCATTTCTGAGGAAGAATGACTTTAGCTATTGCTGATCCTTAACTGTTCAAAGCACTTATGTTTTCTTGAGTCGGGAATCTTTTTATATTGAATCGGAAACTCCAATACTTCTCTCTTTCGCCGTGGCAGCTCCCAAAAGGGTCTTGTGTCCAAAGCGCAAAGTACCCCGATTTCCAATTTAGCATTTCCCGCCCGCGAATCGAAGGTCTTAAATCGCCGTCTTTTCTGCCGTTGCGGCTCCTAAAGCGATTCAGCCTC
>LPNX010881933.1:226196-358035 GCA_001517045.1 Pseudotsuga menziesii
TATCAGAGTGCGGCTTGTTTTCAGAGATCGTTTGTGTCTGATTTTCGTGTTGGATCGAAGGTGAATTAGGAGAAGTCAAATCTTTGTCCTTTAAGGCCGCCATTTCTCAGGAAGAATGACTTTAGCTATTGCTGATCCTTAACTGTTCAAAGCACTTATGTTTTCTTGAGTCGGGCATCTTTTTATATTGAATCGGAAACTCCAATACTTCTCTCTTTCGCTGTGGCAGCTCCCAAAAGGGTCTTGTGTCCAAAGTGCAAAGTACCCCGATTTCCAATTTAGCATTTCCCGCCCGCGAATCGAAGGTCTTAAATCGCCGTCTTTTCTGCCGTTGCGGCTCCTAAAGCGATTCAGCCTCCGATGTCCTAAATCTTCCGATGTCCAATGTGAAGTTCTCCCACTCGCGTGCTTTAACTTTTTTCCTTTCCGCCGTTACGGCTGGGAAATTCGTCCCGCGTCCAATGTCCAAATCCGCCCGACTTCCAATTTAAGTTTATCCAGCCCACGTTTTCACACCACGTTAACTCTTTTCTTTCCGCCGTTGCGGCTAGGAGAGCCTTTTCCTGTCTAATGTCAAATCCTTCCTAGGGCCGTTTCAGATCTTCCCACCCAAAAGGCTTAATCCAGCCTCTTGTCGATTATAGAGAAGCACCTAGTCATTTCCTGTGGAGTGGTATTTTCAGTTCACATTATTTTTATAGTTATTTTTTCCAATGAATGACTCTCGTTGTTGATTGTAGGTGAAATCCTGGAAAATGATGAAACTGCCACGACAAGAAGGGAAGCGGACCGTTGATGGTGGTATGACCAAAGCCACTTCGAAGACAATGAAAGCGCGAGTCCGAAGGATACAGCAGTTACTTAACCAATCATGAGTATGCAAGAAAAGACAGAACCAAAGGATATGAAGCATTGGGGAACAGAAAAGTCATACGTCGGGGGACAACCCAGAAGATGGACATCTATAGTTAAATAGGGGGAATAGAGAACAGATGAAGGGGCTTTTTCCTTGGAAAATTTTGTAAATGTTTACTTGTAAGAGGAACTACTTCGTTTTGCAAAGGAAACTGCAATTTTGACTACTGGAGAGAGTGAAAGGTGGAATGTATCAATGCGACTCAATGAATAATGTTGAAGAGGAACTATTTCATTTTCAGCTATGTTTCATTTACTGTGAGAGTATTTAATTTCCTGAACCTATTTTCTTGTTAAATGTTCTTCAGTATCTTTAGGATTTCTTCCACTGTGAGTAATAAATGTTGCTCGTAAAATAATCGGCTATCTGGTTGTTTAAATATCTGTAATTGTTCATGTGTTTTGAATGAAGTATCAACTGTCTGTAACTGTTCATAATGCATGTACGGAATGTATTACTCACTAACGAATGATAACCTTGCTCCCTAGGGATAGATTTAGGTAGTTAGTTTATTTACTTGCTGTATGTGATTTAAATGCTTGCGTGCCTTAAGACGAGAGGTAAGAACCTGCGCATCACATTTTGACGGCTCCTCACATTCTGATCACCTTGCATTTATTTAGGCACTTGCATTGCATATTTAAGTCAAAATACAAAACTTGGTGAACCGGGCCGCAACTGGTAAAACTTTGTTTCTGTTACCTTGACCTACAGTAGCCGGACCGCAAACCGGACGGATTCCCTACACCAAGCAGTCAACGGGCTAGTTGGGAACGTTGATTGGGGAGAATCCTTTACTGTTGTCGCCTGCAAATTTCCAGGCCCCAACAGTTTTGGTGGTAGAAGGAGGGCCTCTAGTGCATGGCTGGCCGAGGAAACCTATTTTCCCGAGAATTTTCCACAGGTGACAGTTCCGAAAGAAGTGGGTTCCATAATCCAATCCCGGAAGAAAATAGAGAACATCTATATGCTATTGGTAATGAAGTGGTTAACGACCTAAGAAGACACACCCGGGCATATGTAAAGAAGCTTGGAGGGTTTCCAATTATCCCTTACTTACCTAGAAGAGAATACAAGAAGAAATACTGTCCTATAGCAGAAGATTCAGTGTTGGTTGAAGACTGGGAAGAACTTGTAGAGACTGATCTACAAGAGGTTGAATTACCTTTGAACCAAGAAGGCCCAAATACCCCTTACAATTCTCCTGCTCAAAATCCTGTTGGTTCACCCCCTCACTCTCCACCCTGACTCATGGCTGGCGTAAATGTAAACCAACCCCCCAACCCACCAAATCCACCACCTGCATGGAGAGCCAGATCACCTCTAAATCTAACACCTCCATTACATGACTTACCCCAATCCTTCGAAAAATTACTGCCTAAATTTGACCCCAATGAGAAGATCCTAGTGGATGATCATCTTCATAGTTTCTACTTGGCAATAGAGGGTTTAAGGGCTGGGGAGCATGAAGATGTAGTATGTCGACTTTTCCCACATACACTTAAAGGAGCTTTAGCTTCATGGTATTTTGGGTTGCCTGCTAACTCGATTCCGGATTGGAACACCTTTGAGAGGATTTTTAGAAGTAAGTATGCGACCCAAAAGACTCATGCTACCCTTATGAAAGGACTATGTGCAATGAAGAAAGAGAAAAGGGAAAAAGTGCACAGTTTGACACAAAGGTTTGCAGCATATCTTAAGAACTTCTCTGAAATAGATAAGCCTTCAGAAAAAGTACCGATTGAGTACTATACTTCAGCTTTGGGTCCTGATTTGGCCATGTTTGAGAAAGGTAGGGCCAAACCTACTCTGACAGAGACCTATGAAGAGGCAGAAGTGGTGGAAGTGGAAAGAGAAAGTATTGACGATTATCCAGAACAATTAGGAGAGAAAGGTGCAGGGAGAAAAGCCTTATTGTTCGTTAATCCTAAGGAAGAAAAGTCGCCAGATCTAGAAAATATGGCCAATATGATGCAGAAGCTTTCCAACAAGATCATAGATATGGAAAAAGAAAAGGAGGTACAAAGGTTTTATAAGCCATATTATAAGAAAAGAGAGGACAAGGAGCATTCTAATCCTCCTCCTCACAATGCTGCATCCATGAATCTAACAGAGGTCGACATGGATAATTTCTACACTTTCCACCAACAGTCCCACTCCAAAAAAAATTGTCCGCAATGGATAAACTCTATGACGCTAGTGATGAATCGACTGCTGGATTCTAGGTTAACATAAGAGGGAGATGAAGAAAGAAAAGAAAATTCTGCCTCTACGTCTAATGAAGATCAGGAAAAGGAGACCTTGGCATTATGGAATTCAATCTCATTATTTGATGCTGAAGAAGGAAACACTCAGGGATACCAGGGAGTTATGGAGACCAACGTGGCCACAAGAAGCCAAGGAGCGGTTAAGGACGACAGTCTTATTCTTCCAAATATCAGAAGGCTGCAGAGAAATGTTAAGAAGAAGTTTCAAAATAAAGCCTTGAATGATAAGATTCCAGAATTCACGATTACCAGCCAAAGTCCTAGACAGGATGATACAACAACCAAGCCAAGTGAAGGAAATACTGACAAACCACATCCAATTGGACAGCCGATGAATTATGACATTGTGGAGGATTTGAAAAAGGTAAAAGCGAATGTTCCACTATTTGAAATGTGCAAAGTACCGCATCAAAAAGAGAGATTGTTGAAAGCACTTGAAGCATCAGATGACAAGCTTCCCGCTGACAATCAACCTCAGGACGAAGAATAAATTGGAGAAACCAACGTTGGAGGTGAGTCTAAAGCTAAGCATCTACCTTTCCTCCTAACGTTTGAAATTTTTAATCATAACGTGCACAATTGTCTGGTAGATTCGAGGGTGTCCATTAATGTCATGCCCATATCAGTATGTAATAAGATAAATGGGCAGCCAAAGCCAACCACATGGAGGGTGGTTTAATTGGATAGGACAAACGTTAAGGTAATTGGTGAGATGAAAGACGTCCTAATCTGTCTGGCATCCAATGACAAAGTATGCCAAGTTATTAACATCATAGTGGCTGATATACCAGACGCTTACGGTCTGGTCCTGAGTAGAGATTGGTCATCCAAATTAAATGGATATTTCGCTTCAGATTGGTTGCACCTGTGGTTTCCATACAAGGGGAGTCCAAACCAGATTAAGATTCTAAGAGAACCCCACATGAAGTACAATGTTACCCAACTGGATGAGAAGAATATACCTATGGATTCTGTATTGGGAAATTATTTTCTTGAGTTGGAACCAAGGAATTATCAAGCGGAAGAAGCCGGAAACCCATCTGATACCCAACCTAATCTCCTTCGATTCTCGCAGGCTGGTGAGATTGATTGTAAAATAGTAGACTTAGCAGTAGGAGTAGATTCATTTTCAGTAGTTAATGATTTTTGGACTTTATTTTTCGATGGCTCGAAGACATTAGAAGGGTCAGGGGACGGCTGTGTCCTAATTGACCCACAGAAGAATAAACATTTCCTTTCATGTAGATTAGAGTTTGAATGTACTAATAATACAGCTGAGTATGAAGCACTGGTGCAGGGACTCAAGAAAGCGATTGACTTGAAGGTAAGTAATTTAAATTTTTTTGGGGATTCTGAAATTATTGTGAAACAAATCTGGAATCAAATCCACTGTGTTTCTCCTCACTTAAAATCTTACCAGAATGAGGTATGGGACCTTCTTAAATGTTTTAATGCATTCAACATTATTTCAATCCCAAGAATTAAAAACGCAGCAGCTGACTTATTAGCTACTTCGGCCGCTAGGATTGTACCCTCAAATAATCGATGTACTATTGAATTGCTTTTCAGGCCTTCAGTACCTGATATGATTACCAACCTGCGTGTGTTCGATGATGACCAAAAAATTATAGAATGTTTAACAAATGATGAGGTATTAAAAGGAGCGATTATTGATGATGAAGAACACCAGGCCGAGATGAAATTTGATAATTTCATCCCTAAGGGGGTCAAAACATTGGAAAATATGTTTGACTTGAATGAAAATTTTAGGAGACCCGCCAACGTGAAGACTCACAGCTCAACTCTATAGTTCGAGCTCATAAATTTGGGGACTGAAACGGCACCTAAGTTCGTGAATCTCGGCAAATGTTGTTTGCCGACAGAAAGAGACAAGTTCATCAGTCTATTTAAACAATACAAAGATGTATTTTCCTGGACGTACCAAGAGTTAAAGACATACGATACCAGCATCATCAAGCACATTGTTCCCATCAAGGCGGGAGTCAAGCCATATCAGTAGCCCTTGAGGAAAATGCATCCAAAACTGGAACCACTGATTCAGAGTGAGGTAAAGAAATTGTTGGATGCTAGAATCATTTTTAAAGTCAGACACTCTGATTGGGTATCAAATCTGGTACCGGTCAGAAAGAAGTTAGGAGAAATCAGACTATGTGTGGATTTCTGGAACTTAAACCACGCATCGGATAAAGATAACTATCCTGTGCCACCCATGGAGCAGCTGCTACAAATGGTTTCAGGTTCTGAACTATTTTCATTATTAGACGGGTTCTCTGGCTACAATCAAGTGTTGGTAGCTGAAGAAGATAGATTAAAGACAACGTTCAGGACAAAATGGGGAACTTTTGCCTATAGAAGGATTCCATTTGGACTGATTAATGTTGGAGCGACATTTCAGAGAGCTATGGACATAGCTTTCCATGGACTAATTGGATGAAGCGTTGTGGTGTACCTTCATGACATTACAATATTCTCGAAGAAAAGAGGAGAGCACACTTTTCACCTAAAGCAAATTTTCGAACGCTGTCGAAAATATGGCATCTCCCTCAATCCTAAGAAGTGCGTGTTCATCGTCACTAAGGGCAAGTTACTTGGGCACATAGTTTCAAAGAAGGGTATATCTATAGACCCAGAAAGAATTAAGGCCATTGAACAAATTCCCATGCCCCATAGTAAAAAAGGAATGCAATCGTTTATGGGAACCATAAATTTTGTACGAAGGTTTGTGCCTGATTTCGCTCAGACTGTCAAACCGCTACAGCAGATGGTCAAACAAAATGCACAATTTAAGTGAACTGATATTGAGAAGGACGCTTTCAGCAAAATTAAAACTGTTGTTGCACACGCTCCCTCCTTGAAAAGCCCCAACTTTGATAAATACTTTATTATGTATACATTTGCATTCGATGATTCGCTGGCAGATGTACTCACGCAAAAGGAAGATGGGGGGGATAAATTCCCAATCACCTTTATGAGTACTGGTCTGCAAGGGGCTGAGTTAAATTACTCGGCCATTGATAAGAAAGCTTATGCAGTGTTTAAGGCAGTGAAGCAATTCAGGCCTTATATATTAAAGAATCGAGCCAAGGTAATAGTCCCCTACCCAGCTGTAAGATCCCTTCTCATACAGAAAGAGTTAGGAGAAAGGAGGGGAAACTGGGTAACAGCTCTTCAAGAGTACGACCTTGAATTCAAGCCAGCCTCTATAGTCAAAGGTCAAGGGTTATGCAAATTGATGACTAAAAGTGGGAACAATGAAGAACAAGCCTAGGAAGATGATGCCGAATTACATGTAATGGATGTATGCCCTTTGTTTACCATTCCCGAGTCTTGGCATAGAGACCTTGTACATTAGTTACAATCAAGGATGCTTCCAGAGCATTGGAATTCCAATCAAAGAATAGTGTTGCGTATTAAATCAGCCTCCTATCAACTTGTTGAAGAAATACTTTTCAGGAAAAACTACGACGGAGTCCTTCTGAGATGCTTGGAGAAAGAAGATGCTAAGAAAGTAATGTCAGAATTACATGACGGTCCTGCTGGAGGATATTATTCAGGAGACACTACAGCCCACAAAATCCTCAGAGCCGGTTACTATTGGCCTACACTCTTCAAGGATGCACATGCACATGTCAGGAAATGTGATATTTGCCAAAGTTGTGGTGGGAGACAGCCTAAAGAAGCAGCACCTCTAAAGCCGGTGGTGATTACGGAACCATTCGAGCAATGGGGGCTAGATATTATTGGATAAATAAAACCAAATTCCTCTCTGCAGCACAAGTACATTATGACCTCTATTGATTATTTCACGCGCTGGGTTGAAGCTGTCCCGTTGTGCAAGATAAATGAGGACGAAGTCATCATCTTTTTGCAAGATCATATCATGACCAGGTTTGGAGTTCCAATTTCGTTAGTTTTTGATAATTCTAAATACTTTTCGTCAATTAATTTAACTGCTTTTACTCATGATAAAGGTATAAAATTGCATTATTCTGCTAACTACTATCCACAAGGGAATGGCGTGGCTGAATCCTCTAATAAAAATCTGACCAGAATCCTAAAGAAGACTGTCATAGAAAACCAAAGGAGTTGGCACTCAGCCTTACCAAACGCCCTGTGGGCTGACAGGGTTACCCCCAAATCTGCAATAGGAGTGTCTCCATATACCCTTATCTATGGTAAAGAAGCCATCCTTCCTCCCAATATCATGCTACCATCTTCCATACTAGCTCAAGAATCTATGGGGTCAGATGATGAAGTTTTACAAATAAGAATATATAACCTCTTGAAAGCAGAGGAGGCCAGAGCTAAAGCCAAAGACCGCTTTAAACAACAACAAGAGTCAGTTAAGAGATGGTTTGACAAGCATAAATCTGGGACAAAAGACTTTGAAGTAGGAGACTTAGTCCTCAAATGGGACCATCCCCATGATGAGAAAGGAAAGCATACCAAGTTCTAGCAGTTGTGGGTAGGCTCTTTTCAGATTGCATCCAATCTTGGTCCTTCTACTTACAAGCTGCAAGATCTGCAGGGGTGGGAGGAGAACCTACCAGTAAATAGTTTGGTTCTCAAACCCTTTTTTCCTGAGTCTGTCTGATTTTTTATGTCTTGTACATAAATAATCTGCTCTACTGTCTTTTGAGTCATGTTTCTAGTTTGCTTTTATTGATTTCATTTTAGCTTGTTTCGTTGATTTCAATAAAGGGAGCAAACCTGCGGTTGCATGGAATATATCCAAAATTTTTGGGTTTGATAAACGTTTTTGTGGCAGACTGTGTGTTGCTAATTTATATGAAAGAATTTCTTCCAGTATAGCAGTTTTCTCGAAGAACTCTGTGTGCATTGAAGTCCCGCTTGACCCCTGTGAAATAAGCCGGATTCAAATAGTCTGGAATACTGTATTGAGGCCCCATCCATGTCACACTTAAAATGTCTAGGGGACGATGGCAGAGGACCCATGGAAAGAAGAAAGGTGAATAGTATATTAAATATAAATGATCCCATCCCGAGAAACAGATGCCAAAGGGAAGATAGGAATCAAAGAACTCCTATGGAAACATCATATATCAAAGCAGATGCTGAATTACAAATACTTAATTGCTGAAAGATCCTCTCCATCCGTGGGTTTGAACTTGAATTACACCACTCACACAAAAGGACACTATGGGATAGAGGATCCTGAATTAAAATTCAGTAAGAAAGGCATGTGAAGCAAACGCATATGAAATAGGACAAAAGTCCGAAAGCACAAGAAAAGTGTGAAAATGGCATGGGAATGAGGAACAAACGAATATTTCTGTTTACCATATTCTCCAATCCTGTGGTTTCCAAAGCTTTTAGCCACCTGAAGACAAAGGTAATAATGAAATTCATCCTCCGGCCTCAGCATAGTTATCTGGACTTGACGATTTTGGTTTCCACTCTCCCTAATTGGACTGTCATCAATGATTAAGGGTACACACTGCTGTCATTTAAGAAATCCATATTGCTGGAAGAATTCAATATGATGCTTTTTGTTGTTAAACAATTTGTCACTCAAAGGTTGATCACCCAGAGATCTAGGTTCACCAGGAAATCGCCAGTTGTTGCAGCTGCAACTACTCTCCCCAATATTCTTAAATTTTGGGCCCCTCCTTATCATTTAAAGTTGCTTGATCTCGCGAGGTCTTGCTTTTATTCTGAATATCAGAGTGCGGCTTGTTTTCAGAGATCGTTTGTGTCTGATTTTCATGTTGGATCGAAGGTGAATTAGGAGAAGTCAAATCTTTGTCCTTTAAGGCCGCCATTTCTCAGGAAGAACAACTTTAGCTCATGTTGATCCTTAACTGTTCAAAGCACTTATGTTTTCTTGAGTCGGGCATCTTTTTATATTGAATCGAAAGCTCCAATACTTCTCTCTTCCGCCGTGGCGGCTCCCAAGAGGGTCTTGCGTCCGAAGCGCAAAGTGCTCCGATTTCTGATTTAGCCTTTCCCGCCCACGAATCAAAGATCTTAAACCTCCATCTTTTCCGATGTTGTGGCTTCTAAAGCGATTCAGCCTCCGATGTCCTAAATCTTCCGACGTCCGATGTGAAGTTCTCCCGCTCGTGTGCTTTAACTTTTTTCCTTTCCGCCGTTGCGGCTGGGAAAGTCATCCTGCGTCCGATGTCCAAAGCCGCCCGAATTCCGATTTAAGTTTCTCCAGCCCATGTTTTCACACCATGTTAACTCTTTTCTTTCCATCGTTGTGGCTAGGAGATCCTTTTACTGTCTAATGTCAAAGCCTTCTGAGGGTCGTTTCAGATCTTCCCGCCCAAAAGGCTTAATCCATCCTCTTGTCGATTATAGAGAAGTACCCAGTCATTTCCTGTGGAGTGGTATTTTCAGTTCACATTATTTTTGCAGTTATGTTTTCCAATGAATGGCTCTCTTTGTTGATTGCAGGTGAAATCCTAGAAAATGATGAAACTGCCACAGCAAGAAGGGAAGCGGACCGTTGATGGTGGTATGACCAAAGCCACTTCGAAGACAATGAAAGCACGAGTCCAAAGGATACAGCAGTTACTTAACCAATCATGAGTATGCAAGAAAAGACATAACCAAAGGATATGAAGCGTTGGGGAACGAAAAAGTCATACATCAGGGGACAGCCCAGAAGATGGATGTCTATAGTTAAATAGGGGGAATAGAGAACATATGAAGGGGATTTTTCCCTGGAAAATTTTGTAAATGTTTACTTGTAAGAGGAACTACTTCATTTTGTAAAGGAAACTGCAATTTTGCCTACTGGAGAGAGTGAAAGGTGGAATGTATCAATGCGACTCAATGAATAATGTTGAAGAGGAACTATTTCGTTTTCATCTATGTTTCATTTACTGTGAGAGTATTTAATTTCCTGAACCTATGTTCTTGTTAAATGTTCTTCAGTATCTTTAGGATTTCTTCCACTGTGAGTAATAAATGTTGCTCGTAAAATAATCGGCCATCTGGTTGTTTAAATATATGTAATTGTTCATGTGTTTTGAATGAAGTATCAGCTGTCTGTAACTGTTCATAATGCATGTACGAAATGTATTACTCACTAACGAATGATAACCTTGCTCCCTAGGGATAGATTTAGGTAGTTAGTTTATTTACTTGCTGTATGTGATTTAAATGCTTGCACGCCTTAAGACGAGAGGTAAGAACCTGTGCATCACATTGTGACGTCTCCTCGCATTCTGATCACCTTGCATTTAGTTAGGCACTTGCATTGCATTTTTAATTCAAAATACAAAACTTGGTGAACCGAGCCGCAACCGGTAAAACTTTGTTTCTGTTACCTTGACCTACGGTAGCTAGACCACAAACCGGATGGATTCCCTACACCAAACAGTCAACGGGCTAGTTGGGAACGTTGATTGGGGAGAATCCTTTATTGTTGTCGCCTGTGAATTTCCAGGCCCCAACAACAGGTTTACAAGTATAAATGATCGAGTATGGTCTTTAAATTCATAAAGCATCTTGCAATATTTATATTTGCAATTAATAAGCTTATATTATAAGTCGTTGTAATCCAACCTACTTCCGTAAGGTAACACAGTTTGTTTTCTTCTGTTGCTATTGTAAACGAAGTTCAGATGATTGTATTTGTTCCTGTAGAGTATATAGCGACAGTACTACTTCCTTTGGTTCTAAGCAGTTTATTTTATTTGCTTGATATTCTTTATTTTCAAAATGCATACCCTAGCAATTCCATATTACATTTCTTGTATTAGGTTCTATCTAAGAACAACTTCTAGGGTTGGTGTTTTTCATCGAGCCAATCTTTTCATCTTATGTTAACTTTAGTAATTTGGTAAGAATGTAAAACTATACTTCAAGAAATGAGAAACTGCCACAAATTCTAAGATAAGATCTCATGGATCTGTATTAAGTAAAAGAGTTCATAGGAAAATGTTCTTACATTTCAGTTTGCCATTCCATAGTTTGCTATCAAAATTTTGCTAGTTTCTAAGATTTAAAAAATGTGCATAAACTATTTGTTTATCGATATAAAATGTTTTATTAGTGTTACATTTGCATAATACTTATGATCCTACCCAAACAACACTATGCAAATTACTCAATTTGAATGCTATGTAATCATTTACACCACCATGAAAGGAACTAGAACTAATAGATAGTTATTCTTACACTATTCACTAAACTATTTATAAGACAATGATTTCATAATTATCTTAAAATACTATTGACAACAACTTAGTTATTACACAACCTATATTCCAATGATGATATTATTATATAAACTTTGATGAGTTGTAACCAATTCAAAAGGGGTTAATACCTATATAGGGATTATGCTTATTACTATGATAAATGTTTATATAATCTTTTAACATTTCCATAAGTCAATTATTAGTGCAAACTTACAATAGAGAAACATGATTCTCACGAGATTACTAATAAAATCTCGTATCATTGCTTACTAATAAAATATGTAAGATTTCTTTTGGGTCACGAGGATATAAGGTTATGATATGTGTTATGTCAATCCTTATCATAACGTTGCATACCCATGCCAATAATGAGCTATGCACCAGATGTTTAAACTATTATTGTATGATTTGAAACCCATGCAAACTATAATGTTGTTTTGATGAAATAATTTGGGAGATTTAATTGATTATTATGGATCGCAGGTGACTATGGAAAGTCGACCCACTACATGATTAAATTGATGCGGCCACATGGAAATTGCTTGGCCGTGCACTGGTTTCATAAATAGTTGTTAAACCTAACCCTTGGATTATTCGATTTCTGACATTTGTGTTGGCCCCTTGGGCTGCTCTGCAAGCTCCCATGACGACCGTGAGTTGCAGATAGCTACAGAGGCTCCAATGATGGCATTTGTCATGGCTTACTCCCTTGAGCTAGATTCTGTTGCTTGCCTCCTCTGTGATTTCTTTACTTTGATCAGATTTTACTACCTTCCTTGTATATGGCTTTACAACCGCTTGAAACTCCCTTTTACTGCTCCTTCTGTCGTGTTTTGTCATTGGTGGAAGCTTGAGCTTATTGTATGTGATGGTGCAGCTCCTTCATCTTAGGGTTCTGGAGTTTAGTTGTCCTATTTGCATGTTAGTGATAGTCTGAATCCATGCTTGCAGACTCCTTGCAGCCATTGCTCAGGCTTACCTACACCCCTATTGTTAGTGTGGAAAGCACCAGATTCCTATCGTCTTCATCCTCGGTGAGAATGAGGGTTTGGCTCTTCTTAGCCTTGGTTATGGTGTTGTTGTTCCTCCGAGGTTCCATCATTTTCATTTTCAACTGAGGTAAGGAAAAATAAATGAGAGCTAGTACTCTTTACGGTTCCATTCTTTATATATTTGTTTAATTTTAATTAAATTCTAGTTTTTGTTTTGCACGTTACTCATCTCCATAGTTGACAGTCGTGTTCTACCAAAAAAAAATGGCTCATCGTATCATCCATGGTAAGCTCCAGTTTCAAACATATTCCTCTCTACTTCTACAGACTTTTGTAGTTGGAAGAAGTCTCGGCTGTGTTGCACCCAGTATTGTGTTGCTGTCGTTCATTTTTATAGTTTTTGTTTTGGTTTAAACCCTTGCTTGTCGCAAGGTGACTTCGGCTTTAAGCTGTAACTTGTGAAGCCCTCCTCTCGTATTAGGGTTGAACTTATAGTTTTGTAATATTATGTTAATATTGTCCATACTCCATAACAAGATACGGGTATTTGGCTTTTCGTTGAGTTTCTTTTTGTACTTTGGTAAAGTTTTGACTTACATTCTGACTTCGGGCTCGTTATTATAATGTAAATATCTTAAGACATTCTCTCTATAAGTTAAATTCATTTTCCTTTATGTATTTGTATTTTATCTCTGTGTAAATGAATTTAAATTGTTATTTTAATGGTTATATAAAAATAAATAAGTTTACTGCTTATCTTGGGTTGCTACTGTAATGGTTTTGTATATTTTAAAGAAAAATTGAGTAATTTCAACTCAGAATTATGAGGTCAGGTTTTAACTCTATTTAACTTGCAAGAATATATTTTCTGTATTGTTAATAAATAGATTAGATTACTGTTAATAAAATTTTAAACCATTTCAGTACTCAAGGATTTCCAGGTTAGGATTTAATGAATTAAACTCTGGTTCTTACTTTAAGATTCCTTCATTTTGTTTAAAGAATTGTTAATTTATAAATAATATTATTCATGTAATACTATTATCTGCATATAATATAGATACTTAAGCTTGTATTTGTGCATACACTTATTTAATAAAGATTGTGACTAATCTGTATTAGTTTAGTTCATTCAGTAGTATTATTTCTGTTTGCTTACTAAGAAATGAAATAAGGGTTACGACCCTGTCATTTTTCCATTACATGTATAATCTATTTATAAAACCATTTCTTGTTATAATACTTATTAATTTAAACATAAATTACTATCGTATCTTAGTTATTTTGATTATATAAATAAATTACCGTTGGATCTATATAGTTCCCTGTTAAGATACTCTTTATCTTTAGATTAATTTGTCTTTAGAAATATATATAGTACTAAAATCTATATAGGGTTCGAATAGTTGCGGGTTAAGTTGATTATTATTATCAATAAAAGAAATAAAGTAAAAGAACCATACTTAATTCTTTGCTTAACATAAAAATATAGGCATTATATCTGAGTTGTTTCTATCTTCTCTGTTTCAGGATAGTAGTGTAGTTTACAGAAGAATGTACTATACAAAATAAATAACTTACCTACTTGAACAACTCGTGAATATAATACATTGCTATTAGTAAAAATAATATGGCTTTTTTTTTCTAGCATTATTAATACACAGTCTGTTTTAAACAGTAAGCTTAACTAGGTAGATTAATATTCTTTTCTGAAAGCAACTATCTATAGAAAGAAAATATTCTTTGAAGTAAATAATAACTTTATTCAAATCAGATTTCTATCATATCTTTCATCTATTTAAATTATACTGCCTGTGCTAGAGTACGGTCTGGTCCATTCCAAACGAGGAAAAACACAAGTTAGGATTATTTCATCAAATACAGATTCAATATTAAAATAACTAAAAGATTACAAGCTTTAACAGTTCACTACAAAACATGTAAATCATTCATTATTTATTCATTCTCAGATATAAACTTTTAACACAGTAAATAAAAAACTATAGAACTTGTTTTAAGCTGGACAACAATAGCGTTGGGAGGTCATTCCTCCCTACTAACTCCTAGAGAGTGCTCAAACAATGACTTCTCCGGACCCCCGAGCTTGTTCCTAGTCTCCTTAGCTGAGAACTGGTGGAGCATACAACAAGATACTAGTCCAATGACTCAGTACTAACTCTGCACTCAGCAGTAAGATCCTTCAGCGGAAAAGTTGTACTAGATCACTTTCTACAGTTTACCCCTCAAACACATTCCACAAATTCCCTTCCCAATGAAATCCTCTGAAGTACATTCACCTGAATGGTACTCTTCCTGGAATGAGCAACCTCAGCTCTCTTCAAATGGGTATTTTTATTAAGATTTCCTAGGTCTTTTTGGGTTAATTGTCATTAATTGAGCCACCTTCTCTGATCCCCGTTTCTTGGGGGATCGTGACCACAAATGTAGGGAGGTTGCCACCTGCAACATTGGAAGTGTTTGAGGATGCTGCCACTTGTCTATTTGCTCTCCACCCAGTCTCCTCCACCAACTTGACCAGTAAACACTTTTTTAACAACACTCCCAAGCTGTTGTCTCCAATTTTATTTATTTATAATTAAAATATTCACAATTACATTCACACCCTTGACTCTGCTGAGTCATCATTTACAGCTTAGCATAAAATTTAACATATTGTCTTGAAATAAAATCAAATATGATAATATATTTTTTTTTACAAAATTGGGGCATGTGACATTGAATTTCTTCAGAAATGGGATCCTTAGGATATTTCTCCCTAGGATTTCTTCACCTTCAATGGCTTCTCCTATAAATTATTTAGGTTTCCAAGTAGAACTAATTCCTATGTGTGTTCTTCGATACCTTTCTGCTGAGTTAGAGTTTGGGGTATTTCATCCCCTGTAAAGTTTAGTAGGAATTTTAACAAGGTTTTGGGAACTAGTTCTAACGTATCTACCCTTTGAATGTCTAGGTTTGTTCATGAAAATATAAACTAAAAAGAAAACCTACAATATTACTATTACTACTACATTTGGGGGCGCCTGTTATAAAATATGCGTAGGTTCTTACCTCTCGTCTTACTACTCCCGCGCCACCATCCTATTGCTAAATTTCATAAGGGAATTATACTTATTCTACCTTACAAAACAACTCATCGGCAACGATGCAAAAAATGTTGGGTGTTTTATTGTCTTAATTAATTCGCCAATTATTTAATTATCAACCAAGGTTTGCAATATTAGAGTTGACACAAAATATATGCGAAGGAACAAGGGTTCCTAAGGTGTTGTGGGAATATTTCAACAAAGAAAAGATTGAAAGATTTTTCAAAATGAAAAACCGAGTCAAACTCCAGAAATTCAACTACTAAGGTAATTAGACTGAAACAAGACTACTAAATTACAGCAGTATCGAGCTATACTACTCTACTCAATCAACCATGAACTTTGTATTTATAAATAGTACTATTCTAAGAAGGTAAACTACTCTTTTACAATGTACTTTATTAATTCATTAATCTGCTTCTTAATCGGTGAATTAAAAGGTTAAAAAAATCCATAATTCTTACTATATGAAAAAAAAAGATTATATTACTTGAGACAATATTACAACTCCCTAGTTTATCTAAGAAATCCAATAACTAAACTATACATGTGATTTGACAAATATACAATGATTGAACCAAGTTATCTAGTTCCACTCTCCTTGATTATTCTGAGGATATGCATTCATTGTTATCAAAATTGGAGAAGGAAGTGTATCAAAATGGCTTTCAAAAGAAACAAAGAAACTAAATGGAACTAGGTCTAATTTAAATTCTACAAATAATTGTAAACTAAGTAACGTCCAATTACAAGTAATAGACATTTTTTATTTATTCCATAAGCAAATGACTCTAAAAAGATATTATTAACGACCAATTTTTTAACTAAGAAACATGATTCTTTTAATGGACCACTTGGAATTTAAGGGTATACTATTCTCACATGAAACAACTATAATTTGGAAACAAGTAGAAAACTTAATAAAAGCAAGTATAAAACTTAATAAAGAAGCAAGTATAAAAAATTAATAAATAAGCAAGTAGAAAGCTTAATAAATATATTATGTTTCCTAAATCTAAATATGTTTTCTGGAAATATTCACTAACTATAAATTAAGGAAGACAAATATTATGCTAGACACTTTAAAAACTTAATATGCATTTTAATAAAATTAGTAACTTAAACCCTAAATTCAATTACATAAGATTAAAGCAACTCAATCTAAAGCTACAAATGACAAATCCTACAATAGAAGCAAAATGAAGAACTCAAAGACAGAGGATATACAATCCAAAAACAACCTAAGATAAAAGTGACAAAGGATAAAAGTAATTATAGGACTTATATTATGTAAAGTAAGGTCCTAACTAGACATAGATAGTTACTATTCAATTGTACAAAGGAATATATTTTCAGAAATAAGGAGTCTGCACTTGAAACAAGCATCAAACAAAATAGAAAATATGAAAGGATGAACAAAGGTCTAGATGACAGTTTGGATAGACAATCCAGATGACAGTTTGAATGGGAAAAATAATGCAAACTACAAAATAGATGGCCTAAATGATTCTTAATATGAGCTGACTTGTGCATATGATATTGCAAGGTAAAGGAAAGAGTGACTAAGCTTATTTTAACAATTAAAACAACAAAGGAATAAGAGTAACTTACACTACTTAAAAGAAAGATTATTTCCTATTATTCAACAAGTTAAATGAAAAATAACTAAAACTAACCTACAACTAAACATAAATTGATAGAATTGAATCTAACTATGAGTTGAACCTAAAGTATTAGATTAATCGAATCCTATCTAATTGCAATTATAAAAATAAGAAACAATGTTGCAAAGGAAACTGAAAACAACTATTGCACAGCTGACCACTTGCTATTTTGGGGATGAAAGCTATTTTAATCGGCACAACACAAATCATATAGCTTACAACAAACACCTATTACAAAAGATAAGGAAATAAACAGTATAAATTTATAACAGAACTGAACTACACATAGAGATTGAAAATATAAACTACTTAGCTGCAAGAAAGAAAATAATGAAAATACACAGAAATGGGAGACTGCTGGTTGTTGAGGGGCCCTCTCAGCAATTAGGGTTGAGATTTAACTAATCAACCACTCACGACAGTAGAAGCATGTATTTGTAGCTGAAAATATAACTTTATATTGAATTTGAACGAGAGTTTACAGATCTTCTTTTACAACGACTGATCAGAAACTAAATAGCTAGCTCGGCTCTCTCTTGGAGACACCTTTACATAAGTTTTACATAGGTGAGAAGGTCAACCCTTTCATTGGTTGACCTCTCCCAAAAATAGTCAATCTTTAACTGATAATTAAATAACAATACGATGTTTGGCAATAGCGTGCAACCACCTTCCCGAGCTTTCAAACGTCGGTTCTCCTCACACAGGTTATGGTCATATGGGTCTCTATCAACGTGGGCATGCATCTTGGTGTTGCATGGAGAGGGGAGGATGGCAAGACTCCTAGAGCAAGCAACATAAAATAAGTAGAACACGTGGACAACATAGCAGCTAAGAAACCGTTATGTGCTTTAATTGTTTGGGAATATACCAACGAACAACACGCGGATCGATCGGAGGGCTGGATGGCAAGCTAGATATGCCCTGTGCATGTTTAGCTTGAGTGTGTGTCCACATGGAGACTGGGTTGTAGAATATAATTTGCAAAACAAATCCATGTATTAGACATACTTCTAAATATCACATAATTGCTTAATAAAATCATGAAATGATAGAAATAAACCAAGGCTTGCATAAATTCCAAATGGTTCATACCTGGGGCTGAATGACATGAAATATGTCAAAAATACGACAAAATATATACCAAAAGAATAGATTAACAGCCAAAAATAGTGACAAAACCGGGATCAACACTCATGACAACTCACTCATTCTTTTGCTAATTCGTAAGATCCTTGACTTATTTGAGAATTTCTTTAGCCACCTATGGGGGTTTATCATATTTTGGTAAGTCAACCTTTTTGAGCTTTTTGAGTTGTCTCCGTACAACTCAATTTTTCTATGAGGGGTGTACCATTTATGTACACTATTATTCATCATTATTCAATGGAAGGATACACACCAATATTCATCTCTTCATTCATGTGTTTCAGTCTCTTTTATTCTCTCTATTTTTTCTGTGTATGCTTGTGACAATTCTTAGTAGAAATATTTATTTCCTTTGCTTCTTCTTAGCATATTTTATCATAACATTGAAGCTATTATTTCTACAAAAAAAGAGTTAATTATATCGGGAAAAAATTGAAGACCCGAGAACTATGAATGACTGCGCAGATAGGAGATTATGATATGAATTATATCATATTATATTTGGGATCAGATGTCAACATATTGAAAAGAAAAACATGGGAGAGCATGAATAAACCATGACTAGACTAGTCTTCTATTCAACTAAGGCTTGCAAACTAGTCAAAGGATCTACCAATTGGCAGACTAACTCAAGTTCCTGTACAAGTCAAAGGCTTAAGACCATATGCTGACTTAGAATTTATTGACATTGTCAATGACACAAATCCTTATCCTTCACTTCTAGGAATTGATTGGGAAATAGAAAACCAAACCATTATAAATTTCAAGAAAAGGATATTGTCATTCAGAGATTCTGAAATAATAGTGGTTGCGCTAATTGATCCATTCGAAGGGCAGAGATATGTTGAGCCTATACAAAGTGAAGGGAAAGACAATTATTTAGATCAGTTGTATAAAATCATGTCTTCAAAGGAAGACTACATCAATCTAAAAACTGATGGAAAACTGAGTTGGCGGAGTGTAATCTCATGCACGTCCGACTCAGGTGATGCCTTAGACAATTGGCAGAAAAGGCTACATGAAGTCTCCATGCAAAGATGTGAAAGAGTTACAAGATTTTTTCAAAGGGTAGGATCGGAAGCAAGGGCGCTGCCTACATATGAAGGATTACCTAACCTTGCCTATTTCCTAGTAGAATTTGAAGAAAAAGTCACAAAATCATAGCGATTGTCCACTTTGGACTATGTGTTGAAATCTACGCCTGCTAGATGGTGGGGTACACACAAACAGTCTATCTATGAATGGCCATAGTGTATGATATTAATAGATATTAGATCTGCGGAGGAGATCAGTTGTCATGATCCGAAATATACAGGATTGGCAGATCCTGGGAAACATATTGAACACTATCGCAGGAAATGGAAAGAACATCCGCGACAAGAATGGGTTCATCGATTCATCCACACTTTGGAAATGGTACCTACAAGTTGGTACACATCAATAGATTTGTGACAAGGAAATATTGAATGGGAAATATTAGTTGTAAGCTTCATCAAGACATTTGAGTTCACAAGTGAACACTCCACAGTTGATGCTACGTTACAGGTAATAAAGGAAAGATATTTGAAGAAATCCTGGTTGCAGACATGAATTTCCATCAACACAACATGACTATACACAACTGGATGGAATCCTATAACATCACAGGAGATCTGGATGATAATCACCCACTTGACATAATATTGTTGGCGTGATCCACCAACAAAGCCTCGTTGACAGGGGTTTCCACTCTGTCAATGCCTAGCTAGCGTGATCTCCCTGAGCACCAACCTAGATAGGTTTGAGCCTCCCTGGAAACACCCACAGATCGAATGAAGTCTCTCCCGAGATTTCAAGGGAGAGCTATCGAAACCAAGTTTCCTACAGTGGGAAGGGAGGGTATGTTCTCGACGATTGAACTTCATAATCAACACATATTCCCAAGATAGTCTATCAGAATCGCATCATGCATTACAGATCCATTTGCATAACTAGTAAATCATTGATATATCATATTACTTCATTTATCACAATAGTAACATTCATTCATGAAACAGATACAACAAACAACCATCATAGCCATTGCAGATCATGAAGATAGAAAAGAAATAAGAAACAAGATCATTTCATAGCAACATCCGTCATGTCATATTACTTTTGCACAACAGATCCAAGTGATACAGTACTTCTCCACAGCATGAGAATGATCACCACCCCAGATTCACTAAATGATCAACGTAGATAGAGCCAAAACTTCTCAAGGATTAAATGAATCGATAAGGGCACACCTTAAATCACAAAATGGATTGATCGCTTGATCTTTTTCATCAATGATGTTCCTTTACAATTACAATTCTAAATCTATATATAGGCTTGCACCATTACATTAAAGGTATACTTCTAACTAACTTATAATAACCTAGTGACCTATATCCACAAAATGTGGTCAATTGGTACAAAATTGCATCAAGAATTTAAAAAATGATTATTCTTTCTCCTATCGCGTTGTTGTGGTCCTTCGCATTGGTGTGTGATATTGTACAGCCTCCGCGCTGTTGTGTAAATCACTTACCCAATACCCCTTCCAATAGGCCCCCAACACAGTCTTGTGGCTCATCCTCGAGCCACGTCAGGTTGACAGGGTGTACTCCGTCGTCTTGGTCTTGAAGTCCTTGAACTACTGCGAGATCTTGTGGACCTAGAGCTGAACTCATTCAACTATGTCTCAACAATTGATTAGGTCCTGCTTTAGTGGGTGCTACTCCCTGGCCTTGCCATCCACCATCTTCCTCACTTCTTGTACCGCCTACAGCGCAGTGACTGCTTTCACGACTAGCTGCCCACCAATGTCCTAGAATTCATCGAGCTGGGTGTTGTGCTTGTGCTGACGTTCTTGGGTTCGAGCGGATCATTGTTGCAATTCCTTCAGTTCTTCTAAGCGTGTAATCTGAACCATAAGAGGCATTGTTCATAGCGACATCCTCAGTGTCCTCAGCTGATTGTTGGCTTCCCACGCTTTCTTGGCCAACTGTTCCAGTTGGTCATCCTGGACGACACTCTGCCAGAACTATGTCATTTCGTCGACAATCATATTTTCCTCCTGCTCCATAGATTCAAATTGGGCCGCTAACTCCTCAATCATATTCTTCTTCTCGACAATCTGTTTAGGCTGTGTGTCGAGGTAAACAAGATAATTTAGCAGATTGTTTGTTCACTGGAGCTGGGCAATCACCTCCCCAAGGCGCTTGGCTTTGGAGATAGTAGTGAGCTCCACTGTTCTTTCATAGACGTGTTCGCAGGCCTCCTCTACAACTTGCTCGACCTCACCACAACTAGAACAGAGTTAGGCTTTCTCAAAAATGAGAAGGTCTTGCAGCTTCTTTAACTCCATGATTTCATCGACAGATTTTCACTACAACTCCTCCTGTCTTTGCCTCAAGGTGGAAATATTCCGTGTCTTTTCTTCTGCAACCTGCTCTTTGATCTTCCGCATCTTGTCAGCTTCTTCCTGTAACTCCTTAGTGGTGGCCTGTGACTACATGTACCCATCACTAAGCTCCTTCTTCCTGTCCACCAACTCCTGGCCGACACCCTGCTGCAACTGCACTAAAACTTGGGTGGGTAACTTGTTGAGATTGACAACAATTCTCGACAATGGCTGTAGTAACAATTTGACTTCTATACTTCCTACATTGATTGCAGTCGGGGGAACTTGCACGTTCCTATCCCATGGATTAGTGCTAATCATTGGGAAATCCTACATCACAGCCTTCTCTGGTGTCATTTTTGAAACAACAACAAAAATATAATCGAGCTTAAGGCTTGCCGCAACAAACCCTTCTTGACTGGAAACACACATAGCTTGCACCGCAACATCAAATGCATCAGTGATAGCCTTGATAAACCATAGTAGTTGTTTCTCCATCATCGAGTGGGAGTTGCTTCTTGCGTCAAATTCCATGTTTTTTTTAGTGCGTAACTCCTCCAACATGCACCGGGCTTCTGGATCAGAGTTCGTCAGGGACTTGCCATCAGATTCATGGATATTTTTCCATTCGTGGACTGGCTCATATGGGGCATATTCTGGTGGCCTTTTAGAGATCTCCTTTACACTCACAAGTTCACGCCATTTAGCTGGCCAATTTTGAACAACAGCCTCCAATTCTACATCTGCGATTTTGTAAGCCATAGGTAGCCATTGCTTATTTGGATCCCATCGCGGTTGGAAGTAAATGGAACGAGGTCTGATAGAAAACTGAATAATCCTCTAATATTTGGAAACGACATCATTGGATAAGTGGGGAACCTTTGTGGCTGCAGCCTGGAGTACTTCCCAAAAGACCCAAAAGTGGATCGCACGGTCCTGTTGTCGACTGGGTTCTGCGATCCACCATAAGTTCTGATGCTAGGCACATTTGCATACTTTTTCCATAGCGACTGACATCGGCCGGTAGTCCTTCAGCTCCATCCATATGATCAAGGAAATGAGAATTAACAGCCAACTGTAGGAAAAATTGCGTTCCCTAGCCTGAGCGGTGACAACATCCTCTAACAACTAATTTAACAGGAACATAGACTAGTTCAATTGCACCCCTTTGGTGCATTTTTGTGCACATACAACCACACCAGAATTGCATTGGATAGGTTGAATCTTCTTAAGGATCTTGCTAACCAAAATACGCGCCCCAATCCGCATGGATCACTCAGAAATGTTGTCGATGTGATAGGCTCGACCATCGCGCTGCAACCCAAATCTCTCCTTCAACTGCTTGGCAAGATTTTTGTCATTATCATGCTCTCTGAAATACTGCACCGGATCTTCACCAGCCTTCAGTAACCCAGTAACGTTGGAAATTAGGTCGACCATGACCTGAATAGGTTCATTCAACCAGAGCATCCCACCATGAAATCATGCCAATAGCTGTTTGACGCATGAATTCACTTTGTTCAATCTCCTAAAATGAGGCATTTTAATGAGCCCCAACAACCCAGACTTGTCCAAGCCATGTGCCCATGGATGAGGAATCCATAGAATAGGCGCACTAGGTATCGTAGGCACTAACTGATACAGTTCATATGCAACATCCTTTAGCAGCAGCAAATCATGGTCTTCGTACTTCATCTTGGTCAAGGCGGTTATGATGTCCCCTAGGAAAGTCATCCCTTCTGGTAGCAGCGACAACTTCGGTGGATACCTCTGATTCTTGGTGAGCTTCCTCGGCTTCACCCCTGGCCATGTTGCGGCCACATATCTAGGGATATCATTGATAGAGATGCCCCTTGGTGCTATAGACTCGACAGTTCCAGATCTTGATGGTTCGATCTCTTCCCCTTGCACCCTAGTAGTCATGCGCATGTATCTCTTCTGCGGCGGTGTGGAACTCAACTTTTGGGCCTTCTTCTTCACTATAAAGATCGAAGAGGACCCAATTTGCATGCTCATGACTTCTTCTTCAATCCACGTAGGTTGGATGGGGGATTCCTACTCACTCAAAAGCTCAACTATGTCGGGAATGCAAGGCATGCCGCACTCTACAGTGCTCACAATGCAGCTATAATTTCACTCCTTACCTATCACACTCACTTAGACTCCTGCACTGAGCTCAACACTTCACTAAACTCAACTGAATAACACGCTGTGTCCACATATTGTGCATTCTTATAACCCATCACCTGATCCAACTCATCATTTCCAAATCTACTGTATCCATCTTGCCCAAATCTAGCATTAATAACCCTAAATTAATCTACGATCCCATCTTACTAACGGTTGGATCAGTCATAAATGTGTGTCACTTCATCAACCGCTGCCAGCTACTAGTATTAACTATATATATTTATTGTTGATTTGACCACCTCACAATCCTATGGCTATCATCAATTGTCTCCCTCATAACACTACCGAGCGCTATCCTTACGCAGTGTCTTCCTCTGCGCTTGCTTCACTACAATCTACCTATGCAAACCCCTAATTTTGTTTTCTGTGTAGTGCCTCAAGCATTGTGTAGCTCAGGCCCCATTCTATAGGGATTCAAGTGACTACCATTCACAAGTTTTGGTAGCACTATACCATCTAATTGTTGTAATTGAACTGCACCCCCAGAAGTAATTGAATGAAGAATATATGGACCTAACCAGTGCATTTGTAACTTACATGTATGCTTCATGAACTTACTATCATAAACCAGTACTAAATATCCCTGTGTAAACTGCTTGTTCTTAATATGGCAATCATGCCACGCCTTTTGGCGATCCTTCTCAACACGCTGGTGGAAGCCTGCGATAAAGCGGTCTTCTTTTAGCTGGAACAACTATGTGATACACTCTTCCAATGCTTTTGCATCATCCATACATGTCGCACTAGAAATTTAGAGACTAGGAACAATGTATTCCATCAGCATGATTGATTCTTGTCCATATACCAATTTGAATGATGTCTATCCTATCAATCTTTTACAAGTGGTGCGATATGCCCATAGTACCACTAGAATTTTCAAATCCTAATCATCGTGTTTAGTATTTCATACCTTTGTAAGCACGGTTTCCAATATTTTGTTGAATGCCTCGATTGTTCCATTGGCCTATGGATGGTAGGGTGTGCTTTTATGATGTTGGACTTGCAACTCCTTGGTTAGCACTATCACTGTTTTATTGATAAAGTGACTTCCCTGGTAACTCATCAATATCCTGGGGCATGCAACCTTGTCACAATATTCTCAAATATGAACTTGGCAGTTGTCATAGCAGTGAAATCCATGAATGGTGTGGCTTCCTCCCACCTCGTCAGATAATCAGTTGCTGTAATGATGTAACGCACACCATTCCTCTTTCCTGGTGGAGTAATTGGACCCACAAAGTCCACGACCCATTTATTAAAGGTTGTAGAGTTATCTGGGGCACCAACGGCATCTCATCCCACTGTGATGGCTTGTCGAAACTCTGACAGACATCGCAGCTTCACGCATAATCCACCACATCATTATGTAAGGTAGGCCACCATAACCCAACACCCAGCACTTTACGCGCAGTTGCCCTACCACCATAGTGGCCTCCCGTAATTCCTGCATGCACTTCTACTAGAATGGATCCTTGCTCATGTGGTAAGATGAATTGTCACAAGAATTCATCCGGTCCAAGTTTGTATAATTTCCCCACAATTAGCTGGAAATATGAAGATTTCACTACCAACTACTTCTTTTGATTGGTCGACAAGTCCCGTGGAGCAACTCCATTTGCCAAGAACTGAATGATTGGAGCATAGTGGTCATCTGCGATCTCTACCCGGAACAGCTACACATCAACAAATCCATCATCAATATTAGTAGGCTCTTCTCTTATCTCAATGCGAGACATATTATCGGGGCCACCATTCAACCGTCATGGCTTCACAATTATCTCAAAGTCAAATTCCTAGAATAGTAGCAATCATTGACAGATCTCCCCCTCCCCAACATAGGCTTATTGACTAGGTATTGCAAAGCAAAATGGTCCGTGAACATTTTGAAGTAACCACCCAACATATAGTGTCAGAACTTTTGTAGCGCATAAACCATGGCCAAGCCCTCTCTCTCGGTGGTTGTATAATTTCTTCCTGCAAAATACAACTTCCTACTGGAAAATGCAATTGGATGATCCCGGTCACCTTCACCTCATTTTGCAAGTACTAACCCTATCGCAATAAAAGAGGCATCGACATGGATTTGGAACTCCTTGTCCCAATCAGGGAATACCAGGATGGGCAGTGAGGCCATCTTAGCCTTCAGTGTATTGAAACTCCCCTGACACTCCAGGTTCCACTCAAATTCGACGTCCTTCTTTAGCAGCTTCTCCATGCGGGCCGTAATCATGGCGTATCCTTTGATGAACTTGTGATAGTACCCTGTGTGTCCTAGCATCGCCTGAAGCATATTCACATTCATTGGTGGTGGTAGACTAAGGATAAGTGCAATCTTTGCAGGGTCAACCAATAGCCCTTACTTACACACGATGTGTCCCAACAGCATTCTGAATGGAGCGCAAAAAATGCACTTCTTTGAGTTTAATGCAATTTGATGCTGTCAACACCTTTCCAGCATCAATCGCATATTTGCTAAATGATCCCTAACCAAACCATAGAATATCCAGTCATCCATGTATAGCTGCAGGAACATCTGAATGAAATCTTTGAACGCAACGACAACCACCCGAGAAAATATCGGTGGTGTATTCTTCAATCCAAAAGGCATGACTATATATTGAAAACAACCCCATTCGGTGACGAATGTGGTCTTATGCAGATCTTTCTTGCGATGCGGATCTAGTGATACCCCTTTTAACAAACAAAAGATTGAAAGATATTTCAAAATGTAAAACTGAGTCAAACTTCTATAAATGCAATTATTAAATTAATTGAACTAAGACAGAATAATAAACTAAATAATTAATAATAATCTTTAAACTAAAATACAATCAACAATCAACTATTCAAATGGGAAACTAGGGTGCAAGGAGAACTTAACTTATAAGCAAGTAGAAAACTTAATAAAGAAAATATCTTTAGGTTATGTCCTACAAATTATTTCGACAATAACATAACATAAAAGAGACAACCTAAAAACATACTAAGGACAACACTAAATCTCACATACAAACAAATAAATCAATCTAAAAAGCATAAACACAAAATAATATAGCAGTAAAACAAAATCAGAAATAATATTCAAGAAACAAAAACACAAACAACTTAACACATATTCAAATGAAAAGAAATAAGGAAAATAATAAAACCTTAATAAATAACCTAAAACAATTAAACTTAACTTTAATGTTCAATAAAACTATTATTTAACTATTACAGACAAAGCATAATTCAAACATCAACAAAACGGAACGGAACTGAAAACAATTTTAAAATGCATAAAAAAACACTAAAAAGAGAACTAAGGGTTGAATGACAGACTGAACTATGGGTCTAAAAGGGGTGGTTGAATAACAGACTGAACATTCTGTCCGAATGACAGTCTGCACAGTTAAAATAATAAAAACTATCCTAAATGAGCTAATCTTCAGTTGAAGACATGCAGATGTAATTCTAATACATAAAGGCAATAAATAAACCTACTTATTAAGAAAATTGAACTGCGATGTAGACTTAAACAAATTCATAGACATAAGCATAAAGAAACCATTGCATATTAATAAACTGAAATGTAAATTGCATAAACTGATAATTAAAATAGAATTGAATCTACTTAATTGGATAAACAACAATCTATTCTATGTAACTTGCAAATAAAGTAAACAATAAATTAGAAATGAAATGACTGAAAGCAAATTCAAAAACAAACTATGCGCACAATCTAGTTACTTAATTTTGGAAATAAAAATGCATTACAGGAAAAATAAACTTGATAAAACAAACTATAAATTAAACTAGCTAAAATAGAAAAATAAATAAAGAAATAAACAAGAAAAGAAACCTCTGGTTGATGAGGGGCCCTCTCAGCATTCAGGAGTGGTGCCTGGCTAACTTCTACTCAAATGCAATGTTCAACATCAACACATGCAGCTCTTTATTCAAATGGTGGAACAAAAATACAGTGCTTAGGAATAAATCATGACAGGAACTCTTCTCTCGCTCTCTAGCTAACTCACTAACTAACTGAGCTCTCATACAAAGGCTGCTATATATAATAATTTACAGAGATGAGCAAGTCAACCCTTTAGTGGTTGACTACTCTCTAAATTTAGTCAATCATAAAAGCGTTTAACTTATCACAAGCCAACGCATAGGAATCCTTCCTTCTTCAGTGCAGTTTTGGTCATTTTAATGGGCAACAAACACATAGGCTTCTCCTTAGCATGAGCAGTCTTCAGATGTGGCACATAGGTTCCTTCCTTATCACAATAGGTGGGTTGATGGCGAATAGAGGAGAGAGTAGTGGTGAATATTCTAGAGCATGGGTTGAATGCAACAATCCAACGCATGGATTATTGATGTGGTGGTAAACAAAGGAGAATGCACGCCGGCAACTATCTAGAACACAACTTCATCACCCAGACGCATGGATAACATTTCGTTTGTAGGTTGTTTCCTATTTTAAATGCCGAGAATTAATTCTCAGTAGCGCGCAGTATTATGGGAGATCTGGATGGAGAGATGAACAGAAAGTTGGGACATGAGATGGATACGTTGAGCATCGATCTAGGACGAATGGAGTGTCTGTCTACTGGCGCGCTTCAGTACTGCAGTCTACAGCAACACGTTTCAACATCTGGCAAACCACCAGCGAGTTTCATGCAACAGACTGGATGATGAGATGGACGTCGAGCTAGGCATACTGTGCGAAACGCAGGCTGAATGCATTCTGTTTATTAATATCGCCCAAAAAGATTATAAATTCTGCAAACAAAATATAATCAGTTAATACATCAAATACACTTTAATAATGCCATTTTTAATTAATAAAACCATAAAAAATGATGATAATAAAATGATTTCATATAAAGCTTAAATTCATACATACCTGACCTGAACAGTAATCTGCGTGGCATAAAATATACAGAAAGATAATAAAGCATATGTTTAAATAAGTAATTTAATTGCCAAAAATGATAACAATTCTAGGATCAACATTCCCCCAAACCGAAGAAATTCTAGGTCCGACTGAGCAAAAAGAAAGATAACAGATCACACTGTCATTACAAATTTTGAAATGTAAGCCAACAACGGGCATCTACATAAGTAAATAAATACATAAGGTTTAAAATTAATTCAACCATGTCCAAAGTAAAAATTTGGGCAGGTTGAACATATGACATTAAAAGTATAAATCACATTTATAATCAAGAGAGTTAATCAATTAATAGTTTATATGCATGATTGGGTAAAAGGATAGGATTGTGAAATAATAAAATGAGAAGAAAAATTTCTAAGCATCCATATGAAGATAAAAATTATTTGCCAAAAAAAAAATTGGTTAGCAAATTTTAATTATAAATACTAAAATATTACAATGTTTTATTCAAATCATCATTTGGTATTTCATTTAGACCTTCTTTTGGTTCTTCATATTGATTTAGCTGTAAGGATATGCTTCATGCTATAATCAAATTCCACTTCTTATATTATCTTAAAAAACATTTATCATTTGTCAAAGATAAATAGATTGATCATAAAAAGTGAAAGCAATCTAATTTTTCTAAATTCATCTTCCCCCATATCAAAGATATGGTGTGTCCTCAAGCCATACAGAGAGAAGAATTGATTGTTCCAAAAATGAAAGAGTACTAGCATGTAGTTAATTATTTTGTAAAACTAACTATCTAACTAGTACATGGAAATGATTCAGAGATGTATATTCATGAAAAATAAAACAGTGCTTAGAAATACCACGTAAATGAGAATATTATAATCAAAAGAATACCATAGGAAAAACTATCCATCCATGCCTCATTGTAAATATATCTTGTCATCATAAAATATTTTAAGTGTACTCCAGAGTGTGTGAGATTTACAGTTACGGGTCCCATTTCTAAGATAATGATATGTTAGGTATATGCAAAATTAGACGGCCGGGGCAAAGTCAACTTAGAGCCATTCTCAAATGACATTATAAACAATTGGCCATGACATATATTTTTGTTTTGAAGAATTTTTAATATTATTATTTTTTACAAACTATGTGCATGGTGATGTATTAACCAGATCTCTTTTACCAGATATTGCCCCACTACCAAGAGGATTGTTCGGTACCCTAACAGGTTTATCTTGGTACCATGCAAGCATAGCCCCACTGCCAGGGAGCCTGTTCAACACCCTAACGAGTTTACTTGCATTTATCGAGCTTCCCATTGTAAGGTTTTTACTTAGCATTGACCCGCTGCCAGCAGGCCTGTTCAGTACCCCAGCAGGTTTGCCTTATATAATGATATTAAAGACATGGAAGCCGATTGGTACCAGAGCGTGTTAAGTCCTTCTAAACACATAATTCAATTTTTTTCAGAATAAAGTTATAAGTAATTTTATAATGGCCAGACGCATAAAATATGTCAAAAGAGAATAACTGAAAGTTGTTCATTAACCTAACAATCCTTCTTCTTTATAAAAGAAAAGTAATGTTCCCCACAGACAAAAAATCCACTTACTTTCGAGTTATCACCAAAAATATTCAAGAGACAAGTTTTGATAACAAGTATAGGATGAACTAGTAAGCCATAGGTGAAAGATAAGGTTGTGAAAAATATGATAATGAAAGTAGGTCTATCAAGCAACTGTTGAAAAGGATAAATCATAAATATACATGTCTAAATCAAAATACCAAAAACTATATGAATCATAGATAAACTGGTGAAGTATGAAATACAAGGATTTATAAAAAAATTATCCGTATAAGCTGCAAATTTCAAAAATTACCCCCAAAAAAGGTTAAAATACTTGATGAGTATTTTAGCATACTTTCCGTGTCCAGGTAATATTCTGTTAGCTACTGATAGAGATAACATGCTTGTAATCAAACTGTAAAACCACTTGTTAGATGATTGAATTTATTCATAAAGACATAAAAGAAAAAGAGTCTTATGTAAACAACCTATTAGAAACGACTCTTATTTATTCAAAGAAACAAGCACATATTTACATATATACAAGTGATAATAACCCAAAATATTTTTCAAGGATCGGGAGGAGGAGGAATAGCTTCCCCTTCAACTAATTCCATTTCATTTTGTATAAAATCTTGTTTAGATGTCGGTTGATGATAAAGCCTAAGTCTATGTCCATTTACTACAAAGTAAATTTATGATCCATCAATTGTTTTAATTTTTACTCATCCATTGTCAAAAGTTGTAACTACTTTGTATGGAACCATCCAACGGGTAGTTAATTTTCCTTTAAAAATTTTAAACCATGGATCAAATAGTAGTGCCCAATCTCCAGTATAAAATTGCTTTTGTTTAATAAATATTTCATGCCATGTCTTTTTTTGATTCTGTATTAACATCGTTCTTTGAAGTGCATCTTGTCTAATTTCAGCTAACTCATTAATCTGTAATATTTGTTGTTTCTATGCTTCATCCAAATTCATGCCTAATTTTGCTTCCATAAGAAAGGTTTTAACTTGAAATTCACTTAGGGAGTATGTCTGGTAGTGTTTCTCTATGTTATCCTATAGGCCCATAAAGCCTCGGGGAGTCTATCTGACCAATCCTTATGATGTAAGTGAATGGTCGTAGTTAAAATGGCTTCTAATACTTTCTTAGTTGATTCTACCTGACCATTATCCTGAGGGTGCTAAGGTGAAGACTTGCAATGTCGAATACCATATTTCGTAGTAATTTCTTTCATTAATTTAGAAGTAAATTGAGTACCTTTATCTGTGACAATTTCTCTAGGTACACCAAACCGGGTGAATATTTATTCATATATAAATTCTACCACTGATTTCTCTGTGGCTCTAAATAAAGCTTCAGCTTCTACCCATTTGGTGACATGTTCCGTCCAAACTAATATATATTTATTTTTACGAGACATGGGAGAAATTGGTCCTACCAAATCAAGAGCCCATTTCTCAAAGGGTTCAATCATAACTTGGAGTTATAGAGGCATTTGATCAAATGACGTAGGTCTGCTCATTCTTTGACAACTATCAAATCCTTTAACATATTTGATAGCATCCTTAAAAATGCTTGGCCAATAATAACTAGAATGTAATACTTTTCTGTCAGTAACATTTTACATTTTTCGTGACTAAGGGATAAATTCATTTCTTGACATCAGATCAAGACCTTCTAGAGGTTGTCAAGGGATTCTTGAAAAGTATTACCATAGGCTGTAAAGTCATCAATGTATACCTCCACACTGTCATGTATAAGATCGAAAAATATTCCTAAGACTACTTGTTGGAAAATGGTAGGTTCATTACATAAGCCAAATGGAAAAACTCGATAAGCATATGTTCCCAAAGGGAATGTAAAAGTGGTTTTGTCTTGATCTTCTAGTGCTATTAAAATTTGGTTGTAACCATTATACCCGTAAAGAAAGGAAAAATATTGTTTACCTGACAGAGTATCTAATACTTGATCAATAAAAGGTAAAGGAAAGTAGTCTTTAAGTGTACCTTTGTTTAACTCTCTAAAATCAACACAAATGCACCATTTCCCTATGACTTTCTTTGGGACTACTACTAAATGAGACACCCATTTACTATTGGAGATAGGATAGATGAAACCAACAGTGAGGAGTTTTTGTAATTCTTCTTTTACTATATCCTTTAGAGCAGGATCCATCCTTCTCTGTGGCTGCCTTACAGGTGAAATGTTTGGATCCATATAAATATGGTGAATACAAGTATCAGGGTGTATACCCTTCATATCGGTGTATTCCCATGCAAATGCTTTGGCTTGTTTCTTAAGAACTTTAAGCAGTTGTTCTTGTTGGTTTTCACTTAATCCTATGTTTACATGTAGAAATTTTTCAAGACGAACCTCATAAGGTATGGTATATGGTAATGTATGCTCTTCAGTCATAAAGACACAAGGTGTTTCTGTAAGCATTGAGAGAGCCATATTCTCTTAAAAATCATCTCCAAAAATATGATCAAATTGAGCAAAAGACTGAGGAAAATCTGTACAGGTTATTGAAGAAATAAATTGGTTTAAAACATTCTCAGTGGTCTGCTCCAGAAATGCCAAGGAAAAATCACTAGGAAGGGAGAGATCATCAAAGTCTTCATCCGCAACAGAAAAATTTAACCACCATGAATTTTCAGTTATTGGTTGTGTTGGGGGGTATAAAATAAGTCTTTGTGTGGACAACCCATTGGAAATAGTCATCTCTCCATCCCCACATCCTATAAAAGCATTTGTAGTAGCTAACCATGGCCTTCCCAAGATAATAGGATGTCTTTTAGAAGGATCCTTTGATTATATGATCATAAAGTTGACAGGGTATTCCCATGAGGCTACTAATATAACAATGTCATCCAAGACCCTAGCAGGTTTTACTGTAGTACAGTCTGCTAGTTCTAGGATGGAGGGAGTAGGTTGGAGAAATTGTTCCAACTGTAAAACTTTTAAAACTGTGGTGGTCATCATGTTAATGGCAGATCCTAAATCAATTAATGTATTTTCTATGGCAGTGTTGTTTATAATTGCGGTTACTACTGGGGCTCCTCGATTTGTATATTTTGCAATCCAAGAATGGCTTGTCATACATTCAAACATTTCTCCTATAACATGAATTGTAAGAGGCTCCTTTTGCTTATTTCCTGGGAATTTAATACATATCTCCTTTATTACCTTACTATAGATTGCTATATCTTTGATAGCTTGTAATAGAGGGATTTTAATACAGATATTCTTTAATTCATTCAAAATGTTGTACTCCGGATGAACTACAGGTTTTTCTATTACTAGTCTTTCTGGAAATGGAGGAATTATTTGCTCCTGAATAGTTTCTTATGGAGGAAGGGTGTGTACTGGAACCTTTGGAATGTTCAAATCCTCCAAAATATCATCATTCACGGGTTCATTTGAATTTTCTTCTTCTTCACTTGGTTCCTGAATGATGACTGATGACTTGGGTTTATTATTCACGACTCTTCCTGATCATAATTGAATTTCATGTACAGGTACAGTCGAAATAAGGTATGATGGAAGAGTTTTCAACTCAATGTTGTTAAGAGCTTGATTTGATTTATTATTAGGGTTACGTATCGATTGTGAAGGTAATAATGTCGGTCAAGGAGGATTTGCATTCTGAAAGTGATGAGGTTGATGTGTGATAAAAGGAACTGGAGGTACAAATCTAGGCGGAATTTGTTGGAAATTTGTTTGATTATGAGGATAAGGATGATTAGGTGCATGAATAGGTTGTGGTTGAGGATATGGTTGTCCTCTCCATCCTGGTGACCAATATTTCTATTGTGTAAATTGAGGAGGAGGGTACTGAGGTGGCCAATTCTTCCAACTTGAATTGTTCCATTGTTGAGGTGGTTGATATAGAGGATAATAGAGTGTATGTTGCAGTGGAAATTTCAGATATGCTGGTTGGTCTCTAGGTTTCCAAGAAGGCCTCCTAGATGTTTCAGCTACATCCCCATTCTTATAGATGGCTTGCAACCCAGGAAAGGATGGGAAACTATCTGTTGGATGTTCTTCTGTATAGATGTGACATACAGAGATGTGTTTAGTGGACATTCCCTTTGGGGATGTTTAGTTCTACATCTTGGACAAAAGATACTCATTGTTGCTCATTATTCATCCTACCTTTTCTTGGTTTTTAAAGCATATAGTTGAGAACCCATTACTCCTAAGATGTCAATCTTAAAATTCTCCAATAGGTTTCCTAACTCTACTCTTGTAACTCCACCTAAACTAGGGACATTTCCTCTTACATTTCTACTAAAAGGCTCTCGAATTTTTTTTGCAACTTTCCCCCTACTCCTAGAATAATTTTTACACATCTCACTTATTCATGCAAAACTCTTATGAGAAATATCGCCAGCTTCCATGAGATTAATACTTTCTAACAAGTCCTCGAAGATCCGCTTAAGGAAGAGTGTACGTATTGCATCTTCTTAGAGGTCACTATATTTAGATTTATGTAATGTATAAACTAACATTTCGAGATAATCTTCTAGGATCTCATCTTCAAGCTGTTGTATATTGAATATATCATGTCAAGAGTCCTTGGGTTTGCAATACTCTTGATATTTTCGTAAGAATGAATTTTTCATATAATCCCAAGTCCTGATAGTGAATTCTCTTAATCCCATGAACCATCTCAAGGCAGAATCTTTTAATGTAGTGGAAAAGAGTTTTAGTTTGTGAGCATCTTGTAGATAATTATAGCTCCTACAAAGAATATCAAACTCAAACAGGAATGTGTCTAGGTCCTCATTACTTTTTCCATAAAAAGTAGGTAAGGAGGAAGGAGGGATGTTTTTCATATTTACATCCTGCATTGTATCTAAAATAGGGAACCCCAAGATATCCTTAGTTCGATTTTCCCCTTCTCCTTCTTCATTTCTAACTTCATCATGATCTTCGTTTTTTCCACGTCTCTCCATATAAGCTGGATTCTTAACGTAGATATACCTAGGAGGCTGCTTTCGGGGTGATAATGGAGTTTCCCCACGTTCTCTTTCGGGAGAGATCTTCCTCTGATCAACCGTGTCTTTATTGAATCCTAAAGGGATAGTAGGCTCTACTATAGAAGTTTCAATTTGCGAAATGATTGGATCCACTGAGGTTCCAAAGAGATCTTTTACTTGGGCGGGATAAACAAAGTCAATGAAATTTGGATCTCCTACTAGTGAAAAAGTCATGTTAATTGGATTCGAAACTAGTGGATGGATGATCCACATAAACTTCCTCAGGAATGAGGTCCTTAGGACCCCCTTCCAAGGTTCCTTCTCCTTCTATGGCTTCCGCAATAATATCTCCTGAGAGAGTCTCCTTAGGTTTCAAGGTGGAACTACTTCCTATAGGTGTCTTTTGATACCTTTCTAGTGAGCTAGTAGTTGGGGAATTACGTCCACTATGGTAGTTAGTAGGGATTTCGATAAGTTTTCCAGTTTTAACAAATATACCATGAGGATCTCTAATTCTACTCATGAAAAAAAATTTTAAACTAAACAAAACCTATGCTATTTCTATTGATGGGTTTGGGGGCTCCTGATATAACAGATGTGTAGGTTCTTACCTCTCATCTTACCACTCCCCCACTACCAACCTATAGCTAAACTTCATAAAGAGTTCTACTCTACCTTATAGAAAAACTCCTCGGCAACGACACCAAAAGTGTTGGGTGTTATAATGTCTAAATTAATCCACATCTTTTTTAATTATCAACCGGGGTTGGTAAGCTTAGAGTTGACACAAAATATATGCGAAGGTAGAGGGTGTCGTGTAAATATTTTAACAAACAAAAGATCGAAAGATCTTTCAAAATGAAAAATTGAGTCAAACTTCTAGAAATGCAATTATTAAAGTAGTTGAACTAAGATAGAATAATAAACTAAATAATTAATAATAATCTTTAAACTAAAATACAATCAACAATTAACTATTCAAATGGGAAGTTAGGGTGCAAGGAGAACTTGACTTATAAGCAAGTAGAAAACTTAATAAAGAAAATATCTTTAGGTTATGTCCTACAAATTCTTTCGACAATAACATACATAAAAAGAGACAACCTAAAAACATACTAAGGACAACACTAAATCTCACATACAAACAAATAAATCAATCTAAAAAGCATAAACAAAAAATAATATAGCAGTAAACAAAATCAGAAATAATATTTAAGAAAAAAAACACAAACAACTTAACACATATTCAAACGAAAAGAAATAAGGAAAATAATAAAACCTTAATAAATAACCTAAAACAATTAACCTTTAACTTTAATGTTCAATAAAACTATTATTTAACTATTACAGACAAAGCATAATTCAAACATCAACAAAAATAGAACTGAAAACAATCTTAAAATACATAAAAAACACTAAAAACAGAACTAGCAGTTGAACGACAGACTGAACTATGGGTCTGAAAGGTGTGGTTGAATAATAGACTGAACAGGCTGTCCGAATGATAGTCTGCACACTTAAAATAATAAAAACTATCCTAAATGAGATAATATTCAGTTGAAGTCATGCAAATGTAATTCTAATACATAAAGGCAATAAATAAACCTACTTATTAAGCAAATTGAACTACGAAGTAGACTTAAAGAAATTCATAGACATAAGCAAAAAGAAACCATTGCATATTAATAAATTGAAATGCAAATTGCATAAACTGATAATTAAAACAGAAATGAAATAAACAGAATTGAATCTACTTAATTCGATAAACAACAATCTATTCTATGTAACTTGCAAATAAACTGAACAATAAATTAGAAATGAAATGACTGAAAGCAAATTCAAAAGGAAACTATGCGCACAACCTTGTTACTTAATTCTAGAAATAAAAATGCATTATAGGAAAAATAAACTGGATAAAACAAACTGTAAATTAAACTAGTTAAAATAGAAAATAAAGAAATAAATAAACAAGAAAAGAAACCTCTCGTTGATGAGGGGCCCTCTCAGCAATCAGGGGTGGTGCCTGGCTAACTTCTATTCAAACGCAATATTCAACAGCAACACATACAACTCTTTATTCAAATGGTGGAATAGAAATATAGTGCTTAAGAACAAATCACAGTAGGAACTCTTCTCTCGCTCTCTAGCTAATTGACTGACTAACTGATCTCTCATACAGATGCTGATATATATAATAATTTACAGAGATGAGTAAGTCGACCCTTTATTGGTTGACTACTCTCTAAATTTATTCAATCATAAAGGCGTTTAACTTATCACAGGCCAATGCGTAAGCATATTTCCTTCTTCAGCGTAGTTCTGGTCTTTTTACTGGGTGGCAAACACACAGGATTCTCCTCAACGTGAACAATATTCACATGTGGCACACAAGTTCCTTCCTTATCGTAGCAGGTGGGATGATGGCAAACAGAGGAGAGCATAGTGGTGAATATTCTAAAGCGTGGGTTGAATGCAAAAATCCAGCGCATGGATTGATGATGTGGTTGCAAACAAAGTAGAATGCAGGATGAAAACTATATAGAACACAACTTCATCACCTAGACGTGTGGATAATAGTTCATTTGTAGGTTTTTTCCTATTTTAAATGCCCGGAATTAATTCTCAGCAGCACGCAATCTAATGGACGATATGGATGGAGAGGTAAACGGAAAGCTAGGCCGTGAGCTGGATACGCTGAGCATCGATCTAGGATGAACAGAGTGTCTGTCTGATGGCACGCTTCAGGACTGCAGTCTACAGCAACACAATTCAACATCTGGCAAACCACCAGCAAGTTTCACGCAACATACTGGATGACGAGCTGGACGTCGAGTTGGATGTGCTATGAGAAAGGCAGGCTGAATGCGTTATGTTGATTAATTTATCCCAAAAATATTATAAATTATGCAAACAAATATATACATCAGTTAATACATCAAATACACTTTAATAATATCATTTTAAATTAATAGAACCATAAAAAATGATAATAATAAAATGATTTCATATAAACCTTAAATTCATACATACCTGAGCTGAATAGTGATCTGCGTGGCATAAAATATATAGAAAGATAATAAAATATATGTTTAAATAAGTAATTTAATTTCCAAAAATGATAACAATTCTAGGATTAATAAGAAGTTTCTCGATTTTTGGTAGTTTGTTAGGGTACATAGGGTACTCCCAAAGGACGGACCAAACACCAAGAACAACCGCTTCACACAAACAGATCACAGATCAATACACCAATGTTTGTCACGTGGTTAAAACCATCGAGAGGGAAACAGTCCATGGCCCCAGCCAAATAGATACTTGGAGCAATTTATTATGCAAAAGAAAGAAAGTTACATGAGCTTCTCATAATCGATCAACTAGCCAAGGACCCTCTATGCTCTTTAAATAGATATCATAGACCAATCAGGTGTTAAGCCATGGATCAATGGTAGGTATGATCTAAGAGAAGTTGAACCGTCGGATCACTCTATGTCTAGAACATATCATGACCGTCGGATTAGGATATTTACAAATGCATACTAATGCATACTAAAGAAACACACTTTTACCTAATGGATATATTACACAAGTTGATCTTAACTAACTCCTAAGTGTCTAAATATCCTAACATCCCTCCTTAAGAACAACTTGGGATATGATTGAAGGATTTGCAAAAGTGACACTATTAGGAGAAGGAAGGAGGCATTAGAGCCTATCCCCCATTAAGGACACATTCCTGAACTCCTAACATAGACCGAAGTTTAGAAAAATTTTCTTCTGTAAGAGACTTGGTGAAGATGTCAGCAACTTGATCATCCGTAGAACAATAGAGCACTTCAATAACACAATCATGAACAAGATTTTTGATGAAGTGCATGTGTAGCTCAATGTGTTTGCTACGCTGATGTAGAACTGTATCTTTGGCAAGCTTGATGGCACTTTGATTGTCGCACCAAAGTGGAGTAGGCTGCTGCTACTTGAATCCAAACTCTGAAAGGATCTGTCAAAGCCATAAAGCTTCCTGACTAGCATTAACTGCGGCTCAATATTCTACTCCTGCTGAAGAAAGAGAAAGAGCTTGTTGTTTCTTACAAGCCCAAGTGACAGGTCCAGGTCCCATACTGAAAACATAACCTGTAGTAGACTTCCGATCATCAGGATCACCGACCCAATCTGAATCGGTGAAACCAACCAACAAAGGTTTCCCCCCTGTACTGTAATGAATCCCAAATTGAATTGTACCTCGAATATATCAAAGTATTCTTTTTGCTGCTTTCCAGTGACTTTCATGAGGAGTTTGCATGCAACGGGAAACACGACCAACAGCAAAGGAAATGTCAGGACGGGAATAAGTCAAGTATAAAATACTACCAACAAGCTGATGATACAAGGTGGCATCTACTTCAGGGGAAGTACAAGTGGTAGAAAGTTTGACTCCAAACTAGAAAGGAGAAGGGGCTGGTTTACAATCTTCCATGTGGAAGCGACGAAGAAGGTCACAAGCATACTTAGACTAGGAAAGAAAGATTCCTTCTTTGGTTTGCAAGACTTGGAGACCAAGAAAATAATGCAAATGTCCTAAGTCTGACATTTCAAAATTTTGCTTAAGACTAGATTTCACATGGGTTATAAGTTTAGGGTCACTACCAATAAGGATAAGATCATCAACATAAAGAACAAGTATGATGAGATGGTTTCCTACTTTCTTGGTATAGACATCAGGGTCAGAATGGCATCTAGAAAAACCAGTGTCAAGGAGAAAGCTATCCATTTTGGCATACCAAGCTCTAGGAGCTTGCTTAAGGCCATATAAGGATTTCTTAAGGAGACAAACAAGGCTAGAGTCATTCTGAACATATCCAGGAGGTTGTTCCATGTAAATTTCCTCATGTAAATCACCATTAAGAAGGCTCACTTGACATCCATTTAATGGAATTCCCATTTATGTAAGGCTGAAAGGGAAAGAACAAGGTGGATGGAGTTCATTTTTGCTACAGGGGCAAAGGTTTCATTGTAGTCAATCCCTTCAACTTGGGAAAAACCTTTGGCAACTAACATTTCCTTAAGTCTTTCAACACTACCATCTGATGCATACTTAGTTCTGTAGACCCATTTACATCTGACAAGTTTTCTTCCTTTTGGAAGAGGAACAAGATCCCAAGTATCGTTAGCCATTAAGGAATGATATTCTTCATCCATCGCTGCATCCCAATATGGATTTCCTGAAGCTTCTGCAAAAGTTTCTGGATCATGATTCTCGGAAACTTGAACCAAAAGGGAAGAGGATCGCTAAAACTGAGAACGTGTTCGACTTGGATCACTAGGATCACCAGTAAGATCACCAACTGCTTCACATGTTGAACGGACCCATCGAGGAAGTATTGGTGCTAGTCCAATTGGAGGAACATGAGCAGGAGGTGGATTTTCATCCTCATTTTCATCATCAGAAACTGGAGTTGGAAACCTATCAAGGAATTTGGAAGAAGAAGAAGAAGGCACAATCGCTGAATCAGGCTTGCAGGCCAAAGATGGCACACCCGCCAAGTTAGGCTCACAGGCCAAGAGATTTTCATCAAATTTAACATCTCTTCTAATGATTATATCATGAGAATGTGGCTAAAGAAGTCTATAACCTTTTACATCTTCAGAATATCCAACAAATATGCACTTTTCACTTTTAGGCTGCAATTCTTTCTGTTTTTCATTCGGAATGTGAGCCCATGCTTCACAACCAAACACACAAAAGTGACTTACATCTGGTTTAATTTTACTCCATGCTTCTTCCGGTGTTATACCTTGTAAAAATTTAGTGGGTGTGCGATTAACTATGTAATTTGCACAATTTATGGCCTCAGCCCAATATTGAAGACTTAGTCCCTTAGATTGGATCATACAATTAGCCATTTCTTTTAAAGTGCGGTTCTTCCTTTCAACAACACCATTTTGTTGTGGTGTATATGGAACAGTGTGCTATTGTTGGATTCCTTGTTCAGTGCAAAAAGTAGTGAACTTGTTGTTAACATATTCTCCTCCATTGTCAAATCTTAACTTAATAATTTGATGACCATATTGTTTTTCAACAAGGGCCTTGTAGGCCAAGAACATATTAAATACTTCGCTCTTAAGTTTTAGGAAGTAAACCCAAGTGCGTCTGGAGTAGTCATCAATGAAATTTAAGAAATATTTGAAACCAAAAAAGGAAGCAGATGGAAGAGGGACACACAAGTCACTATGCACAAGCTCCAAGGGAACCGAGGCGTGCCAAGAGGCATGTTTTTCAAAACTGTCCTGATGATGTTTTTCGAGTACACAACCGGAACAAACACCATCCTTGCAAGATACCAATAGAAGAACAGTCACCATATTGTCTTTACATAGTTGTTGCAATGAGCGATAATTTAAGTGACCAAATCGCTCATGCCAAAGTTTGCTCAAGTTATCACTATGAGCAACAAAAACTGAAGGAAAAGGTGATGACCCAAAGTTCTTAAATTTGTACAACCTGGTAATATCATCAACAGTTCTAGTAGCAAGGATATTTTTAGAATTTTTAAAATCCTTGATTACAACTTGGTGAGGTGTAAACGTCATAGTTTTACCTTCACTTGAATGAGTAATTTGATAGACTGATAACAAATTACAGAAAATTTTTGGAACACATAGTACATCACAGAAATGACCATTTTCTACTGGAACTATTCCAGATCCTACAACACTTAGAGATCTATCATCACCAAGAAATATTTGTTTAGTGTTGCATTCATGCATAGTAGAAAACATGGCTTGATCCTTAGGACGCACTTGGGTTTACTTCCTCCAGAATCAATGAGCCATTCATTTGAAGTAGAAGAAGAAGATGCAGTATAAGAGTAACCATAAGCACAAAGTGCATGTCCATGAGAGTTAGATTCTAAAGACGAATCTAGGCTGATGTGGTGCTTCTTCATTGCTACTTCCAAGGCTGCCATCTTCTTAAAACATTTAGATTCATCATGATTATCTTTCCCACAAAAATTGCAATGACGCTCAGTCTTATTTCCTTTTTGCTTGGATCCTTTGTCATTTTTTAAAAGAGGAGATGAATGAGAGGGTTTGGGACCCTTGTTGTTTGGCTTATTATTGCGATAATTATGTTTCTTGGGAGGCTTGGACTTTTCTTTCTGTTGGGACAATAAGGCTTTTCCAGATGTATCTGCACTATTAATTATTCCAAGATGAATGAGCTTATCTTTCTCTCTAATTAAGGAATCACAAAAGGATTCAAGGCTAGGCTCTTGATAGCTAGCTGCTGGCAAGGATTCTTTCATGGAGTAGAATGTAGATACAAAAACAGAATATGTAGGTCCAAGTTTTGAAAGAATACGATAAATGCATTGTTTGTCTTCTTTCTTAATCTTGCATTCGGCACATAATAATCTAAGAGTTTTATACTTAGATAAATAGTCTTGAATGCATGAAAAATCATTTGGATTCAAGTAAAGCAACTCATTCTCAATTTGATAACCCCGAATTTCATTGTGTTTACCAAACATAGATTCCAAATTTTCCCAAGCTTTATCAAGTTCATCAATGCCAGATATGTGGAATCACAAATCAGTAGAGATTGACATCCCAATCAATTCACGAGCTTCATCACATCTATTTTTCCATTTAATTTTCTTATCATCATCAGTGGGTTTTGTTTCTTTCACTGAGGTTATCCTTAAAAGTCCCCTACTTCACAGAACATCCTCCATACGAGATTTCCATGAGAAATAGTTAGAACTTGTAAGTATAATATCACAATGGGCAGCCATACTGAAAAATAATGGCTGAAAAAATAGAAACTAACTATCTAGATGCAAAGAGCTCGAAAAAATATGTGGTTTTAAAAAAAACGGCACTTAAAACTGATTCTGGATGATGAAGTTATGCTTGATCAAAGGAAATGTTGAAGATGTCCCCAATAGTGACGTGGCAAATATTAACTTGACCAACTAAAAAAAAAGAACCCCCCTCTTCCAAAGATCAACCTTTGACAATCACTTTATAATAAAGTTGATTTGAAATGAATCACTTTTGTAGAATAAGTGAGGTTCACTTTTACAACAATGCACTTTTAAATAGTGCGACAATAAATTAAAAGACTTAAGTGACTCACTTTTATTTTATTTTATTAATGTGAGATGCACTTTTACAATAAAGTAACTTGAAAATAGAAATTGCATGCACTAAAAAGTAGTTTGATAAGATTTGAACTCAAAACTTATCAAGGTGTAAAGCAACTTTGGACCAAGTGAGCTAAGTTTAAAAGGTACGTAAAACTATGGAAAGAGGAATGGGTTTTTTTTTTTTTTTTTTTTTTACTTTTCTCTCTTCTTTTCTGTGCTTTTTTTCTTTTCCTGCAAATCAAAAAAAAAAAAAAAAAACAAACAAAACTTTTTCCACACAATGGGGTTAGATCTTGGTTAGCTTACCCGAAAAGTCTATGTTTTCAATTTTTCTCGTTGTTTCTGATTTGTCGTGATCGCACAAGGTGCACGGCAAAGACCATACGTAGCCGAGAAGACAAGAAAAAAAAAATTTCCTTACTGTTTCTGATTCGCCGCGATAGCGCAAGGTGCATGGCAAAGAGCATACGCAGTCAAGGAAAACAACAGTCCGAGGCTAAAAAATAAAATATCTAATAATAAACTGATAAAATATGAGAGATTTATAAAAAAAATAAAACAAATTCATCACTGTAACATTATACCTTCAGATTTGCCGAAATGGGTGTTTCTGGAGCAAACGGAAATGGTTTTCGGTGAAATGAAAACTATTTCCCAATGGAAACGATGCTCCGAACGCAATGGAATAGCTCCCATAGGCCATAAATGCACAAAAAAAACCAGAACCAGGAACCCTTTCAAAGTTTCAGCAACACCGGTTCCAGATCTTGATCAAAACCGAAAGCAGCTCTTCATAAAAGCTCTGATACCATGTTAGGGTACATAGGGTACTCCCAAAGGAAAGAACACCAAGAACAACCGCTTCACACAAACAGATCACATATCAATACACCAATGTTTATCACATGGTTAAAACCCTCGAGAGGGAAACTGTCCACGGCCCCAGCCAAATAGCTACTTGGAGCAATTTATTATGCAAAAGAAATAAAGTTACATGAGCTTCTCATAATCGATCAACTAGCCAAGGACCCTCTATTCTCTTTAAATAGAGATCATAGGCCAATCGAGTGTTAAGCCATGGATCAATGGTAGGTATGATCTAAGAGAAGTTGAACCGTCAGATCACTCTATGTCTAGAACATATCGTGACCGTCGGATTAGAATATTTACAAATGCATACTAATGCATACTAAAGAAACACACTTTTACCTAACGGATATATTACACAATTTGATCTTAACTAACTCCTAAGTGTCTAAATATCCTAACATATTTTGGGTGGTTATGCAATTGACTCCTTCTATTGTAACTGATCCTATCATCGCCCCTAACTCTTCAAAACACTATATAAGAGAGGGAGAGGGTCCATGAGTAGAGACTAGAATATTTGCATTGTTAAGCTGGAGGAATTGGGACTCTCTTTACCCACACCTTTGTAGTAGAATCTTTCTCCTTGTGTTGCAGAGCTTGGAGGCTGAGTTCCTTAGAGAAGAGAAGCAGCAGAACCAGATCAAGGTTTCATAAGGTGCCCAACTTGAAGAGAAGGTATATATGTACCTCGTTTCATGATTAATAAAGATGTGGTTTTATTCTTCTTCCCAAATCATTGTTCAATGAGTATTTGAATCTCTATATTGATTATATGATGATGTATATCAGTTTAGGATTTCATGTTTTATTGAACATAATCTAATCTCCTTTCATATAGTCTATTTGGTTTGAGGTAGGTATAATTTGTTTTGCAGGTCTCTTGGAGAAAGACTAGCAAGAAGAGGATTGAAGGGATGCTTGGATCAACCTTTGTTTGGCTAAGTTATGAACCAATCAAATATTTGAACCTTTCTTAAATATACTTGCAGAACCATTTGCATATCTCTTTCAACCCTAGAATATTGATGGCCTCTTAAAACCTAGCCATAGGAAACTTTCCTCTACAATAGAACTGACAACTCCACTGGGGATATCCTTATCTATTTTGGGTTTCTCTATTTTTATTCCAGTATTTTGTAGGTTTTAGGTCCTTCTTGCCACTTAGGAACTCCTTTCTAGTCTGTTAGTACACCTCCCCTGGATTTTGAAGGCATTTTTTTTTACTTTTTGGGGGTTTTTCCCACCCATACGTGATTTGCAGACTCCACAGTCACGTGTTTGTTTTGTACACACAATATGTCATAGTATCAACCCATGTATGACACATTAGCTATCGGTATTACAACTCGTGTGTGCCTCATAAATAGTGTTTTTTCCTCATTTTGTGGTTTCTTCTATTGTTTGAGGGTTGTTTGGTAGGTATTTTGGGGTCCTCTATAAGTGCATGACTCCAGGGAGTTAGTGTCATAATTTTTGGGTTTTCTTAAACTAGGTTGCAAGTATTTTTGTAGCATTAGGGTTTTCTCTTTTCTCATTCCCCCCACCCCCTTTGCTTGGCTTGTCTTTTGGATTATGTTTCTGGTCAGCCTTTGTCAATGATATTTGTCTGAGTTTAGAAGCTTGTTGGTGTTTTTTATCTTCTTCTTTTGATGGTTAAATTCACCATGCCTAAGTATTTTACTTGTCTCTTATGCAAGCCTTCCTTCCATGTAGGGTTTATACTAACTTTAGGTTATTCTAGAGTCTATTTGGTGGTTGTATAGTAGAGTTCATTTTGCTTTGTTCTTGTTATCTGCATACCTTACTTTGTAGGTAAGTTTTTCTTTTGCATTTATAAAAGAAAAAGGGAAAGAACATATATTTGTTTAATATGCATATAGATTAGGGTTTTGTCTTTAATGCACTGCATATCATTATTCTTGAAAAAATTAAAAACAAATTGTTTTTTTGTGGCTTTCAAGTTCTCTATTTGAAAAAGAAAGAGAAGTAGTTTTATTTTTGCATTTCAATTTCTCTTTTGTTTAGTCATCTTGTTTCAACATTGATTCAAAACACCATTGGTTTCACCTCTGCCACCCCTTTTGAGTAACTAACAGCCCTTTAAAATAAACGCTTAATATTTAAAATTTATTAGTAACTGTTTATTTCTAGGGACGACACGCACTAGTTTAGGCTAGTGTTTTGGGTTAGGTATATCTTAACTATCCAAACCTTAAAACTCAATCATAGTGTCCTATCTATTAGGAAATCCAATTTCATTGGGAAAGACACCGGAAATCTCCTCTCACACAGGATTCAACCACGAGGTCGTGCGATAATGATTTGTTGGAGATACCCCTCCACTTCACAGTAAAGAATACACCAAAGTTTATGCACGTTTGGGGACTCATCCAATACCACCTCCTAACCCTGTGTGATGCCTTGTACTATTTGGGTTTCGGGCTTTACTACCTTACCCATGGGCATTGGCTAGACTGACGACTGTTCTGTCGTACTTTCTCCACAATTTTGGTATCCTTAGTATCTTGTCTGCTATGATCTTACACGGGTGGCATTAGAAGGTTGTTTCCAGTGCACCTAGGGTATACTTGGAAGGTAACTGCGGTAGACAATCTGGGAGGGAAGTTGGGTGATTCCAGTGCTTGCACTAGGAGGGCTCTTCATGAGATGCCAAGTAACTACTCTCCTTCCTTCACTAGATAGTTTTGGGCCCTCATCATCCCAGACTTTAATTTGGAAGACATCTTTGTTTTCCTCGTTTGATACTTAGGTATTTTTCTAGTGGTGTGTTTGTGTACTGTTGGTTGCATGTCAACCTCATACTTTGTATTATTGTTTGAAACTATGTCTAACACCCCTTTGAACACCAACGAAGAGATCCCCATGCTGGGAACTCCTTGTACTATTCCTCTCATAAGGAATGTTGGTGTTCCTTTGATGGCCACCTTGAATCTACTTAGATTCACCCTAGGCCTACCGGTGTGGTTGTTTTCCACTCCAACTGTCCTGAATGCTCTTGATGCTTCTCAAGTAAGCTCTTTATATTAAGGGCATCAAAAAATTGCTTCCCCTTCAGCTGTAGCTTATTCTCCTCCTCCTTCTAATTCATGTAGTGAAAGTACAGATACTAGTAACCGACAGTCTAAAAGGAGTAAAATGAGGAATAGGAAGAAGAAAAATAAGAAAGGGGGGAACCATTCAGTCTCTGCAGATCAAGTTGAACCTCACCACCTAGCTTCTGCAGTTCATGCTGCGGACACCCATCCAACCTCTGCAACTCAAGTTGGTTCTAAGCACTCGACCTCTGCAAGTCAAGCTGATATTAACCATCCAGCCTCTGCTGATCATGCTGGTGGGATCCTTCCAACCTTTCCAAGTCACGTTGGATCCATTCACTCAGCCTCTGCAGTTCATGTTGAGGGAACCCATTCAACCTCTGAGTTTCAAGTTGAACCTCCCCATCCAACCTCTGCAAGTCATGTTCGATCCATCCACCCAGCCTCTGAATGTCATGCTGGGGGCACACACTCAATTGATACAAACCATGTTGATCCTACCCCTCCAAGCTCTATAGTTCATGTTGGATCTAGTCTCTTACCCTCTGCATGTCATGTTGGGGGAACTCTCTCATCCTCTGTGGTTCATGCTGAGAGAAAACAATCAACCAGTGCGAGTCATATTGATGCGGTTGAAAAGACTAACCATTCAAAACACAAGCCCAAGTTCCCTTGTAAGCTTTGTGAGGGAGACCACCTTACTTAACAATTCCCTTCCATAGCAGAGGTAAAAAGAGTCTAGTTTCATGGTCATCCCATTTTTTAACATCCTGAATTTTTTCAACAACCAACCTCTCTTAGTCAGGCTGGACCTAGTCACCCAGCCTCTGGTGGTCATGCTAGGGGGGGGAAGATCTCAGCCTTTGTAGGTCATGCTAAGAGCAAATATTCATCTACGGCTAGTCATGTCGACACCATTGAGAAAAATTGTCATTCAAAGTGCAAAATTAAGTTCCCTTGTAAGCTATGTGAGGGAGATCATCTTACTCACCAGTGCCCTGCTATCGCAAAGGTGCAAAGAATGTGGTCTGAGACTCAAGAATTTCCTTATCCTAAACAACCTATAGTTTCTCAACAACCTACTCAACCTTTGGTTGATCTAGTGGTTGAACCTTCCCAGTCTTTGGCTCACCCCACTCTTCTTTCAGAGAGTGATCCTTGTGTGATTGAACCGATGTCACCTTTGGTCAATCCCACTCTCCCTTCAGAGAGTGACTTTCACGAAGCGGTTGAATCAATTTCATTGTCGATCAATCCCACTCTTCCTTTGGAGAGTGAAGTGTCTCAAAAAGGGGCCATTGAAATCTCTTTGGATGAACCTGCACCAAACTCTTGGATTAATTCCTTTGATTGGGATAACCTAGTTGAGCCGCGCCTTCCTTCTAATACACCTTTCCAGATAAAGGTCAAAGTTGGAAAGTACATGATTGTTGGTTGTATTGTTGATGAAGGAGCCTCAGTTAGTATCTTGTATGCTCATTCTTGGAGAGGCATGGGATTTTCCATTTTTTTGTCTACTGCTAGTTAGTCACTCGCGTTTGATAGAAGAACTAGTATAGCCTTGGGAATTATTTCTCAAAACATCTGTTACTTTGGGTGGGAAGACCGTCTTAGTTGACTTCATGGGGATAGAGGACCCCTTGGACTTCAATATCCTCCTCAGATGTGATTATGTCTATGCCATGCAAGTTGTGGTATCAACATTCTTTCGTGTGATGTACTTTAATCATGGCAAATAAATTGTCACTATCGATCAGTTGGATTTTATTGATCCATCTTATGACCCAACTAGAGACCAGGTCTTTCCTTTATTGGTTCCCAGTGTTTCTATAGACACTACCCCACCACATATGAGCTATGTGGCCTTATGTCCTTTGCGTTTAATTTCTACTGAGAAGCAACCTTTGTTTTTATGCTTAACTTCTAGGGACTCTGTCTCAACAATTGACCAGGTGAGTCATCCTATACAAACTGTGGATCCTGCTCTCCTTTCGGTCAATCCGTATGAAATTTTAGACATGTGTCCTATCTCAGATGATCTCCTTCTTTGGGATGAAGTCTTCCTAGATTCCTTGATACATTCTGACCTTCTTTTGGATGTTGGTTCAGTTGTGACTAAGTCTAACCCTGATTTTCTTAGTAGGAATGACCTTCTTCTTATGTTGGTCTTGTTGAGTCTTTTGGCTCTTCCTTTGAACAACAAGTCAGTGATCCTCATGAGTTTGATTTTTCTTATGAATTTTTCAACTCCTGTGATACTGAATTTGTTCCTGCAAACTCTATCTCCCTTGTTGATTTTTTCTTTTCTTCTGAGGTTGATCTTATTGATCATAAACCTTGGGCCTTGGCACTATAGAGTCCTCTTTGGTTGATTCTTCCTTTACTACACCTTTTGTAGAAGATATCAAAGTCGCATGTGTTTCTGCTAAAGTGACCTGCATCGGATCTTTTCTTCTGAATGTGATTTTGATGTTCTTGTTTCTTGGAGACAGGATTTTTAGGTGGATTCACAATTGTTTACTAACCTTGACTTGTTGTTCAAGTTGTAACTACATTTTCATGTAACCTGGTCGCACTTATGAGCCTAATGTCATCTTCCACACTTTTAGCTCGTTGTATAGGCCTTCATTTCTGCTCTCATCATCGCTCAGCCTTTTACCATGTTTCCTTTGCAACTTGAAACCTTTTACCTTGAGGAGACGTTCCTCGAGTTTCCTTATCTTGCTCGCTTTCCTTGCATTATGCATAGGTTTTTTACTTACGCTTGGAACTAGTTTCTCCTACCTATGACACTCATCTCCTCTCATTTAGAGCATTCTTTCTGCTCTCCTTTGAGCTCTTTAAAAATAGTAAGGAGCTCGCAAGTTGAATTTTTCAGACTCATTAAAAATTCACAGGAAAGATATGGAGTTTCTTTAGGCCCAAGTCTGACTCCTAAAAATTGACTTGACTATCGAGTAAACTTTTCCATTCAGGCTCGTTAAGAATATGTGAACAAGCACCCACATTGGTGGTAGTTTATTGCTTTTTCAGACCATGTGGAATAATAGGAAAAAGGAGCACTCTCTTTTCTTTGAAATTGAGAAGAGTATTCTCATGCATAGGTTTATCACTTTTCCGGACCTGAGGGACTAAACTTACAGAAAAGGAACACCCAGTATGAGCTTAGTTTTCTCTTTTTCATGCTCTGGACCCTAACATGAAAAATATTTTGAGCGTACTTTATGTCTTTGTCATGTTCGCTAAACCTTAAAGAACAAAGCATCGAGTTTAATGTTGTAAGCCCCATTTCTCGTAATCAAATGGATCTTTCCAAGTGATATTTCCTTCCTTCACATTGGTAATACTCAGGCTATATGTTTCTTTTGAAGAGGCATTGGGTAGGTGGTAGTTTAACCTTTTTTGGACCTTCCTAACTAAGTACAAAAAAGGTGCACCTTACTTCTTCGGAAACTAAGAGAGTTCTTCTATGGATTGTTTTATACTTTTCCAACCTCAAAAGACTTATTGTATGAAAAAACACCCCCTGCAGTCTTCTTTGGAGTTTTCATACTTTATAAACTATGAAAACACCATCGAGCATTCACTAATTTGGGCTCATAAAATCCATGAATCAGTGCTTTATCAATCATTCTTCCATCTCTTCTTCGAGCTTTCCAAAAATGAAGAAGGTCCCGAGTTTGCTTTCTTGGACTTGTTAAATCTTTACAAGAAAGAGGGAAGGGAAGTTTATTCACATGTAATTTATATCATGGAAGAAAGTCTCATTTCCTTGAACAAAGCACCAGTTTTGAGTCTATCAATAGTTCGGTTCTAGTATTTTGACCTTATCCTGATTCAGAGTTGCTTACTCCTCCAGTTGTCTTCTTTCCCAATTTTATTGGGAATCTATCAATGTCTCCTACATTGCAGATTTGTGTTGGTTGGTCCTTTTGTGTCAAAAGTTTCCTATGCCACTTTTGTGTCATGCTCATTGTTCAAGGATTAAACCTTTGTCAGTATTTTGCAGTTTCCTTGAACTTTTGTGTCGGTCATTCCGTGCTATCAGTTCATTACATCATGTCTTGGGTGGTCCTTGTTGTGAAATTCAGTACCAGTTCTAGATCCAATTAGTCTTTGACTTACCTCATGTTGGATGATGGAGGATTCCTTAATGTATTCCTTCCAATAGATCTCTTCCTATCGATTGCAACACATCTTGCTCTGGGAATGAGATTTAGAGTTTATGACAGTACCTTGGGGATTGCAGTCATCAGTGGAAATTTTCCTCGGTATTGGGTAGTGGGAATACCTTAATGTCTCCTACTCGATGGATTCTTCAGGTGTTCGACTTCAAGTCCTTGTATTTAAGCTTGTTAGAATGTACTAGGTACCTTGGGGACCATTTTCATTAATAGTGGTTTCCCTCACATTTGTTAACAGTTATCATCATTGACTGGTAATCAAACGGTTTCCTCCATGTTTTACCTCAGCTCCTTTATTTGCATGGTTAGGATTCGTACCTTTTGGGTGGTTTGGATTGAATACCTTGGGCCGATAGTAGCATCATCATTTATTTGCTATTTCCCAAGCTGTAAAAGACCTTGTCATAATTCATATGACATTTTGTTGAGACATAGATCCACCTTGTATTTTTGTGGCTATGATTGATTGTTGAGCATGGATCCACCTTGTTCATTTGTGGTCATGACTCCTTTAGATTTGATATGATGCCTTTTTGGATATTGTGTGACCATGATAGTTACATTATTTATATATATGTTGGATCCGATGTATCTTTATGGAGATATTTTGTATATGGACTTGTATGTCCCAAAGATTAGTTTTTCCTGACATTCACCTCTCTTTCAGGTACCTTTGTTCAAGCCTTTCTTTCTTAGCTTCTGTGATCTCTCCATACTCAATTGTTTCCTTTATAATGTATTGCAGATATCATCTTCCCCTATAAAATAATACATTAGGGTGTAACATCCCCATGCCTCCAACCGGCGTAGAGGACGCGACTATAAGCTTTATCAGACCGGGCTAAGAGCCCCATGAACATGCACAGGTGCAAAATTTGCTGATGCAAAATGCTTAAACGAAAATTGAACTAAAATATGCACACAGGATTGTTTATCATGCACAGATGCAATTTAATCCTCATACACAGTGGAAAACAACAGCATTCATACATGCTTGTACTCATTTAGCATGTTCATCAATTTCATTAACAGAAATTAAAATTGCAAAAGTAAAATGGATAAAATCACTTATATTATGATGAACTCGATCTGCAACCAGCTACGTCGCTGCAATGTTCCACCCAACCATAGGCTAGCGTGCTCCTTAATCTCTCAGCAGCGCTGCCACCCCCGAGTTGGGCATGATTATCCAAGGAATAAGGGAACTAGCAGGCTTACACATAGCCAAGGATATACAAAAACACAGCCAAGCCAACACAGTTGGGTTTATCAGGCCATTAAGAAGTTGGAGATGGCAAATTGCTAAGCTGGTGAGTCCATTACAGAGCCAAGGACACCTACACCAGAACTAGCCTGACCTCTAAGACACCCATCCACACCCAACACAAGGAATCAGTCCCTTCTCTGCTACATAGTCCCTCAGGCCCTGCATTCCCTTCCAGTGCTATTCAGGGGTGATGGAGAAGAAGGCCAGCCCTCTAGCTCTGTCTATGTGGTTTCCAGCCACCAGGTTTATCAAGCAAATCTAAGCCAACATCCCTGCTCCTCCCCCAATCTGAAGACCAAACATTGCACTCCGGAAATTTAGTCAACTGTCACAGCTTAAACAGGGAAAACGAATTCTGAGTCATTATTGGCCCTATCATGGAAAAAATGACTCTCAGGCGAATTTACAACAACCCCCAGCATGTAAGGAAGACCACAGCCAACACAACCAACAACGTGGAAAAACACAGCCCATCCTGGGCAACGAAATCTCCAAGAAAACATACACAAACCGAGTTGGGGAAGAAATTACAGTTCCCCAGCCTGTGGGTGAGTGTGAGAAACAATGCAGAACCCAAAATCGTCCCATGAGTACAGGATACGGCCACACTATTCACCAATCCGCAGAGGAAAAATGCTGCGTGGGTAAATCCATAAAAATCCTGTGCATGAAGACCAAAACAGGAAGGAATCCCTCTGTGTGAGAATGCACAGCAATGGAGAGGATGCAAATTTACAGTGGAAAATCGCATGGGTAAAACCCAGGAAAATTCCTATGCGTGAAAACAGTGAGCGGCCAAATGGGAAGTGCATGAAGGTGAACGGCTACCAGGAGGACGCGAATTTGCAGTGCGTGGGTGCTCAGCAACTCATGGAGAGGAGAAGAATGTCTGTGTGAGAGGTGATAGTCATTTTTACTTTCCATTCAGAAGTCAACTATGGGTGGAGTGTGCGTGGAGGCATGGACTGACAGTCCTGCCACCCCACTCCCAAAACAATTAACTGCCATAAATTCTCTCAGCTACCAGCAGAAATTATTTATTGAAGGTGGTTGGAATAAAACCAAAGAAGATGACACATGGTTTTTTCCCCCTTTTGGATCAAGGTTTGACAAATCCCCCCCACACATCCTTATCCTTGGGAAAATCATGCCCCATTCGATTTAGTTGCCGTGACCATAGCTGGTTGTGTTCATTTTTAATTATAGATGCATATTTACATGAAGATAACTCAAAACATATGCCGCATACCATAACCGATCAATGGTGGGGCCTTGGCCTTTAGCTCCACACCATGATCATTTACAATTTATACATCATATACATCTAATGTTGCGGGGTCAAAACTAGGACATTACATAGGGGGCATATTTTATAGCCCAAAATGATACATCTCTTCATGTGACCACTTTCCCATGATTCTGTCGCATGTCGACACTTCCATGATGACACTTCATGAAATTCATTGAAAAAACACCTAACTTGGAGGACCCATATATGGATTTTTGTAACTCTGTTTGATCTCTTCCTTGCACCATTGGAAATTTATTTGAGTTAGATAAAACTTTTTAGAAGACACCAAAGTCTGAAAATTCCTAGATGTACCCTAAAAATTACATTTTTTGATGTACATGCAGTTTTCTTAAGGAAACCCGCGTGTTCCACTTTTTACACGCGACTTGTTCTATATAATACTCATGTGTTACCTAAATATGAGACTATTTACATTGAAACCCATGTGTCATACGCGACTACTGTTACTGCAACCCATGTGTACCCCTTGAACACGCGACTGTTGTCTCTAAAACCTGCGTTTTTTTTTGTGTAGATGTCAAAAAAAAAGTTTCTCGGTTTTGGGTAGTTTGGGTGGTTATGTAACTGACTCCTTCAGTTATAACTAATCCTATCCTCACCCCTAACTCTTTAGAACACTATATAAGAGAGGGATAAGTTCCATGAGAATATACTGGAATCTTTGCATTGTTATGCTGGACGAATTGCGACTCTCTTTGCCCAGACCTTTTCCCTAGAAGCTTTCTCCTTCTGTTGCAGAGCTTGGAGGCTCAGTTCCTTACAGAAGAGAAGAAGCAGAACCAAATCAATGTTTAGTGAGGTTCCCAACTTGAAGAGAAGGTATATTTGTACTTCATTTCATGATTAGTAAATATGTGATGTTCTTCTCCTTCCCAAATCATTGTTCAATGAGTATTTGAATCTCTGTATTGATTATGTGATGATGTATATCTATTTAGGATTTCATGTTTTATTGAACATTATCTCCTTTAATATAGTCTATTTGGTTTGAGGAAGGTATAATTCATTTTGTAGGTCTCTTGGAGCAAGAGAAGCAAGAAGAGGATTGAATGGATGCTTGGATCAACCTTCGTTTGGCTAAGGTATGAACCAATCAAATCTCTGAACCTTGCTTATATATACTTGCAAAACCATTTTCATCTCTCTTTCAACCCCAATAGATGGACTCTTAAACCCTATCCATAGGAAACGTTCCTCTACAACACCAGGTTCACTCCCTTTTGCTTAGCACAACAAAGCCCAATATATAGGCCCAACAAAGAAATCCCATTCGGCAACACCTACGAGGAAGATGCAGTCTCACCTAAGATATCTTTCTTTGGTTCTGCTAGAACCAGGTTTTCGCGGTTGGGTGGGGGATTTCCTATCCCTTAGAAATACGCCAAGGTTCTTGAAGAAAGCTAATGGGGGGGGGCGGGGGGCTGTTGACACTTCTTCTACACATCCAAGCTACAATACAATTCCTCCTTTTGAAAGTGTTATATCACAACTCAATGTAGCATAAGAATATTTGCACATTCACAATAACAATGCAACTAACATCAATATACTATTAATAAGAAAATACGTAAACATTTACTCAAAGCAAAATTTATATAGGTAACTCAAGCACATTTAAAATTCACACATATACACAGAATCTAATGGGGAAACCTATCCGGGAAAAACCACAAAGGTGTTCTTCATCTGGAATGCGAAATATATGGCACCTTTGGTCTACGCACTAAGTTGCATACTATGTTCTAGATATTATTCTTTATCTACACAAAATATTGCTTTCTCTCATGCTCTCTGATATTCTCTTCTACCTTCTCCCTACTTGACTTTACTAACGATCCGCACACAACCTGGATTGAATCAACTTCTCATACACTTTTGCGCACTCAGTTGCAGATTATTTTACCCAATGTACTTAGAAAAACTGACAAACAACAATTACAAAGAACTAACAACATATCAGCTAATGAGATTCTAACCCACATATACCTTGGGTTCCTCCCTTTATAGACTCTTTACAGACTCTTTACCTATCACTTTCTTAGCCAAATTCCTATACCTAACCAATAGGTTGTCTTTCCTATTCTAGTGACACCTAACAGTAGGTATTATTAGCCTAACTTACAAAGATAACTCCATACGTGCGGATTATGTCGGCTCAATCATGACTTCATACCCACGATATTTATGGCATGTCACTTTCTGAATATGGTGCCCTATTGTCATTTTCTAGCTGTTATACCAACTGCATGCCTTCTAATACTGTTATTCTGCAGCACCTTTCCTTATTCCATTCTTCCCTTCTGATGTGGATCTTCATCTGTCACGCATCCTTTTGCGTCATGGCCCTCATGGTTTCCTATTCTATCGTGTCTTATTTTTCATTCATGACTTCTTCCCTTCACTCCTTCCTCTTTATATTCCTCTATCGCACCTCATTCTCCTTTTCCGCCATCTACTCTTGCTTATTTCTTCTGTCACTGCTTCTGTCGCATTTCCTTTCTCTTCTTCTGCCTTAGCTCTTTTCCATAATTAAGAAGAATTATAAGTGAATTATGCTTTCCTTTCCCTAGTCCCAACAGTCCCCCAACACTCACTTGTGGCTCTTCCTGAGCCACTTGAAGCTATTCCTCCATCTCTTTAGTGGTGCCAACTTTAGTGTGAAAATATTCCAAGATTTTCACTACTCTCTCTACCTCTATTCAGAATTCTTCCTCTGTCCTTTGCAATTTCTCCACAAGGTTGGAACTGACATGTTTCGACATTTCCTTTTATACTAATGTCGTTGCATATCGTACCTTCTAATGTATGTGTTGAATAATTCCTATAACTCTTTCATCTTCAACCTGAAGTTATTCAACCTTATATGCATGGTGTTTTTGTGTGTGCAACACTGTTACCTGTTGTTGTAATTTTCTCATCTCTATTTCCTTAGCAATTTTTGCTGCTAAGGGAAATTTCTTCATTTCATTCTTTATCTGGTTTGAATCTTCTTGAAGCCTGAGAGACTTGGTCGAAAGCTTTAGCACACGCTACTTATTGTTTTTCTATCTTCTACGAAGATTCCATGGTTGTTTTCCTTCTTTCTTCCAACACCTCATGTGGTGTGCTTGGTTTGATCTATGCCTCTAGCTCTGCGAATTTCCTGTGGAGGTATTTCCTTTCTCCAAGTCGAGTGACCTTGGATTCTAGCTCCATTTCCTCTGTTATTCCCTCCTCTACAAATTTTGTACAAGCCATATCTACTTCCTTGTCGATCCTATGATGATTTTCTTCCCATGTCTGTGTCCTCTGCTCGGCCTCTTAGACAACTAGTTTCATATTTTTAACACTTTTGTTTGTGGCCTTTTCCTGCTTAGCTAGTGCACCTTCTCGCACTTTTATCTCCGCAATTGCAACACTCAGCATTGCATATACTTCATCCATTTCCATTAATTATAATCCTATCATTATTCGGCCTATGTCCCTGACGATATCATTAAACTCCAGGATTCCTAAATCAAGAACTCCTCCAGATACCTCTTTTCTTATTGGAGGAACTGAAACTTCTATTCCAGTTGGTGGTACTTTTGAAGCCTTTGGTGGATCATGCAACTCGGTGTTTGGGGTTGAACAATCTACAGAAAATCTAATGTCTTCAACTTCCTTACACAAAACTTTGAGAAAATCAATAACCATACCTGAAAGCTCTTTTTGTCACTCTTATATGGTTTTGAAGCTTTCCTACACAGCTTCATCTATTTCCTCGGTCATCAGTTGTACATCTTTGTTGTCTAGGCCGATGGTATTTGAAATTTTATCAACCTTCATCTTCTTCTTCTTCCTTTTGGACTCTACCTGTTCCATCTGAGGTTCTTTCCCTTTCTTCTCTATTTCTGGGTCTGTCGGAGTTGATCTAGAACCACTCTTTATTGATTTCAAATGCTCCTGCAGATTTCTTTCTTGGTTTTCATTATTTAGCATTTATGTAATTTGTCACCGCATTTGTTCTTATTCTTGGATGAGCTAATCTTCCGGAACCAGGACATGCCATTCATCCATCCATTCATCAATAATTTCTTCAACCTCTTCCTCTGTTAGTATAAATTGCATTGGCAAGCATTGACATTGTGGGTCTTGGTGCAGCTGCATGTTGACATGGTGCGCACCAATCTCAAATATAACCACTTGATGAAATCATTGAACAGTGGCTTCATCCAACCTACACATGTTCCTTACCCAGTTCCTTATAGCCTCCCCATGCATAAAGAATTCAATGTTATTTTCTATCTGTCATTCCCTTCTATCCTCGTCGAACCAGAGGTTTTGTATTGTGCTCCTCTACAATTGACCGACAGATCTACCCCTTGGTAGTTCGATGGGTCAGAAAATGCAATAAATGAAATTAAAATCATTAGCCATCAGTAGTGAAATAGCTTACTCTCCTCCTCTGACTCAATAACATCTTGTAGCATTTCATTCACCAAGAACTAACACCGAATTATCTGAACCCCCTCAACGCAAAGTTCAGCCATCGCAATTGCTCCTACATTACATTAGTTTGGATACATCTTGCATTGTAACTTCGAGGAAAATACCTTTACAGCAAAGAAAACAGTATAATAATTCAATAATAGGGTTTTCTAGAGAATCCGCAGTGGTCATTTTGAAATTTGACGTTTCGATTCCGAATCAAGAACCATCATCAGGACAAAAAGTCGGATAGGTAAGTTGTAGATATGGAGTAATAAATAGGTTTGTTATTTAGGTTTTCTAAATAAGTTTTTTATTCGACTAGGTTAGTGGGTTAAAATCTTTATTTGTGTCTTTTATTTTATATGTTTTCATTTTTTTTTAAATTTGAAGTTTCTCAATTTTCTTAAAATTTAAATTTTATTAGAAGTTTGTTAAAATTAGGTTTTTTTATTAATTTTTAAAAAACAAGTTTCTTATAAAATATTATATTCTTAAGATTTAATAAAATATTAGTTAAAAAAATTTATTATAATAATTTCAAATTGAAATTATTAAGAATATTTAATTGAAATTACTAATAATAAATTATTTATTTATTAAAAATAAAGATATCGTTATGTTTGTTATAAAGATTTTAATTATGTTATGAGAAAAAAAAATTAAAATGTTCTCAAATCTTAATTAAGTTTTTTTTCCTTATCCATTTTTAAGAATTAATTATGTCCTTTAAGAATTAATTATGTTTCAGTAAGATTTTAACTAAGTTCTTTATTATAAAGTTTTAAATTTTAAAATTATTTTTATAAAGTTTTCCTTCGTAATTTTTATAAAATTATTTTAAAATGGAGGTGATCTGATATCCTCTATTATCTCTTACTATGTCATACTTCTCCTTCATCCGCACAGCTATCGTCACTTCTTGATCCTTCCTCAGAAGTGTCGTTGGGTCCATTCCTGCGAATGGTAGGCATGTTATGATTGCAATAAGTTCAACATCTACAGTTATGGGCTTTCCAAGCCATAGGACCCCACCATTAAAGAATACCAACAACTACTTAACACAAGTATTTATTGTTATGTTGCAGCCAAAATGTGGCATATATAACTACAAGAGTATGCCAAACTGTTCTAATCCTCTAGCCCACTCCTTTGTGACAAATCGCATGGGCACATCTTGTATGTCCTGCACAGTATCCATATAGTTTTTTTGATCTAGGTATTCATGCTTCTTTGTGTCATGGTCAACAAAATATAGCTTCTGCAAGTTTGGCATAATATCCATCAACATTTTCACTCCTTTTGGCACCAATGGTTCTGTCAACATGGCACCTACTTGCTTTGGGATTTTGACTTTCGGTGAACCACTTTATCTTATCAGAATGTAAGGTGGCAACAAGCTTCTTGTCTCAGAAACTTCATCATGTGGTGGGGGTGGATTTGGGGTTGCCAATTCTTTTGCCTTCCTCTTCTGCTTAGTAGTGTGCTTTCCCCATGTGGTTTCACATGGACCTGGTCCGTCTGCCTAGACCTTTCCAGTTGGCCTTGTCAAGATATTAGCATCAGAGCCCAGATCTAAAATTATATAGTCCATATCATAATATCCTATCTGCACAGCCATTTACAGTTCACATCCAATTTTTAATCTTTTCCTGATATGGTTAACTCTCTTTTCAAGTCGCGAGTCTTCTGGGGTTTCTTCTATGAGTATTTTCAATTATTCGACAACATCTCTACTATGGATTAGTGCTAAACAAATTTTGAAAATTTCTTTAAGATTACTAACCTTTTTCATTGGCTGCTTCCTGAGTGTTTGTTCAATTATTTATGACATCACCTTTACTTGTATAGATTTTGACAGTTGACTGGTATCAACTAACTCTAGCCACACCTCCAAGAAGACTTCCTTCTCCTTGTGGACATCTAATGGGACTTTCTTTTGCACTTCAGGTCGCACCTACAGTTTTCCATGTCATGTATTTTGGTTTGCTCCTGTCACAGCACCTCTTATTTTAACAACAACAATGTTTGGTTCTCTCAGCTCAACAAAAATCATTTGAATGTTTTGGTTGGGGTTCAGGTTTTGATTCTGTGCAGGGTTGTTATTTCCCACAGTTCAATCTTATCATTTCACGGTCAACTGTGGACAATGTTCGATAGTGTGGTCAAATGCTTTACAGTATGTACACATCTTCGTAGGACTTTGGCAACATCGCGCAAAGTGTCGTGGTTGTCCACAGTTATAAGATATGAATTGGCCTCTTCCTCGACCAAATCCTCCTCCTCCTTGTTGTTTTCCTCGGCCTCAAAAATTTCCACCATCACTTATTTGAGGATATTGTTACTGTGGAGAATACTGATTCTGTTGTTATTGTGGCTGAGGATATCGTGGTTGTTGAAATTGTGCTAGTGGATATTGAGAAGGATGATACTGAGGTTTCACTGGTTCAACTTGCATATTCTCATCACTCTTCATCAAGTAGGTATCCACTATTTTTTCTTGCAGCAGTTGAAGTGCTCTACAATATTTCTCAGTGTCCTACTGATTTACAAAATTTACATTACATACTAGTTGGTGTACTTAAAATATTTTGTAGATACAAACATTCTTCTGACTTATGGCCTCTAGTCTGACATATTCTACACCAAGGAAACCCTCAGGTGATTATTGGGTTTGGTGCTCTTGCTGCGACATAGTTCATGAGAGATGGGAAATTATTTTTATGGTGTCTGTTTGTTCTACATATTATACACCATAATTCTTCTTGAACTTCCTTTCCTTTCTTGATTAACTGGAGATGCACCGTAAGATGGCCAGCTGCAATATTCATGTGCTGCTTTCTCTAGTCAGCGAGGATTCTAGCTTCATTGCTATTTCCAGATCTTTTTTCTGTGACACAATATTATGTTGCATCAATGGGATCCAAATGTGTGGCAGCAAGGCGGCAATGAACCATTCCTTGTTCTGCACGTCTGACATATGGAATCTCAATTTGGCCATTAATGTCTTGAATATTTGGTCAAAGTCTCAAACAGAGTCTATAGGTAGCTTCTTGTCAGGAAAATTATATCACTATAAATAAGTGACATTAAAATGTCAACCCAGGGCTCGTAATATTTGAGGTGCAAGCACAGAAAATTCAGGATCAAAGCCTAGTTGTATTGTATAATTTTAAATTCAATTACTGTCTAAAAGTATTTATCATTCACGAGTTTTCTCCATTAATTCAACTTTCACAAATATTAATCTATGAGTTTCCAACTACTCTAACCTTCATTGAAGTTCAATTCAAATCTGTGATTTGAATATAGTAATACAGGGCACTGATACTCTGTTCGAAATATGTATGAAACTCGTATCTACGTTAGGATTCTTCAAAGTAGTTAATTCTTCAATTATAATTTGAAACAGTTTGCAATGATATTAACCTAATGGAAAACCCTCTAAATCGATGCAAGAATTCAAATGTCAATTCTATACAAACAACTTTGCAAATGTAATTGGTTTTATGTAAATTCACCTTAAGAATTATTTGGAGAATCAATTCGTTAATCCCACAAGTTCTTTTATGTATTACATGCAACTCGAATCATATTAAATCAAGTAATATTCATATTATTTCATGTAATAACATGTTAAGAGAAATTATTTATGGAAATTATTTAATTAAAATCGCAAACTCAATTTAATCCTCGCCAAATACCATGCAAAAGTATTCTAATTTAATTTGAATCTAAATGGTAAAACGAAGTCAATATGTAGCAAATCATTCAAGGTGTTGACATAAAAATTCTAGCTTTCAAAATAATGTATCAATCTACTAAGGAAATGAATCTATAATATGAATCAATCTACAACAAATAATTAATTAACTATTATTCTACAAATTAACATGCAAAGGAGAGGGCGATACATGACCTGTTGGTGGGGCCCAAACCAATAGGAATGTTCTCCTTCAAAGAGAACCAGCAGATAAATCAAATGATATCCATGAACTAAATCATGGAAGCTCACATTCCATTCCAGTGTAATTACTTAATTCACCATCACAAAAGACAAATAATTGACACAATTTGCAGAATCAAGAAAGCATGTATTAATGTTTAAATCAAATCCATCATTACTCATCCTTTACATTTATCAACAACCATATATTTATACATAAAATGGAACTGGAACCGATTCTCAAATCCTAGGAAACAACTTTGCCAAGTTTGGATGAGATTCCTAAAAATATGGGTTTGACAGTCAAATTAGAAAAGTTGGCGTTAGTGGCCTAGCCTTCCTTATCTACCAATCCCTTTTGCAATTTTTAACAAAACATTTCTAGGTTTTGTATCCATCTAGAGTTTTTTAAAACCCATTTGGAGTTTTTTCTAGATATGCTTCCAATTGTACAAAAACTGAGGCACAAAAGAGTAGTTCCAAATATTTTTCTGCAAAATTTCTGGGTTTGTTTTTTTTTAGAAATTTTGGATTATCTTGGGATCCGTGTATCCAAATCAATACCTATTTCTATGAGAGGTATATATCATCATCATATTAAAAATAATGCATCCAAATTTGTTTAATAAAGCTGGAATGATGAGAATCAACAATCGTCCTTCAAACTAGTGTCAAAACGAGTGTTGCATTAGGTATAAGATCGGCTATTAGATCAGGTACTAGATTATTGGAAGAAATATGAAAGATAACTGAAGAGATATACCCCAAGGAATGCATTTATTATATATAATATTTTAAACCTATGCTTAAAAATGAATAAATAAGATGTAATAATGATAAAATTATACCTTATTATGAACTTCAAGAAATAGCCTTTAAATCCATGCAAATGATGTCTAAATAAACAATTCACAGGTGGAAATTCATTTAAAAGACTTAAGTTTTAGATCCGATGTATAGATAAAATATGGGAAAATAGGGGGCCATCACTGCTTAATTTATTTAATCTCAGTAATGCATAGCGACTCAGAATTCAACTTTCTAAACGCATCTATCATTCCTACTCGAATCTGGTCAAGCGTTTTCTATACAACTCCTACTAGAAATATAGAAAATTTCATGTACCACTCTAGCACACGACCTCACAAAGTCATGATCATCTATGCTTTCTTTATGTTCTCATCTTGGATCTTCCACACAGTCCATACAGATTCACAGAGAAACCAATGTTGCTATGGGTCTTCCAACCCCATCCCCATTGAATATTGGAAACTTAATGTCGGTCCCATCCATCATATTAACTACTGGTGTTTAGAAATAGTTTTTTATAGTGTTAGTACTACTTGTATTTACAAATACACTTGGAGATAAGTCTCTAGATCTTACCTCTGGCAATGCATGGGATTTTCTAGGCGTCTCATATCGATGTTCTAGATATGGAACTTAAGTTGATTCTTATGATTCTCTTCTCGTTCGTGTTAAGTTTTTATGGTTATATTAGATATTATAACATTTGGCATCATATCAGTATAACCATAAGCAAAAAGATCACTGAAATATATACAATCACAGCCACAAAATAGAACACAAATATTTATCTTGGGAAACCCTCATGGGGAACAAAACCAAGAAAAAATTTCCTCTGTATACGATGTATAAAAGACAACCCCGAAAACAGTTGTTCTCCTCCTTCTATTCAGTCTCTCTCTCTCTCCTATGCACTACACAAGTGAGTGAGTCTTTGTTCAAATAAGAATCATAGCTCCTCTATTTATACTAATTGTCAATTGACTTCTTGCACTAGACAAGTCAGCCCCAATAAATTGTTTGGGCTAACTTCACCTAGGAATACTCAAAATCAATATATTGTATTATTTATTAGGGTACTAAAGACCTGAGACAAGTGGAGGCTTTACCTCAAGACTCTATGATGACCAAATATAGTAGTAACACCCCATTGGAGGAATAATAACATCTCCCTAGGGTTACATCAGTAAAATACATTTAGAATATCCTTCAAAGTTACAATATTTCAACACTCTCCCTTAACGAAAAGGTTATTCTACTAACAACATCATCATAGACTTTAGGAGATCAGAGAGACAATTACAATAGTACATTAAGGAGATACATCTATACGTCACAAGAAGTTTTTCACAATTAGTAACATGGAACAGTTACTCTTCATCTTCTACATTACATGATCATTTGATCCTTTCTTTGCAGCAACGCATCGATCTTCCGATCCTTCGTAGCAGCACTTTGATCTTCTGATCCTTTGTAGTAGTACTTTGCTATTCTGATCCTTTGCAATGGCACTTCGATCTTTTGATCCTTTTCAGCAGCACTTTGATCTTCTCCATCCTTTGCAGTAGAACTTCAATCTTTTCAATCCTTTGTAGTAGCACTTTGATCTTCTCGATCCTTTACAGCAGCACTTCAGTCTTCTTGAGCCTTTGCAGTAGCACTTTGATCTACTTGACCCTTTGTTGTTGTACTTTTATCTACTTGATCCTTTTCCTCCACGCTACCTACAATACACATGATCTATTTGCAGGATGATTAATCTCTATCACTTTAGGACATAAGTCCAAGGACAATGCAATCCTCCATTAGCATGATCCATGAAATCGATCAGTTGAATCATCTACAACTAAATGTAGATCTCGACCACACCTAGTGTTGGTCCATAGCCCATCTGTTGATGTATTAGTAACTTCGAAATGTATTCTTCTATGTATCTTATATATTGTAACCTGATGTTTATTCTGGGATGTTTCTATTATGTATTTGAGTCATGATGTCATGCCCCGATGTTCCGATCGGGAGGATTAATAATGTAAACAAGTCATGTCAAGTCATTGTGGAAGTCCCCATAGTTTCGGGGCACTTGAGTTATTATACACTAATTAAGGTGTAGGCTCGAGTAAGTAATTGTTAAGTTGGGCCGACATGATTGAGTGCACTTCAAGTGAACGGAAGAATATAAATAGAGAGTGAGACTCTCTATTTATCACACACATCATTCACTCACTCAAGTGTGGCGCACTAGTGAAGAAGGAAATACTGGGACTAGACAGAAGAAGAAGGCTATTGCTGTTTTGGGAGATCTCTTACTGTTTTGGTGCTGATTCTATCTCTAAGGAAGTTGCGGGGTTTTCTCCTTTATGGTTTCCCCAAGGAAAACTCTTTGTGTCTCTTGTCTCTTGTGATGTGCTTATGTTTTATTGTTGTGCTTGTTATTCTCTCAGTGAAAAGATCCTAAGATCATAATGCTAGCTTATTTGATGAAAATCTAACATGGTATCAGAGCTAACCTGAGAAGAAGAAATTGTGCAGCTGTAGAAGCTAGGGCTTCTTACTTTTTGGGTCTCTCTCCACAATTTATCAGCACAAGTATGCTAGGATGACTCTCCATTGAAGGGTGCATCTTTCTGTCGAAGCGGAATTCGATTTTGAGCGTTTTCAGTTTTCGATGTGGAAATTAGGGCTTTCTACAGAAGAGGAATTTTTGAGTGATACCAACATAGGATTTTTCTACTCATCAAAACCAAAGTTTAGAGACCTGGATCAATAAATTTGGTTGGGTGAAACTCCAGAAAAGTCAAACCCTAGTTTGACCCTGAGCTAGGAAAAACCCTAAATACTAAAAATGCTAAGTTTTGGTATAGTCGCTATATTCCAAGTTTGGCGATGTATAAAAAGATGAAAATTGTAGGGTCCGAAGATAAAATCATGATGAATCATGTGTCCAAAAATTAGAATCAGATTCGCTTCATTCCAGGAAATATGATCTCTCCAAGTTAGGGTTCCAACCTCTTCCAGAATTCATCCCTAAACAGGACATCTGGGGAGATTTGCAATATCTTGGGATAAATAGGTACAAATGAAATTACTGAAGATTTAAAAGAAAGGGAACAGACTATACTTCCATTGTTCCAAATATCAGACTCAGAATATGAACCAGTGACACGTGGAATGCTGTACAACTTCGTTGTTCAGAACAGTCCTGTAACAGGTCATCTTGGGAAAAGGATCATAAATCCCAAATGGTGAAACCAATTTTGATGAAACTTGTGGTTTTGGATCAGAGAAATTTGAGGTTACCTCATTTCAAAATTTCAGACATAGAGAAGCAGTAATGTTGGATATATCATAGAAACATTAACATGCATTTCTGCAGAAGAAATTGAAAAATTAGGGCTTCCTGTTCTGGGAGCTTCCCTCCACTATTTTTAGAAAAGGATTACATTGGACAGCTCCATTTGAAGAGATCTATCTGTTTATCCAATCAGATCTAAAAGATTCCAAGTTTTGAAAATTAGGGTTTCTGTGACAAACCCTATATCGGCCAGCTCCGGGACAAGGATGGACACCTCAAATCGGTAAGATCTAATCCTTTGCTATTTCCATTTGAGGTTCTCATTTCAAAGTGATCTATCACAACAGCTTGATGATAAGCTTGGTGAAGTAGACAATTTACAAGAATAGAAGCATTTGATCTCTCTGAAGTAAATGGATTGGACACCTACATGAGTATAGAGGTTCCAGTTTCAGAGGGAGACGAGGTTAGAAGCCTTTCACAAGAAGAACTTGGTCAAGGCCAAAGAAGACATCATGCTCATGCTGCAGAGGATGATGAACCATCCGGAAAGAGATCCAGATATGAAAGTGAATATTCTTCAAGCGAGGATGAATATGTTCTGATATCATCTCTCACAGGTAACATTACTCATGGAAGTGATGATTGGCTTATAGATAGTGGGGCTTCCAAACATATGACGGGATTCAAGGAATCCTTTGTAAGACTGTCAGAACATGAATCACCTCACAAGGTGAAACTAGGAGATGACTACCAATATCTAATAAAAGGTAGTGGGGAATCTTCATACAAGCTAGACTATGGTAAGTCTCTAACAATGAAAGAAGTATTGTTTGTTCCAAGACTCAAGAAGAACCTTCTCTCCATTCCAGCATTAATGCAAAAGGAATGTGGGTTGCATTCATAGATGGTCAAGTCATCATGTGGCCAAAAGGAAAGACTATCGATGATGCGGTAGTGATTGGAGAACAAGAAGGAGGCTTGTACAAATTGAAGGGACATCCAGAACAAGCCTTGATCCATGAAACAGTAGAGCCAAATGAGCTTTGGCATAGAAGGCTTGCACATGTGCATTATAGAGCACTACCTATTTCAAGCTATTTGAAAGGAAGAACAAAAATCGTTTGAAGAATGTGAAGATCTAGAATGTAGAGACCATGCAGTCATAAGAGTCTCTCAAATCAAGAACAACTTGAAGCAAAAGTGAAGAATGCAGAAGTGGTGATGGCCACCTTGAATGGCCTCCTAGGATCGTGGAATTCATTCATTCAAGGAATGTGTTCCAGAAGGAAGTGATCATTTTCAGTCGACTCATAAGAAGAGAAGAGAATATGGGAGCAATTGAAGATCAAGCTCTCACCATCCAAAGAAGATCCCTCAAGTGATGAGGAATATGAAGAACTCAACTCTTGAAGAACTTATTATCCATCCTAACATTTGGATAAGAAACGATGCTATTATGAATGAAGAAGATGATGAAGCTGAAGACTCAAGAAGGAGTCTACCCATGAAACAAATAAAGATAAGTATTCAATTGTCATTTCATGATATTGTTTTTTTATGCATTTGTTTATATTCAGTTGATGTATCATGCATGATAGGATGTTTGCATTAATGACAGTATACTACTAATATGCATGTGATGGGTAAGTAGCTCATGGTGCTATAAAAATTCTCCATTGCTACTTATCTAGAATGAAACCTCTTTGCTGACATATTGGATTAGTGCACAATCTCAATGTTGTCCTGGTGGAGATGGAAGGCATCTAGAAAGTTTCAGTGAGATATGGATGTTGTATTGGCTAAAGTAGTTACATGATCATATATTTATGCATAAGAACTTGCCAGCATAAATATTCCTTATGAAATGTTTCTAACCATACAAATGCATTTTTCTTGTAGGAAATACCTCATACATAATTGCCTACAAGCAAAAAAGAATGAAGACTTGTTCCGAAGAACAAGTGATGACAGTTCAAAGACAAAGAATAATATGACGAGTGTAGTGACATCATTGATGCAGAACCTTCCAGCCACCAAGAAGAAAGGGAAGACCAGTTCAAGAAGAATGATGTCAGGGTGCAGTATCGAGACCTGAAGAGAAGTTCATAGTTCCATCATGCAGTAGATGGAAACATCGTGGGATACAAAGCAAGATTCGTAGCATGAGGCTTCTCATGAAAGGAAGGCCTAGACTACGAAGAGACATTTGCAGCTAGTAAGAGTTGAAACACATACATGATGAGATTGATGAAGATCTTAACCTTTGCTACAAGGTTGAATATGCAAGTCTATACACTAGATGGTCACATAGAATATTAGTAGCATAGGAAGCTACTTGTCACTCCGGTACAGAATGTTTCAGTGCATAGAGTACGGAAGACAAAGGGAGTGTGATGCTCGGCTTCAGAGGGAGTGACTATAGAATATCTTGAGGTTCGACATGGTATGACAAGATGGGCAGATTACTGATGACTCTATGCTTTACTGAGAGTAAAGCGGATTCCAACCTTTGCTTCAAGGTTGAAGACAGAAGACCAGTGATGTTCTTGTTATGTGTAGATGTAGTACTATTGTTCTAGGTATGGAGGTGTGGCAGAGTGCAGATGGAATCTTCCTTGGACAAAGGAAGTATGCAGTAGAGATATTGAAGAGGTTCAGGATGATGGACTGCATGACCACACCTATGGCATCAAACATGAAGCTATTAAGTGATGCTTCATCAGAGACAGTTGATGCTACGATGTATCGTCAGATGATTGGGTCATTGATGTACCTGATGAACATGAGACTAGACATTTGCTTTATTGTGAACACCTTGAGCCAATGACTGCTGCAAAGCATATTCTAAGGTACCTAAAGGGTACAGTTGATTATGGGCTCAAGTACGATGTGAATCAGAAGATTAACCTAGAGGGTTATGTTTATTCAAGTGGAGCAGGGAGTGCCATCGACAGGAAAAGTACTTCAGGATGTTGCTTCAGTATGGGATCAGGTGTGATCTCTTGGTTTAGCAGGAAGCAATCCTGTGTGGCACTGAGTACATCTAAAGCAGAGTATGTCACATCTTGTTCAGCTAGTTGTGAGGTAGTATGGCTATGAAAGCTACTGTTTGATATATCTGATCTCCAGTTGGTTGCTACTTGTATACATTGTGACAACCAGAGTTGTGTGAAGTTTTCAGAGAATCCAGTGTTCCATGACAAGTCGAAGCATATCGAGATCAAGTATCACTATATCAGGGATATGGTGCAAAGAGGAGAAGTGAAGCTCCTGTATGTTGCGATGAAGGAACAGATAGCTGATGTGTTGATGAAGCCATTGGCTAGGCTGAAGTTCAAGTACTTCAGAGAGAGACTTGGTGTTCTCTAGATCGAGGTTCCTTCCAAGAGAAAGTGATGAGACCTAGAGCCATTCTGACATGGTGAGAGGATTGGTTCCTTCCATGGTCAGATGTAAGGGCTAAGCCATTCTATCATGGTGATAGGGTTTCTCCCTTCCATGTCAGATATGAGTGCTGGCCATTCTATCGAGTAGGACAGATGTAAGGGCAATTTCCAATCTAGGAATGGAGGCACCTGGTCAGTTACCAAGATCACTCAGTGTAGGACTAAGTAGCCATTCTGATGTGATAGAGGGATGTGTTCCCACTTGATCAGATGTAAGGGCTGAACCATTCTGTTCATGGCTAAAGGATTAAGTTCCTTCCATGTCAGATGTGGGTGTTGTCCATTCTGACAAGCAGGTCAGATATAAGTGCAGTTCCATTCCGACATGGTGAGAGGATTGGTTCCTTCCATGGTCGAATGTAAGGGCAGTGACATGGTGAGAGGATTGGTTCCTTCCATTGTTAGGATGCCACATCTGGTTTGAAAAAGGACCAGCTCTGTGATGCCTCATCTGGTTTGAAAAAGGACCAGCTCTAAGATGCCTCATCTAGTTTGAAAAAGGACTAGCTCTGGGAAGACTCATCTAGTTTGAAAAAGGACTAGCTCTGTGTTGATGCCTCATATAGTTTGAAAAAGGACTAGCTCTAGGAAGACTCATCTAGTTTGAAAAAGGACTAGCTCTGTGTAGATGCCTCATCTAGTTTGAAAAAGGACTAGCTCTGGGAAGACTCATCTAGTTTGAAAAAGGACTAGCTCTGTGTAGATGCCTCATCTAGTTTGAAAAAGGACTAGCTCTGGGAAGACTCATCTAGTTTGGAAAAGGACTAGCTCTGTGTAGATGCCTCATCTAGTTTGAAAAAGGACTAGCTCTAGGAAGACTCATCTAGTTTGAAAAAGGACTAGCTCTAGGAAGACTCATCTAGTTTGAAAAAGGACTAGCTCTGTGTAGATGCCTCATCTAGTTTGAAAAAGGACTAGCTCCAGGAAGGCTCATCTAGTTTGAAAGAGGACTAGCTCTGAGTAGCTGCCTCATCTGGTATGAAAAAGGACCAACTCTGAGATGATACATCCAGTATGAAAAAGGACGGGATCTGTAGAATTTCCTGTGACGAGAAGAATCATGAGATAGCACTAGGGTTGATCCAGATCGAGTGATGATCGAGATCCAGTAATGAGGATCCAGCAGTTATGATCCATATCGAGTGATGATCCAGATCCAGTCCAGTGATGATGATCCAGATCCAGTGATGATGTTCCAGTGATGATGATCCAGATTGAGAGATGATCTAGATCCAGTGAAGATGACTTGAAGATGAAAATGACTTGAAGATGAAGATGACTTGAATACGAGATGATCCAGCTAATACAGAGAAGAAGACCAGTGCTGAAAATTGTGTCGAAAGAATACCTTCCTAGTTAAGAGGGAGTGTTGATGTATTTGTAACTTCGGAATGTATTCTTCTATGTATATTATATATTGTAACCCGATGTTTATTCCGGTATGTTTCTATTATGTATTTCAGTCATGATGTCATGCCCCGATGTTCCGATCAGGAGGATTAATAATGTAAACAAGTCATGTCAAGTCATTGTGGAAGTCCCCATAGTTTCGGGGCACTTGAGTTATTATACACTAATTAAAGTGTAGGCTCGAGTAAGTAATTGTTAAGTTGGGCCGACATGATTGAGTGCACTTCAAGTGAACAGAAGAATATAAATAGAGAGTGAGACTCTCTATTTATCACACACATCATTCACTCACTCAAGTGTGGCGCACTAGTGAAGAAGGAAATACTGGGACTAGACAGAAGAAGAAGGCTACTACTATTTTGGGAGATCTCTTACTGTTTTGGTGTTGATTCTATCTCTAAGGAAGTTGCGGGGTTTTCTCCTTTATGGTTTCCCCGAGGAAAACTCTTTGTGTCTCTTGTCTCTTGTGATGTGCTTATGTTTTATTTCTGTGCTTGTTATTCTCTTAGTGAAAAGATCCTAAGATCATAATGCTATCTTATTTGATGAAAATCTAACACCATCCATACCACACAGGTTAGGAACACTCACAAGTGAGTGTTATACTACGTCATATGTGAGGACTCATCATAGAGAATCCATACCACATAGGTTAGGACCACTCCCAAGCTAGTGTTACTCCATGGAATCTAGATATGAATGTAGCTATACTCTCCACATAAGAGTATCATCTGCAGAGTAGATATTGATTGCATACACAATGTCAGTCCTAATGTCCGTGAGGACTCATCATAGAGAATCCATACCACACAGGTTAGGACCACTCCCAAGTGAGTGTTAACTCTATGGAATATACATATGAATGTATATATACTCTCCACATAAGAGTATCATCTATAGAGAAGATCTCGACTGCATACACAATGTTAGTCCTGGCGTCCGTGAGGACTCATCATAGAGAACCCATACCACACAGGTTAGGACCACTCCCAAGTGAGTTTTAACTCTATGGAATCTACATATGAATGTAGCTATACTCTACACATAAGAGTATCATCTAGAGAGAAAATCTCAACAGCATACACAATGTCAGTCCTGGCGTCCGTGACGACTCATCATAGAGAATCCATACCACGTAGGTTAGGACCACTCCCAAGCGAGTGTTAACTCTGTGTAGTCTACATATGAATGTAGCTATACTCTCCACATACGAGTATCATCTGGAGGGCCATCATTAGCTAGTAAGGACCACTCTCATGAATAGATTGTTATATCTGTTATCCTCGAAGAGAGGATACTATCGTCCACAAAAAAAATTCACTTTCATCCATCATCGATCTTATTCTCATCATCACTCCCTATTTTCCTAGAGGATCATATTATCAACCTTCTTCCCCTTTGTTCGAGGAGAGTTCATAGTGTCAACCTATTCTTCCTTTTCGAGGATAGTCCATATCTTCGACTTGTTCCTCCTTTTTGAAGAAATTCCACATCTTTGACTTGTTCTTCCTTTCTGAAGAAAGTCCATGTATTCAACTCGTTCTTCCTTTCTAAAGAAAGTCCATATCACCATTGTTCCTCCTTGCAACGAAAGTCTATAGTATCATCATCATTGTTCCTCCTTGTGAGGAAATTCTTCATGAACTACACCAAGCTTTTCACAGAAGCTTGGTCACCACATCAACAACTTGCTCATCGGTACTCGCATACTGGAGTTTTATGTCTCCCTTCGATACCATATTCCACAAGATTCTTTGTCATCTTTATGCAACTATGATTGTCACAAATAAACATTGCGGTATCCAACTCCATGTCAAATAGTCCTGTCGTCATTTTTCCAAAGCCATATGGCTTCCCAAATAGCGGAGTAAGTTTCCATGTAGTCTGCTTCAATTGTACTGAGAGAAACACTAGACTAAACCATGAGATCATGGTGGATCCCAGAAAATAATATCCATCTGAGGTGCTCTTCTTGTCTGCAGCACTTCCTTCCCAAGCTAAATCTGTATATCCATATAATCTATAGTCATGATCTCTACCATAGTAAAGTCCCAAGTCTGTCATACCTTTAAGGTACCTCATCATGCTTTGAAACTATCAAGTGAACACATCTAGGGTTAACTAGATACTGACTCAAGGTGTTCACAGCAAAGCATATATCTGACCTTGTGTTTGCCAGATACATCAACGACTCAATAATCTTCTTGTACTGAGTCTACTAACTCTGATGTCTTATCAGACAACAACTTCATGTTGGTATCCAAGGTTGTGTCCATGGATTTTCAATCCAACATATCAAATCTTCTTTAATATTTCAACAACATACTTTCCCTAGTTTGGAAATATTCCTTCTAAGCTCTTCCACACTTCCAGCCTCAGGATATAATGCATCAATCCAAGATCTTTTCATCTCGAATTCTTCAGCTAGCTTCTTCTTTTAATATGTGATATGTTTCTCATTTCCAGTCAGAAATAGATCATCCACATACAACAATAGTATGTCAGGTTCATCATCCATAACCTTAAGGTAAAGGTTAGGATCAAATTTACTATTGGTAATGTCCATTCTTGCCAAGAACCTATCTATTCTTCCATACCAAGCTCTAGGAGCTTGCTTCAGTCCATATAGAATATTTTTCAACTTACATACATGAGTCAATTTGTTTTTGACTTCAAATCCTTGTGGGTATTCGATGTAAACCTCTTCCTCAATCACACCATTAATGAAGGCTTGTATTTACATCTATCTGGTGTATACACCACTTCATCATGGAAGCAAGTGCCATGATAGTTTTGATGGAAGTGTACCTTGCTTCTTCGAGAAAGTCTCTCTTCATAATAAATTCCCTCTCTCTAAGAGAATCCTCTAGCCACAAATATTTCCTTACTTCCATCAGTAGCATATTTTATCTTGCAAATCAAATTGGAAGATACCACACTCTTTCTTTCTGGTTTGGGTATTATATCCCAAACATCATTCTGGTATTCTTCCATCATTGCATCTTCTATGAGTTCATTCTGTTGGTTCATCAACATATCCCAGTCTACCACATTCAACCTTGAAGGTTGGGACCCACTTTACTTTTGGTAAAGTCTCAGTCCATAAGGAAGTTATCCATCATGTCGTACCATGTTGAAATCAGAGATCTTCTGTAGTCACTCCCCCTGAAGCAGAGCATCATATTCCCTTTGCATTATGTACTGGAGTGATAGGTAGCATTCTATACTACTATGTATCCATCTCAAGTTACTATATACCAATATCCCTTTATCTTGAACTTTGTCGAAAAGTTCCTCCTGCACCCATCTATGAGCTTGTTGTCTTCTATATATTTCCATCTTCAACCTTGTAGCAAAGGTTAAGATATTCATCACTCTAGGTGATATTTCAAGCTCCTATATGTTCTTTTCTATGGGTTCCTTTTGAGCCCGTACAAAGCATATTATGTACAGGGTGGTTCTTTGCTTGATATATACTTCTACTGAAGAAGTGTGTCTGGTCAATAGAGTATGTCGTGCCATATTCTATTCTTTCTTAGACAAACCACAAACCTTGCTTTGTACACTTGTTCTTGTAGATCCATATGGAAGACACTACGAACTTCCCTTCAGGTCTTGGAACCATATCGTAGACATCATTCCCCATGATCAATTGTTACTCTTTGATCATAGGTTCTTCCATAGCCAGAAAATTTAGCATCAATGATGTCATACAACTTTGTTACACTACTAGAGTGTGTCTGAGGCCTCTTACTTTGGTTTGGAAGTCCCTCATGATTTTATTCATCTTGGAATATCTCTCATGCCCAAGATGGTCTTCCTCTTTCGAGGTGGATCTACTGCTTTCTGAAGCTCTTTTTTCTGTCACGGTGTCTCTAACCTTGGGAGCTTTAGGTTCATGTTTATTGGAGTGAATCTTGAATTTTCATCACGTGTTCTTCAGAACAAGTCTCATCCTCCTTTTTTGTAGGAGGTTGTGCAGGACCTTTCCTACAAGTCAAATGCACCAGTTGCATGGTTAGAACCATTTCATAGAACATATGCATAACGACAAATTCTTATGAATCATGCAACTGTTTAACCAATACAACATTCATCCATATCTCACAGAAACTTTCTAGATGCCTTCCATCTCTACCATGAAATCATTTAAATTGTGCACTAATCCAATATGTCAGCAAAGAGTTTTCATTCTAGACAAGTAGCAATGGAGAGTTGTATAGCACCATGGGCTACTTACCCATCACATGCATATTAGTAGTATACTGTCATTAATGAAAACATTCTATCATGCATAATACATAGCATATACAGGAAATACAATTAAAATACTTATCTTTGTTTGTTTTTTGTCATCTCCTTCTAGATCAGCAGCTTCTTCTTTGACTAGTGAGATTTCTTCAATCGCATGCTTGCTTGAAATATTTTCTGGAATGCTGCTTCTGGTAGACCTAGGGTTTGATAGAGAAACCCTGATTTTTCAATTGAGGTATCTTTCATATCTGATTGGATAGAAATATGCACCTCCTTAAGGTGAGTTGAGCAGTATACTCATTTTCCCAAAATTGTGATCAAAACTGCAAAATATCTAATGCCTTAGTTTCCTTCAGCTTCTTCTGCAGAAATTCTGGATATTGTTTCTGCAATATCTACAAATTACTACTCCGCTATGTCTAAAATGTCACATTGAGGTATCCTTGTCTGTATTATTCCCAAAAATGTAGGTTAGAGTAGAATTTGTTTCACCAATTGGGACTTATGCGTATTTTCCCAAGGTGAATTATTTCAAGACTGTTCAGAAGAGTGAACTTGTACGAACTTCCATGTGTCATTGTTTCACCTTCAGGGTCTGAACATTTTACCACAAAAATTAAAGTCTATAACCTTTCTGTAACATCTTGAAAAAATTCATTTGGACCTTCATAGCCTGAGATATATCAATTCTCCCTAGCTCACCTATTTAAGGATAAATCCTGGGAGAGGCTAGAACCCTGACTTGGAGGAATCATATCTCCTAGCATATAGTGAAACTAAGGCTGAATATTTTACACAAGGTACATCAGTAATTTATTTTCATGCTGTAAACGTTTCGGCTCCTGATCCTTCTCCAATATCGAGATATAGAGAATGTACCAAAACTACTATTTTTAGTATTTTAGGGTTTTCAAGCATAAAACCCTAAACTTCAATAGTTGTAGTTGTAGCACTATTTCAGCTACACAAAGACTTCTTTCAGGGTGTCTCTGATACCATGTTAAGTTTTTATGGTTATATCATATATTAAGACATTTAGGATCATAACAGTATAACCATAAGAAAAAATATCGCTAAACGATAGACAAGCACAGCCACAAAAAAGAACACAAAGATTTATCCCGGGAAACCCTCATGGAAAAGAAAACCCAGCAAAAAATTTATTTGTATAAGATGTATAAAAGAAAACCCTGAAAGCAGTTGTTCTCCTCCTTTTGTTCAGTCTCTCTCTCTCTCCTATGTGCTACACAAGTGAGTGAGTCTGTGTTCAAATAAGAATCAAAACTCCTATATTTATACTAATTGTCAGTTTACTTTTTGCACTAGACAAGTCGGCCCCAATAAACTGTTTGGGCCGACTTCACCTAGGAATACTAAAAAATAATATATTATATTATTTATTAGGGTACTAAAGACTTGACACAAGTGGAGGCTTTACCACATGACTCTATGATCACCAAATACAATAGTAACACCCCATCGGAGGAATAATAACATCTCCCTTGGGTTACATCAGTAAAATACATTTAGAATATCCTTTAAAGTTACAATATTTCAACACTTTGGATATCAGATAATATTCTTCTTCTTCATCACAAGACCCTTCATCCAGGCATGACGCAAACTCGTAGTATTCTTCTTCTCTAGTCGTGTTGCAACTCTCTTTTTGTATTAGAGTTTTTCTTTGCTTTCCCGATCAAAATATTCTTCCACTTCTTAAACAACCAACCTCTAGTTCAGTTCCACTATCTCCAGGGAACATCTCAACTTAGTTTGTGCCATTTTTCATAGAGTTCTGCTACGACATACCCACCTTTCCGTGCACATATTCCCACTGTCACATCCATAGGATACCTTTTTCACATACAAGCATTTTTATCCATGTCTTTAAAGATGACAAATATCTTCCACAAGGTCCTTAGAAAAATTTCCGTTCCACCTTACTATATGAGGTTATTATGTCAACAGCAAACTCAGTAACATATCCCTCCAAAATACTATCTATCCAAAAATATATAACCCTCGACATAGGGTTTCTCACATGTTTTAGCCATTGAATCAACTGAGGATTCCACTATGTCGGTTCTCCTCCTTAGAATCTTCTTTGCTAGGTTTCCAACTTAGACAACCACTCATGCAACACAATGGGAAAATAAAATAAAAAATATTGTGAATATCCATGTAAAGGTATCGGCCAACCACTTTGTTGGGTTCCTCCGAGATCCTTTAATCTCTTCTCGTGAAAACTCTAACGCTTTGGAATCCACCTAATATCTTCTCGTTGCCTATCATAAAATATACCCCGCCAAAATTATTAGGGTCTCAACAACAAAACCATTTGTTAGATTTTTCGTCTTCCCTTCAACCCAGGTTCAGTCCCTTCTTCTTAGCACAAGAATGCCCAATATATCAACCCGACAGAGAAAATCCCAATCGACAACACCTACGATGCAAATGCAGTCTCACCCAAGATATCTTTCTTTGGGTAACTACCAGAACCAGGTTTCTGCAATTACCCAAAGAAATATATCTCATGTGAGACTACATCTGTGTCGCGGGTGTTGCTGACTAGGATTTTCTCTATCGAGTTGATATCTTGGGATTTATTGTTCTAAGAATAAGGGACTGAACTTGGGTCGAACGGAAGCTGAAAAATCCAACAAATTCATTACCTTGCACTATATAATCTTACAATTCATAAAATCTTCCTCAACAATATCGAAATATTTATCCTTCAAATTCTTCTTCATTATTTTCTATAGTGTCCAGGACAACTGTAGTTTCCTTACCTTCCTCATATTCTTCTGCTTCAACAGGATCTTTGACATCATCACAAACAATATGGTTGTCAAAAATATTTCACTAAGATTTATGCTCATTGTTGTTTCTCATTTATTTGTATATAGTCTTCAAAATATACCATGTTTTTTTGGATTTTGTTTTTGCTACAATTGTAGATAAAATCTTGTCATATAAGCCTTGTTGAATGAAAAATGGCATTGCATCCCTCTTCCTCATGTCCATGAGCTCAACCTTCTTATATTTTTCTCATTCCTAAAAGGATGATTAATTTGAGGATTCTACAAAACCATTCTCAACTAAATTTAATCATTCTTCTAGATTAAATAAGCTCTTCATCTTTATGACCCAAAAATCATAATTATTTCCAATAAAGATTGGAACAAATGTTAGATAAAATCTATACAAACCCATAATGATAAATTGTCCAATTGACAACCCACTTTATTTTGTAAAAACAAAAACTTCATTTATTTTAAATTATATAAATCGAAATCCAAAACTTCGCCCATATTTATTAAAATGTGAACTATGTAGCACATTAAAAAATTAAACCATACTCCATGAATAAGACCAAATTTGAAGCAACTCCACCCAAACACATTACTCCATTAAATAAAATCAAACTATGCAAAACTCCAAAAATTCCTCAAGTGCATCCTTGTTGGACTCCCCAACTAATCAAAAACAAAAATCTCTAGGAATTGCTACACTCACACTTGATTTCTCATTTTTTGTGGATAGATTCCTATGTTGAACAAGTTTTCGGAATGTGGGAACATTGGGAAAGTGGGTACGAGTATCGGATACGTCTAGAATTTTCCTTCAAATTTGTAGGAAACGAAAATAAGATGTATTAAAAAATATAAAAAATAAAATAATTAAAAAAACATGAGAAGAGAATAAACATAGTGAAGAAAAGAAACATTAACACAAACTAGGTGGCTTAGCTTATCCCTTATATTACGGTTGTAACTATAACCTCTTAGCAAATTGAAATGGAAATAAATTAAGATTTTCATCCACATCATTGATTATATAAGGTAGGCTCTTTCTAAAGTGGGGACTTTTAGAAGTTGTATTCCCTATATTTGTGGTTATATGTATAGAGTAAGTTTTCAATTTTGTGTCAACTATGATTAAAATGTATTAGAATATAGAAATTCTATGCTAGGATATTGCAAAGGTGTATAAATAATCAAATTTAAATTGTTATAAAATGAAAATAAAGATCATTTGTATTTAAATGTAATACATGAATTTAGTTTTAAAGTAAGGTTTAAAACCCTTTCCAATTAGTTAAAAGATGTTTTTAATTCACAAAGTAAATAGTAAATTGTATAAATTAACTTTATTTTATTTAATATATAAAAGTAAAAATAGATTTAAATCTATTATCGATTAGCAGTAAATGCAATTCAGCATCAGCGTAGGGACAAGTGAATACTCTAGTACAGGCAGTAAACATAGATCAATGCACCAACTCGACAAGGTAGCACAAAATAGACTTTTACTGCAACTTAGTTTTCTAGAAAAAAATATTCTGGGTCAACCATGTATATGTATGGTCACGAGGATATAGGAATGTCGTTAACAACCAACATGGCAATCATGTATGAGTGGAACCTCTCGGTGAATAAAACACGCAAGAAAAAGTCTCCAAGTTCCCAATTTTAGAGGATAAAAGTTCCTAGTAAGTTCTCAGCCATTCAAAATGGTTCCCTGCTAGATTTGGAAAGTTTCCTGCAAGTTCTGAAGTTCCCTAGAATGTCGAAGCTTCTAGACTGAGTTTCCTAAAAGACAGAAGCGGTTCCTATGCTCCATAGATGAATTATCTCCTCAACACAAATTTGGACTCAAAGTCTCAATTGGAAGCTTCCAACTTATTCATTTCAAGAAACGACTTAACAATTGGTGGCTTTGAGATTGCACCCTTTATCTTGGGGTCTTCCTACAACCAGAAAAAGAGAATCTATTATTCCATAAGTTCAACATTAAGTTCATGCCCATATTTCCTACACACTCGCAACCAACTAAATTCAGTCACCCCCTCTTTTTATTGAGCACCCCTCACCAAAAAATCTTATTCTAGAAATTTTGTGAATAGCCTCACAATGGCCTCCTCACGCTTCCTCATGCAGAGGCTTGTTCTTCCTTTCTTTACAAATTCAACTAATAGTATGATATTCACGCAAGAAATCACTCCTTCTCTCACCATATATTTCTCTCTTGGACATAACTGAGTCACTCCTTAACCACGATTCTCTTTCGTGGAGAATTCCTCGCGAATTCTACCAAATTTGGCTTTGAGGTCCTTTTCTAGATTAGTGAATAAAGGTTATATCCTACTATGATACCACTATGTTGGGTAGAGATAATGTTTTCCTACCACAATGAAAGATGGAGGAATAGAAATGATGAAACACATGTTATTTCTACAACTTAAAGAACCCATGCAAATCAATTTGTATTGAATGATATATATACACATTTGATCATATTTCTTGAATTGTGTAGATGCATTGTCCGAATTTGTTTGTAATGCGCTAAGCCAAGTTTGCATGTCACCTCGCTTATCTTGTCTTGTAGTCACATTAGATCAAAACAACTTAAAATTTCACTAGATTATTTGGTTGCTCTGTAGTTGCATTCATCAAATCTACACAATCCAGAAAAGACATATTATGAGTCCTCAAAGGATGGCATTTAGTAACCATTCCATTTGCATGCTAAACAAGTGACAAATTGCTTGAAAAATGTTAGTAGTTTGCTTAAATGACACTCTAACTTGCACATATGTCATATGGTTTCATGAAAATTGGCCCTTGTGCCATCATTACATGGGTGATGTAAGCAATGTTTAGATGGTTTTTCATGATATAATAGTTTAATTTACCATCTTATCTTTCTAAATCCATTTGGTTCTGGGAAGACGTTTTTTTTAACAATTTGTTTTGTGATTACAAATTGATAGAGTGAAGAAGGGCATAGAGATAGTGTAGATGGATTGCACGTCACATTGCAATCTTTGATGTAATTTTTAACACCCATGGAGAGACCTTAAGGCATCTAAATTGTTATTCTTGCACTTTCATATACTAAGGATACAAGCCAACCGATGAGTTAATGGAAGAATGATGACGAACACCTATAAGAGGTTTTGAACCACATCATATCTCAAGAGACATTTCTAGACATAGATGAAGAGAATAGAATACGGGAAGATGATTCTCAATAGCATTGAGAATCTGGTTCGAGTGGTTGAGAAGAAGAATGATTCTTCCTTTCTTGCACTAGTGTTTTGTTTTTCTCTCCTTCTTACTTCTATGCTACATATTTTTTAATTAAACCAAGTAAATTAAGGCATTACAAAATTGTGTTTTAATGTATGCACTTTCCTTTCATTCCATTTAAAACATAAAGGTCAAACAAAATCATTCATTTCTTTCTCTAATGTATTAGTTTATGACCAATAACTATATCATCGATTCACTTATTTTTTTATATCAAAATATTTATGATTTTTTTATATAGTGTTTTTATATTATTTTTTTATTTATCTTTTTCCAAACTGGTTATTTTTTAATACTTTTTATATTTACCAAATATATAATTTTTAAAATTTAAATTTCATAAGTTTTTAAATATATAAAAATATTAATGTATAAAAAAATATATATATTGATTAACATCTAGTATGGAGGAGATGTTATCACATAATGTAACATAATGTAGTGTAACTTAACATTATATCACCAAAAAAATCATGTTGGCTCTTAAAATAAAGAATTAAATTAATTAAAAAAATCCAAGTCGAATCATAAAATTTTAAAAAATTAGAACAAACATAAATCCATCTTAAACCTAGATCCATCAAGTACTAAGAGGGATCAAATTTCTTGAGGTGTAATTAATTTTTGGACTTGTAAAAAAATTAAGATAAAAAAAATACACTTATAAGAAATTGAATCCCTCTTAACACTTATAGAGATATGAGTCTGACATGGATCTATGTTGATTTAATTTTTTTAAATATATGTAGTAATTATCAAATTCAAAAATATATATATATTTTTTAATATCACATTTTTTAAATGTTCAAAGATATTATTCTATTAAATAAATACATTATTTAATATAGTAATGGGAAAATTTAAACACTTCATAAACAAAAGAAGACAAAGATGCATAATATATTCAACAAGATCCAACAGAACACAGTATTGAAGTTCATTCATAAAAGACAAGCATCACCAGCATATAAACATAAACCAGTAATGAGTATATCAATTAAGCAACTAAACAAGCTGAACAATGAAGCCAACACAGAACTGAAGGGTGAAAAGTGTCATATATCTCATAATTTCATCATCAAATGCATACAAGAGCTTTGATACTTAACTTATGAACAAGTCTGAACTCATGAACAAGTCTGCAGACCTCCTGAAGCTATCCCAAAAATCGAACCCTCTCAATGACTTTCTAACCTCTCTAAATACTATTCTTTACAAAATCAGTTAGGGATCTAACCCTAACTACCTTTCATCATCTCGATGAGATAAAGTAAAATGTACAATATTACAAAACATGACATTTTCTAAAAATAGTAAACACTAACTAATATGTTTCTCAAAAAGATAACAAATAACTGATTGAACAACTGACTTGTAGATCTTTTGATGCCTCAGCCAGCAGAGCAATGCCATCTAATGCTTGAGCTTTCTTCTTAGCTCGCCTTTGCTCCTTCTCCATGTCAGTTATCTTCTTGGTGAGCTCCTCATTTCTCTGCTGCAAGTCCTTGACTGTCTTCTCCAACTCTATACAGTGCAAGTCACATTAGAGGAAATTTCAACTCAAAATGGGCCTTTTAACTTTTATTCAAATTCCATGTCATCATGTGTTAGCCAATGAAATTGCTTTAAATTTGAAATAATATATAGGTCTTAAACACTTTTTTAATATAAATTTGGGGATAGGTATCATAAAAAAAAAACTACTTTTTTGTTTGTATTTTTGACATATCTCCCTGTGTTTTTACTCAAATTTTGATCGGGAGAGCTCGTTGGATGCAGAATTAAATTCTGCATCCAAGGAGTACACACTCGGCATACTTTTGACGGACCCCGCTACCCCAAAAACAAGAAATACCTAGAAAAATAGAATGATGATGTCATCATTCCATTTTTCTAGGTATTTCTTGTTTTTGGGGTAGCGGGGTCCATCAAAAGTATGCCGAGTGGGTACTCGTTGGATGTGGAATTTAATTCCACATCCAACGAGCTCTCCCGATCGAAATTTGAGTAAAAACACAGGGAGATATGTCAAAAATACAAAGAAAAAAGTAGTTTTTTTATTTTCTTCCTCCAAAATTAATAAATATTATTTTATTATTTTCACTATTATTTTATGAGTTCATTTTAGGAGGCCCATTTTGAGTTGAAATTTCCTCTAATGGTGGTTCCTTTTCTCTTTAGAAACTCTTTAGATACTGCTGTCAGCTCCTGACAATGGTCATTGACATCCTGAAGATCTTTTCTAAGCCTTCTGTTAGCCATCATCAGCCCCTCATTGATCTCTTGCATATAGTTCATCTGCTGTTTGTATTGCTTAATAATTTTCTGCAAGTTTTCTTTATCTGAATCAACTGACCTTCCTGTCATGATCTCTTGTTCATAACTGGGCATCTCAGGTATGTGAAACCTCTTAAAAATGCCTCCATCCCTATTTAACAGGTCTGTGGAAACAGTAGGAATATTAGGGTCTTTCAGAATACCTGCTTGCCTAAGTATAAGTTCATCTTCATCTTCCCATTCTTGATCTTCAACATGAGGTACTTCAGCTTTTTCTTTCTGCTGTTGCTTTAAAACTTCATTTCTTATTTCAAGAAATATGGCAAACAATTCAGACTCGGGCTGCCTTAACTTCTTTCCAGACTGTGATGATCCTTTTACTTTTGTAGGATGAGAAGAGGAAGCTTTGGCAACTATTTTTCCCTTGCTTTTAATGTTCATTATGTCAAATTCTAGTTCTTCACCCGAGGAAATATCTTTCAGGACAGTCACTTGCTTGGAATTCAATTTAGGATTGAGCAGTTTCTTCATATTCCATCTTAGCTTATTCGTTGGCCTGGTTTTAGGCCTGCAATATGGGGCTATCACTTCAAAAATTTTCTTCTTCTTCCTATTAGGTTTGACTATTTTAATTTCTAAAGTGGAGAATTCTCTGCATGCTTCAGCCTTATCTTCAGTTTTATCAACAGGCTGATCTTCTTCTAGTAAATATCCCTCATCATCTGAGAGAATGGTGAGTGGACTTCTTTGCTGGGTCTGAAACTCCTCCTTAGGTGCAGCAACCTCTTCTGTAACTGCAGCTTTAACTTCCTTAGAAACCTCTGCTGGTATCAACTGCTGCCTTGGATGCAATTTCTCTTCTGAAAACAATGAATACTTGCCTGTAATACCAGCTGAAAACACTTTGGCTTTACTGTCAACCTCCACATGCTCTGCTGCCTTCTCAACTTTGACATCTTCCTTGTCTTCAAGTTTAGCTTTCTGACCTAATTTTCTCATCAGTACCTTCCCTTTGTCTGCTTGTTTTTTAGGCTGCTGATCCTCCTGTTTGATTTGAAAGCCAGACCAAAAGATGAAAAAATCCCAGGTCTTTCCTTCATGCTGCAAAACAGTGCTAATAATCAACTTAATTAGCCCATGATGAAAGATGGACTGAGAAGAATGGTCCATATTCCCTTTGACCCTGTTAGACATTTTCTGCAAGCTTTTGAATAAGAAGAATGGAAGGCTCATCTTGGAAACCCCCACCATATGTTGCAGAAATCTGAAGTGGTACTTAAATACATAAGCATACCTGCCCTCGCAAGTAATATAACTCTGCAAAATTCTGATTGGTTCAACCCATTCCTTTATGAAATTTTGAATAAGGATGCCTTTACTCCAGTCTGGGGTGACATTTGGTAATAGATATCTCTGAGGATCAAAAGTAAAGGGCAGTTTCTTAAACCATAGTTCACCTTCATTCTTAATCCCTGTAGCTTCTGCAATCAAATCTACTGTTAGTCTGAACTTCAAAGTATCAAACACCACCAAGTCATCCTTGTAACCTTGTGCAAACCTACAGGAAACTTCAGCATTGTAACCATCTATTTTCTTGAAAAAGTCTAGCCAGCCAGCCTGTTGGAAAAGCTCAACACAACTAGGATGTTTTTCAATCCAACCTATATCAATAGGTTCAGCTCTGTTCACCTTACCACTCTTCCCCATTTGTCTTCAAAAGCTGGAAACTGTATGGCTTCTAGGGTTCAATTGATAACCTGACAGGTGATATTTCTTTTTTAAATCTCTCAGGTTTTAAAAACAGCTCTCCTTAATCTTCTCTGACTGCTCCTTTTGTTTTCTTAATACAGGATGGGTTTTATCACAAGTATAAGAGACTTAGATCATTTGAAGTATTCCAGACTCTTCATTGCAACTGATGACTGTCATTCAATTTAATTGTTTTAATGGATGTCCATTCCCAGCATGTATTCTTTCCCCTGTGTATTAATACCAAAATTAATCTTCAAACCCTTTTTGTATCACCTATCAACAATTTCTGCATAGTAAGATTTTGCAAATGTGGTATCAATTACTAGCTTCTCAGGTTCACTGGAGACTGCTTGTCTGTTGGATGAGAAAAACAGGACAATATGCAATCTATTCACATTATGTTTCCTATAGCCTTAGTATCAAAAATGAAACTAGGTCTCCCTGTAATCTTAGCCATTCAATGCACTTGTCCCACTATGTATAAGTATCAGATCTTTTTGTGAAGTTTAAGTACTATAACCTACATAGTTTTCAACCCAACCTCTTTCAAACTTCAGCAAATGAATAGTTCAATATAGAGCTATTTTTTAGTTCTCCACTCAGCAGAGCATCTTAGAATTTCTTAGGCGGTTATTTGTTTGGCCGAAATTTCATTTAAGAGCATAATTTAACATTTTCCTCGATCAATTTTGATAGAACAAACCCCACCGAAAAAGCCCCAAATTTCCAGTTATGTTGGCTTATCATGGAATACTTGACTGTAGATACTTTGAACCACTCCTCATGCTGCTTGAGTACCGGCCTGAAAGATACAGGTGTCTTTCAAGGTCCAATTTAACTCCAGGTGTCAAGATGAAGAAGCCCTAGTTTTCTGTGCGACTATGAAAACCTCCACTAAGCTTTGCAACTGCAATCTTCATGTTTTTAGGTAGGCACCATCATTCCATTAATTGCTCATCTTTGGGAAAGAGATAAGAAGTAACTCTCCTCGGATTAAACTTGATTTAATCGACCATCTGTCGTGATAAGCTGCTTTATAATTCATGATGACCGGGCTCTTCTTCACGTTATGAAACCACCTATTCTCATGATGATTCCTGAGACAGCATGTAGCAAACTCTCCAAAACATGTGATTAGTCACTCATCATTTGAAGACATGCCAAATTTTTGCTAAAAAAATCGGAGGAATTGAGAGTCGCGATATTCTTGTAGCGCTCCTTCATTATTATTTTCTACTTGCACTACAAGAATATCATTAACGCTATTTTATCGTTGTTTTACAACTTTTTGTCATTTTGCATGAAGTTTTAAAGCTGTTTGAGTAATGACTAAGCTCATAATATGATTTGAGAGTCCATTATTTGATATAATGACTTTAAAAAAGAAAACCCCTTCAAAATGTAAAGGATGAAAAAAATAAAGCAAAAATATAAAAGCCAAGTTCAAAATTTCACCTAACAACCAAAAATTCTCCTAAAAGAAGCAAATAATCAAACTAAAGAAAATGAGTAACTTGAAATAAAAATGCAAATCAAACAAAATTAAAAGAAACAAATCACTGACTTAACATCTGGCTCCAGCTGCGGGATGAATACCTCCCTGCAAGGCTTCAAGAACCTATAGACCAGTGCCTTCTGTCTACTATCTTATCTACCTATCGGCAAAACTTCCGTTGGGCTATGGAGTCTTATTATGCTCCACTCACACCGGTATGTACAATGAAAAGTGAAAATGGTCTTATAAACTGTAGAAATGCTTGAGGAATCGCCCGTTAACAGGGATGGACAACTCCTCACCTTCCAATGACTGCAAGATAAAAGTATTATTTTCCAAAAATTTTGACACCAAGAAAGGGGCAAACCAAAGATTGTCAAACTTACCATGTTTACCCTTTTGCTCCTTTCTTGCATCCCACCTTAGAACCATATCAGCAACTGAAAAAGTGTTTTCTTTGTTGTTTCTGTCAAATCTATTTTTGATCTTGGCTTTGTACAACTGTGCCTTTTCATCCACCTTTTCCTTGTTTTGTTGTAACTCTATCATCTCAAAAATTATTCTCTGCATATCATCTGGCTCCTCTTGAGCATTCTGGAGAAATTTCATCACTGGGATCCCCAAATGAACAGGGAAAACTGCCTCTGTACCATATACTAACTGATAGGGAGAAGTTCCAATTGCTTGTTTCACTGTGATCCTATCATCCCACAATGCATATTTCAGCATTGAATCCCATGATCTTTTGTTATGCTTTAGCAGCTTCTTAATGCTCTGAATGATATTCTTATTAGAGGGTTCAGCCAAACCATTACCCTAGGGGTAATAAGGAGTGGATTGTTTCAACAAAATACCGTTCTTTTCACAAAATTCTATCATTGCTTTAGACCTGAAGGCCTTAGCATTATCTGTCACTAACTTCTGAGGGCAGCCAAACCTGCTCAGGATATTTTCCTCAATGAAATCCATGATTACCCTATCTGTGGCATTCCTTGTAGGAATGGCTTGCACCCATTTAGTGAAAAAATATGTTGCTGTCAGAATCCAGTGATGTTGTCCTGAAGATGCTGGATTAATTTCTCCAATAAAATCCAGACCCCATTGCTGGAAAGGAGCATTGAATGCAATGGGTTTTAGAGGCAAAGACAACAATTTCTATTTACCAGTAAATTTCTGACAAGGGATGCAGGCTCTTACCTGCTAATAAACATCTGCAAACAAGGTGGGCCAATAGTATCTAGCTCTCAAAATTCTGTATGCTGTTGTCTTCCAGTATTTGTGCCCTCCACAAGCACCCTCATGAGAGTCAGAAATCACTCCTTCAATCTCAGATTTGTCCAAATATCTGACAAGAATACCACCTGGGTCCTTCCAGAATAATTGTTCTTCCATCAAACAATACTTAGTAGCTTTAAGCCTTAAATATCTAGCATCCTTCCTATCCAAATGCTCAGGACATTGTAAAAACAACAAAAAATACACTATGTCTGCATACCGGGTAGATGCTAAGTAAAAATACATGATCTTCTCTTTTTTCAGTGCTGCTTGATCTTCTTCTTGAGTTATTTCTTCAGCATAACATACAATCCCAGATCCTGACAATTTGATTCAGCCAGCAGCTTGGCTAAACCCTATCCCTTAACAAGCTTAGTAGGTATGATCTCCACATCATACTCCATAATCTTTGCAATCCATTTGCCTCTCTTCCCTTCACTATCAGGCTGTGTTAAGACATCTTTCACAGCACCATTTGGAACAAATGAAATGACTTTTGAATGCAGGACATAAATTATGAAAAATTTCAAAGCCTTTACCAGAGCATAAGCCTGTTTCTCCAATATACTATACTTCAGCTCAGAATCTCTGAGAGTCTTGCTAAAGAAGGTAATAGGCTATTCCAATCCTTCTTTATTCTTCTGAAGTAAGACAGCTGCAATTGTGTCTTCTGATGCAAATGAGAAAGTAAAGAATTCTTTAGTAAAATCAGGACTTACCAATACAGGTGCTTCAGTAAGAGCTATTTTAATTTTCTCAAATGTAGCCTTTGCCTCAGAAGTCCACCTAACTTCTTGATCCTTCTTGAGCATGGTTGTGATCTGTTTAATGGTTTCAGCAAAGTTGGGAATAAACCACCGCAGAAAATTGATTTTTCCAATGAATGATTGAACATCCTTTTTACTCCTAGGTAAACTGATCTTCAGTATAGCTTTCACTCTTTCAGGATCTATTCTGATGCCATCAGCAGACACCAAGTGGCCAAGTAGTTTACCTTCTTGCACAGCAAAATGTGACTTCTTTGGATTTAGAGAAAGGCCAAATTTTATGCATTTTAGGAAGGTCTGCCTCAAATGCTTCAAATGCTCATCATCTGACTGCGAGAAAATAGTAATATCATCCAAATAAATAACCACAAACTTATCTTTTTCTCCCACAAAGGCAATATCCATTGCTCTCTGAAATGTTTCTCTAGCATTCATCAAGCCAAAAGGCATCTTGTCATACATGAATGTCCCCCAGGGAGTTGTAAAGGTTGTCTTATCCTTATCATCAGGGTGCATTTCAATATGATTGTACCCTGAGAAACCATCCACCATAGAGATCCTTTGTGCTCCAACCACTTGCTGCAATACCTGTTCAATCTTAGGAAGAGGATAGTTGTCTTTTAAAGAAGATCTGTTCAGGTTTCTGAAATCAACACATAATCTGATCTCTCCATTCTTTTTTCTAACAGGGACCAAATTAGCCACCCAGGAAGAATACCTGAGAGGAACTATGATCTTAGCATCCAACAGCTTTTTTATTTCTTTTTCAATCACAGGAAACAAAGCTGGGTTAATCCTCCTTAATTTTTGTTGGAAAGGTTTGACATTTGGTTTTAAGGGGACCTTGTGTTGTATGATTCATGTATCATATGTTCTTAGTTCCTCATAAGACCATGCAAAGAAATCTACATGCTCCTTCAACAGTTTGATATATCTATTTTTTTTTCAGCTGTCAATGACTTAGAAATTTTGACCATTCTAGGATGCTCAACTGAACCAATGTTGTAGTCCACCACATTCTCCTCTAAAGACTGAACAACAGGCTTTGAGGGTGTATCATCCTTTGTAAATATCCTTTCTAGAGGTACTAAACCCTTTGGGATAAAGTTACTCTTCAATTCAATGATCTTATGACCTGCTATCTCATCTTCAGCAAACTCCCCCTCTTGTCCTTCTTCTTCATCCTCATCCTGATCAATTAGGGAATTTGAGAATTCATCTGTAAGTTCAATGAACCATTTAATCTCAGTATCATCTTCAAACACTCTCCACTGTTTTACATTATCAGGTACAGAAGGTCTGTACCTTATTTCAATTGGATATTTCAGCTGAGTGGTTTTAGGGATTCTGAAGTGTGTGGCAGCTAAATCCAATGAATCTGCTGTCTGATTATAATCCCTTAGAATGTAAGTAATATTAAAAGCTACAAAATATTTTTCAAGCATGTCCCATACCTCATTCCGATAAATCTTCAACAAACCCTGCTTCACTTGATAGCTGTTCTTCACCTGCTAAACAACTAGTTCGGAGTTTCCAAATGCAGCAATCTGCTGAATGCCCAAATATTTAGCAGCTTTTAATCCCAGTAGCAAAGCCTCATACTCAGTAGTATTGTTTGTAGTAACAAATTCCAACTTGTACATCAGCCTCACTGTTTCACCTCCAGGAGATTTGAGAAGAACTCCTGCTCCAGCACCCTCTTTGCATGAGGATCCATCAAAATACAATTTCCATGGTGCATTTTCTTCTTATCTGATGTGTTTTATTGGCTATTCATTTTCCACTTGTAATAGACCAGCAGAATTATCCTCCTCACTGAAATGTAGCATGCACGTACCAAGATCTTTATCAACAGAGTACAGTGGGTGATTAGTGGGATTCTTGTCATCTGTCACTATGTAAGCAAACTACAGCTCTCTGTACAGTCTTCTATTTTCTCCACCAAACACAGGAATGGTGACATATGAAAGGTCCATTTGTAAGGTTCCCCCAACCTTTTTAGCCCATGACCTAGATAGAAGTAAACCAAATTTTGGTGTTATATCAGCTACCACAACATCCATTATCACACTTTTCATGGGCAACTGAGCTAGGCTGACAACCATGTCCTTTATTACTCCAAGACACTTCACTGCTTGGGAATCAAAGGCATATAGGTCATGGTAAGGTTTAGTGATACTCAAGCCCAAAGCTTCCATAACAGCCTTTGGCATCAAATTATGGGATGCTCCTGAGTCTAAAAGGCAATTGTGAATCATTTGCTCATGGACTGTCAAGGTGACATAGAAAGGAGGTGAAGCACCAGCCTCATTTTCAGTTTTTTCAGCTAGGGATGATCCAATAAAGATTCTAGGGTTTTCTTCCTGCAAATTAACTGTGTCTAAAACAGGCTAATTACTTGCTGAATTCATCACTTTCAAGACTGTTTGTTTATATGACAGATTCTTTATTAACTCAGTTAAAGGTACAGGAATCTTTAACTTCCCTAATTCATTCTCCAAACTGAAATTCTGAACAGATTTGTTTACCTCTTCCACCTCTGGAGTCTTCCTTGATTTTTCTACAACTTGTCTTTTTTCTGGCACAGGATCAGCTGTTTGTTTAGTAGGGACAATTTCAGCAGGGACAGCTGCTTTCTTTTTTGGGGCTTGCACCACCTGCTTTGGGCCTAATCTAAGATTTATATTCTTCTTGGGTCCATTCTGATGAACAGCAGCAATTGCAGCAGTCTTTTCTAACTCCAGGTCATCCTCAGCTTCAAACATGTCTCCATCATAATATTCTGCATTCAAAAATTCTTCTTCAGTAACAAAACCTCCAGAGAATCCATCTCCAAAATGGTTCATATCCTGATCAATCTCAGTCTCTTCAAAAAGTAGTTGTTCATCAACTTCTTCTTCATCAGCTACATTGTTATGAAGAGGTGGGGGCATTCTTTGATCTTCATTTTCTCTCCTTTCTCGCTGGATATCATTGTTCCTGCGCTCTCTTGGTATGAATTTAGGAGCAAATTGCCTTCTGAACTGATTCTGGTTATTTGGATTTCGTTCAGCTTCTAGAGCAGGTTTGCCAGAATTATTTTCAAGCTCTAATTTATTCAATTTTGCAGTGAGAATCTTTACCAGCTTATCCATTTCATCAATCTTGGCTTCAGCAGAATGAGGAGCAGAACTTCCTGAAGTTGCTTCCTTCTTTCCTTTTTATCATAAAGCTGCTGGGCTGTTTCTTTCTTAAGTCTGTTTGAAGCCAATAATTGGACTCTACCTCCAATGCTGCATCTTTCATGTTCAGCAAGGTGATAGGTCTCCTTTCTCTCAATAATAAAGAAAATTCATGGTCAAAGGCATTGGCCTAGGTAAGTTTAGCTGATGTTTTAGTAGGCTTAATTTCTGCTGGAATCCTACTATACATTTTGTTAAACCTTTTGGAAAAATATGCAACAATCTCCTCTTTTTTTCTTCTGAGAGCTCCAAACTCAATTATATAGTAGGTGTGATCTTTTGTGTCTCCCCATTTCCTCATGAAGAGATCCCAGAGTTCTTCATTATAGTGATTGAGTTGGCAAGCAACTCTTTGAACCATTTCCTTACATCCCCATCAAGGCTCTGAACAAATACCCTCATCCATACATCTTTGACCTCAATGTTTTGATTGTCAGCATAACTTAGGAAAGCCTCCCAATGTTCCTCAGCAGTGGTTTCTCCCTGTCCATTGAATCTAGGCATATACTTCTAGTAATCACCTCCAGGCAATGCATGTAAAGTCTGGGGTAAGACTAATGGTGCATATCTGGCTGCAACCATCCGGTCCATCATGTCTATGGCAGGATTTTGGGCTGCCATCTTTGGACTGACTGGTTTTGAAGAAAAATCTTGACTAGAAATTGATTGCAAAGATCTTTTACCTAATTTCAGTTGAAAAAGATGTATTTTACCAGGAGAGGCAGCTTTGGCTTTTCTAAAGGATTGAGGATTAGTAAATATTTGAAAAGAGCTATCAGGTATAGTAGGCTTAATCCAAGGTGAGGTTTCAGCTGAATGTAATGAAGCACCCAACTGGTCAGGGTCACACAGGGCTGGTAAAGATTAAGACCTTCTAAGTTTTCTTGCTGTTTTTAATATTTGTTCAGGGTCTGTCACACCCAACTGCAAGGGTGAAGTAGGTCTATTCCTGGTTCCAATTCCTCTAGTGGCGACAACTTTGGTGAAAAATTAGCCTTCAAAAGTGATGGTTTAAGTCCACCTCTTAAAACCAGTAAAATAGATGAGTATCCCAAGGAAGATATGTCTTCAACTTCGTCCCCGGCAACGGCGCCAAAGATGTTTGTGCCAGGAATTGTTTCCAAGGCCAAAGAAACAAGCCAACACAATCTCAAAATAAAATCAATAAAGTAACTAGGTTTAGGGTTTCTGATGTATTTTCTTGGTTATAAACTTTGGGGAAGGAGAGGGAATACACTCATGAGCAAAGTAATCACTGAATCATAAACAAAAGAAGACAAAGATGCATAATATATTCAACAAGATCCAACAGAACACAGTATTGAAGTTCATTCATAAAAGACAAGCATCACCATCATATAAACATAAACCAGTAATGAGTATATCAATTAAGAAACTAAACAAGCTGAACAATGAAGCCAACAAAAAACTGAAGGGTGAAAAGTGTCATATATCTCATAATTTCATCATCAAATGTATACAAGAGCTTTGATACTTAACTCATGAACAAGTCTGCAGACCTCCTGAAGCTATCCCAAAAATCGAACCCTCTCAATGAATTTCTAACCTCTCTAAATACTATTCTTTACAAAATCAGTTAGGGATCTAACCCTAACTACCTTTCATCATCTCGATGAGATAAATTAAAATGTACAATATTACAAAACATGACATTTTCTAAAAATAGTAAACACTAACTAATATGTTTCTCAAAAAGATAACAAATAACTGATTGAACAACTGACTTATAGATATTTTGTTGCCTCATCCAGCAGAGCAATGCCATCTAATGCTTGAGCTTTCTTCTTAGCTTGCCTTTTCTCTTGCTCCATGTCAGTTATCTTCTTGGTGAGCTCCTCATTTCTCTCCTGCAAGTCTTTGACTGTCTTCTCCAACTCTATACAGTGCAAGTCAGTGGTTCCTTTTCTCTTTAGAAACTCTTTAGATACTGCTGTCAGCTCCTGACAATGGTCATTGACATCCTGAAGATCTTTTCTAATCCTTCTGTTAGCCATCATCAGCCCCTCATTGATCTCTTGCATATAGTTCATCTGCTGTTTGTACTGCTTAATAATTTTCTGCAAGTTTTCTTTATCTGAATCAACTGACCTTCCTATCATGATCTCTTGTTCATAACTGGGCATCTCAGGTATGTGAAACCTCTTAAAAGTGTCTGCATCCCTATTTAACAGGTCTGTGGAAACAGCAGGAATATTAGGGTCTTTCAGAATACCTGCTTGCCTAAGTATAAGTTCATCTTCATCTTCCCATTCTTGATCTTCAACAGGAGGTACTTCATCTTTTTCTTTCTGTTGTTGCTTTAAAAGTTCATTTCTTATTTCAAGAAATATGGCAAACAATTCAGACTTGGGATGCCTTAACTCCTTTACTGACTGTGATGATCCTTTTACTTTTGCAGGATGATAAGAGGAAGCTTTGGCAACTGTTTTCCCCTTTCTTTTAATTTTCATTGTGTCAAATTCTGGTTCTTCACCTGAGGAAATATCTTTCAGGACAGTCACTTGCTTGGAATTCAATTTAGGATTGAGCAGTTTCTTCATATTCCATCTTAGCTTATTCGTTGGCCTAGTTTTAGGCCTGCAATATGGGGCTATCACTTCAAAAAATTTCTTCCTCTTCCTATTAGGTTTGACTGTTTTAATTTTTGAAGTGGAGAATTATCTGCATGCTTTAGCCTTATCTTCAGTTTTATCAACAGGCTGATCTTCTTCTAGTAAATATCCCTCATCATCTGAGAGAATTGTGAGTGGAATTCTTTGCTGGGTCTGAAACGCCTCCTTAGGTGCAGCAACCTCTTCTGTAACTGCAGCTTTAACTTCCTTGGAAACCTCTGCTGGTATCAACTGCTGCCTTGGCTGCAATTTTTCTTCTAAAAACAATGAATACTTGCCTGTAATACCAGCTGAAAACACTTTGGGTTTACTGTCAACCTCCACATGCTCTGCTGCCTTCTCAACTTCGACATCTTCCTTGTCTTCAAGTTTAGCTTTCTGACCTAATTTTCTCATCAGTACCTTCCCTTTATCTGCTTGTTTTTTAGGCTCCTGATCCTCCTGTTTGATTTGAAAGCCAGACCAAGAGATGAAAAAATCCCAGGTCTTTCTTTCATGCAACAAAACAGTGCTAATAATCAACTTAATTAGCCCATGATGAAAGATGGACTGAGAATAATGGTCCATATGCCCTTTGACCCTGTTAGACATTTTCTGCAAGCTTTTGAATAAGAAGAATGGAAGGCTCATCTTGGACACCCCCACCATATGTTGTAGAAATCTGAAGTGGTACTTAAATACATAAGCATACCTCCCCTCGCAAGTAATATAACTCTGCAAAATTCTGATTGGTTCAACCCATTCCTTTCTAAAATTTTGAATAAGGATGCCTTTACTCCAGTATGGGGTGACATTTGGTAATATATATCTCTGAGGATCAAAAGTAAAGGGCAGTTTCTTAAACCATAGTTCACCTTCATTCTTAATCCCTGTAGCTTCTGCAATCAAATCTATTGTTAGTCTGAACTTCAAAGTATCAAACACCACCAATTCATCCTTGTAACCTTGTGCAAACCTACAGGAAACTTCAACATTGTAACCATCTATTTTCTTGAAGAAGTCTAGGCAGCCAGCCTGTTGGAAAAGTTCAACACACCCACGAATTTTTTCAATCCAACCTATATCAATAGGTTCAGCTCTGTTCACCTTACCACTCTTCCCCATTTGTCTTCAAAAGCTGGAAACTGTATGGCTTCTAGGGTTCAACTGATAACCTGACAGGTGATGTTTCTTTTTTAAATCTCTCAGGTTTCAAAAACAGCTCTCCTTAATCTTCTCTGACTGCTCCTTTTGTTTTCTTAATACAGGCTGGGATTTATCACAAGTATAAGAGACTTAGATCGTTTGAAGTATTCCAGACTCTTCACTGCAACTGATGACTGTCATTCAATTTAATTGTTTCAATGGCTGTCCATTCCCAGCATGTATTATTTCCCCTGTGTATTAATACCAAAATTAATCTTCAAACCCTTTTTGTATCACCTATCAACAATTTCTGCATAGTAAGATTTTGCAAATGTGGTATCAATTACTAGCTTCTCAGGTTCACTGGAGACTGCTTGTCTGTTGGATGAGAAAAACAGGACAATATGCAATCTATTCACATTATGTTTCCTATAGCCTTAGTATCAAAAATGAAACTAGGTCTCCCTGTAATCTTAGCCATTCAATGCACTTGTCCCACTATGTATAAGTATCAGATCTTTTTGTGAAGTTTAAGTACTATAACCTACACAGTTTTCAACCCATCCTCTTTCAAACTTCAGCAAATGAATAGTTCAATATAGAGCTATTTTTTCAGTTCTCCACTCAGTAGAGCATCTCAGAATGTCTTAGGCAGTTATTTCTTTGGCTGAAATTTCAATTAAGAGCACAATTTAACATTTCCCTCGATCAATTTTGATAGAACGAACCCCACCGAAAAAGCCCCAAATTTCCAGTTATGTTGGCTTATCGTGGAATACCTGACTGTAGATACTTTGAACCACTCCTCATGCTGCTTGAGTACCGGCCTGAAAGATACAGGTGTCTTTCAAGGTCCAATTTAACTCCAGGTTTCAAGATGAAGAAGCCCTAGTTTTCTGTGCGACTATGAAAACCTCCACTAAGCTTTGCAACTGCAATCTTCGTGTTTTTAGGCAGGCACTGTCATTCCATTAACTGCTCAGCTTTGGGAAAGATATAAGAAGTAACTCTCCTCAGATTAAACTTGATTTAACCGACCATCTGTCGTGATAAGCTGCTTTATAATTCATGATGACCAGGCTCTTCTTCACGTTATGAAACCACCTATTCTCATGATGATTCCTGAGACATCACGTAGCAAACTCTCCAAAACACGTGATTAGTCACTCATCATTCGAAAAAATGCCAAATTTTGCTAAAAAAATCGGAGGAATTGAGAGTCGCGATATTCTTGTAGCGCTCCTTCATTATTTTTTTCTACTTGCGCTACAAGAATATCATTAATGCTATTTTATCGTTATTTTACAACTTTTTGTCATTTGGCATACATTTTTAAAGCTGTTTGAGTAATGACTAAGCTCAGAATATGATTTGAGAGTCCATTATTTGATATAATGACTTTAAAAAAAAAAAACCCTTCAAAATGTAAAGGATGAAAAAAATAAAGCAAAAATATAAAAGCCAAGTTCAAAATTTCACCTAACAACCAAAAATTCTCCTAAAAGAAGCAAATAATCAAACTAAAGAAAATGAGTAACTTGAAATAAAAATGCAAATCAAACAAAATTAAAAGAAACAAATCACTGACTTAACAGAACCCAAATGGATTTGCAAATTATCCAGGACTTCCTCCTAGAATAGAACACCAACTTTCCCATCCAAAGCAGCCTTTGAAAGTTGGTCTTCCAACTGATTATGTTCTCTATAAATGTGTTGGAAGTTGATGCTACAAAAAATTTTGTAACTTTTTTCGAATGCTATAGCACCAACGTGTAAGGGAGTGCACTTTAATATTGTATTCACCTAAATCCCATTTGATGGCGACCCTTGAATCACCGAAAACCTAAAAATGTAGGAACTTTGCATAAACACCATAGGGAAAGTATCTCAGCTTTCATACTATGTACTAGTTCCACAATGCAATTTGAATTTGAAGATGTGAAGATTATTTATTATTAAAGCTACCCCACAAAATAGTAACCATCTTTATCCTCCCCATCAAACAAGCCAACGAAACCATTAAACTGAATATCCTTAAAAAATCTAGGACTAGAAGTTGTAACAGGCTTACTATTAAATTCCTCATTCAGCTATAAAATATGGTTATAGATGCTATCAAAATCCAGTTGATGATATTCAAATAAACAAACATTCCTCACTATCCAAAATTTCCAGGAAATAATAGTAGATGGGATATGAAATTTTTTGTTAGAGTTCAACCAATGGAATAGACCGGTTTCAAAGTTCTCTCCCTCCCATACTTGAGAGATATTTGGTAGATTAACAGATCTTTTTCCAAATATTAAGATTAAACTCACATATATTTAGCAAATGATCAGTAGATTCAGAATCTTGCATGCAAAGAATACAGAAACTAGGACCATACCATCCTTTTTTCATCAAATTGTCCTAGGTCTTTAGACAATTTTGTAAAGCCAACCACATGAAACACTTAAATTTTAAAGGAATCATCCATTTCGAGATAAGCTTGTACCACCATTTATGAACAGAGCTAGAAGAAGTATGAACAATAGCCTGATATGTTGTTTTTGTAGAGATATTCCCAGTCTTTCAATTTGCTATCCAAGTCAAAGAACCATCTTCATTAGAACGTCTACATCTTACAAGATTCAATTTTTTAATATAAACCTCCCATTCATGGGTTGAATCATGGACAAGACCCAATTCTTCTATTGTAAGTCAGTAAGAACAATATTTGTCTCACCATAAAGGTCTTCCAATATGGGAACGAGTGAAATATCCAATGTCAACCAGATAATTTAAAATGTGATATGAAAGCTTATAATATTCTCCCATAACGATAACAGGATGAATTCCAATTACCATCAGATTCCTACCATTTCCAACTTTCTAGCAGAGATTCAAATTAATTATGTGATAGATTTTTAAAAATCCCTTCTAGATTGGAGAAATATTCCTACAGAAATTTGTAGGCTTCCTAACCTAGTAAAAAAGATTCATTTTTATATACTTACCTTTCAAAATACCTGACCAGAGAGTATTTCCTATCAACCCCCTCCAAAAACTTGTCATTCTCAATGAAAAACTAAATCAAAAAATATTTTTTATGCCCCATCATGCCCATTCTTTAGGCAAAGAAAGTTTTTCCCATCCAGTCATAATAAGTTTGCCACTTTTAGAGCCCCTGGTCCATAAAAAAATGAAAATGTATCTTCTTAAAATATTGATAGTAGAGGAGAGGACCTGGAGAAGTGAAATCTAATAAACAGGTATGCTTAGGAGAACATCCTTTATAAGGGTAAGCCTTCTACTGATGGATAAAAATCTAAAAGTCTAATTTTTAATTCTTTTTTCAAACTTCTCTAGCAGCCAACACCAGTATTGAACTTTGCAATCATTAAGTTTTAGAAAATAACCTAAATATGATGGAAATAGGCTTTAAAATCACAAGTTTTATATAGGACGATAGAAATGATACCATCTAAAGAAAGATTATCCAATCTGTTATGGAAAAAACTGGATTTTTTGCTACTAACACACATTCTAGAATCCTTAGAGAAAATAATGATGATCTCTTTATAAAACCGCCATTCATCCAAGGAATCCATAACAAACATCATAATATCATCTGCAAAAATAAAATGGGTAATAGAGAGGTCCTTACATAATTTCATTCCTTTTGTTGGGCCAGAAAAAGTGCATAAGACAGAATCCGTCGCGCAAGTGCAAGAGGAAAAGCGGGTGCACGATAGAGGAAAAGCAAGTAAAGGAAGAAGCATGAAGCATAGAGAAAAGGAAGCTCCGATGAGGATTGGTGTGATGAGGAAAAGCACATCCAGAGTCGATGGAAGAGGTAGGTAAAGAGTTAAAGTAGAACAGATGCAAGTCAAGGAATACTACAGAAGGACAAACCAGCAAAAAGCTAAAGGATAGTTTTGCCGCTAGTTATGACCTGTACAGACAAGCTGAAATATGTTTCAGTGGCAAGTTAAGGTTGTGGTTAATGTAATACAGGAATTTGGCAGCCAGTTTGGCCTCTCATCAATGTAATCGTAGATACTTTATAGCTACTTTTGTCTGTAATAACTGAGATATACTTAGTCAACCCTGTGCGGTCTTGTAAATATTATAAATAGGAGGAACCTGCTCTGCATAAGGGTTAGCTTTAGTGTCGTTTGTTTTTATATCATAGAAGTAGCTTCAAGATCAGATTAGATTCAATTATCTTTAGTATTGTGACTCAAGAGAGGATTCTAGTAGAAGTAAAAGGTTGTTGAGCCACAGATTTGCAGCTGAGTGTGCAAACTATTTTGTAGGAGGAATCTGCAGCTGAGTGTTTAAACCATTTCATAGGAGGAATCTGCAGTTGAGCGCATAGACATAAAAGTAAAAGAGTTGATCCAGGTTGTGTATGGATCAGTAGGAGTAGATATAGGCAATAAAACAGAGAGCATGGGAGTGAGAATATTGATTCAGATAGACATATCTTAAGAACAATCTGAAAGCCGCAGGCTGCAAGGTGCTATATATATTTCTCATGCCAGATGAAGAGCACCTCGGTGGTTTTTCCCAGATAGGTTTCCATGTTATTTCCTGTGTTGAATGATTGAATGCTTATGTGACTGATGAGTATTTTCTTATCTTGCATAGTTTATGGTTATTGTTGAATGTATGTCGCAATAGTACCAATCAATAAATGAATGAATGAATGTTTAAAATCATTGTCAACATGTTATGTGTTGGAGGAGCAAGTCAATAAGTTGACTTGAACGATAGCCGACTTAGTCGATCAACCGACTAAGTCAATCAGCCGACTAAGTCCATTGAACGACTAAACTAGAGATTAGGTCAACCACCTAAGGTTGTGTCAGTTCACCGAACCGACAGGTAGTTATTTTGCAACTGTTTTGTAATATATTAGGTTGTTGAGCCAGATGAGAACTTGGTTTAGTTCCATGTATTGTATGGACCCTCTCATGCTAATATAATCTGTTATTCAATCTATTATTTCTTGTCTCTTGTATCTGTTAGGTGTGTATGCTTTAGTATGTATTATTGGTAACCTTATCTGATCTGTGAGATTACAACTGACATCATGCCCATCGACATAACACCATCGACCATTTTCATAACCGACATCGACCAATGACCTTGATAGTCCCATCGCGCATTCATGACCTCAAGCGCCGAAAGCAATTCGCCATTAATGCACACTCAAGTGTTCCACCTGGAACATCATGTCTGCCATTAATACACTTCTCGACAAAAACATCCAAAGCATCCCCTATAAATACTGGACCACTGAAGGATCATTCACTGCAATTCATACCAAGAGAGCATCAAAGAATCCAGACGACTGAAAGCCGAGAATACCTTAGTGAAATCGACCACCAAACTGACAAGATGGCACCTAAATAGACTAGAGACTCAGCCAAAGCCAAGGAATTATAGACTGTAGAAAAACCTTTAGTCCAAAGGCTAAAGAACATTAAGAATACTAAGGTGCATGAAGGCTCATGGCAAAAACTATGGACCGAGATGCAAGAATGGGCTTATGTCAACAAGAAGCCTACTCAAGCTGCAGAGAAAATAAAATGCAGTACCATCTTCAACTATGTCAATGCACCGCTCATGCCCAGCTTCAGTGGCACCAAGAAAACAGCCGTAAAATTTTATCATAATTCGATACCACAATGGTTGGTTCTACTTCGACCAACCGGTCGACATCTCTGGGAAATTCATCTCCAAGCTGACAGGTCTCTCAAACACAGGAGACCCAGTATTAGTTGGTATTAAAGAAGGACTGGTCGAAGAACTAACTGGGTTGGCTTCAAGGAAAAAACTCGAAGGAATTGATGATTATTCAAATCACAACCCGAACGCCACAGATTGTGGCCAAAATAATAGCCATAACACTCACCCTTGTAGGTCGAGACAATGACCTCAAATTATACATGTTAGAAGCTATCGACACCATTGTGACAAATGGAAAGATATATAGATGGGCTGAATATGTCGCCGACATGGTCAAGACCATCTGTGAAATATGCCAAGAGACGGGAGGAATCATCAAGTTCCCCTCCCTCATACTATGGATAGTCATGTACCATATTTGCCACGAAGAAAACCCAATTTTTCAAGAACCGACAAGGTTCCACATGTGGAGATTCAAACCATTCTCCCAAAAAGGAACCTTGAAGGAAATTGAAGACGGAAAAGTGTTGTTGGAGAACTGGCTCCAACAACTAAAAGTCCACATGAATAGATGGAGGGTGCCTCAAAACATCTGACGAAGTCTATCGACAAAGTCCCACCTCCAGCTAGAGCTTGACCATACTTCAGTGTGGAACATGCAGGGCGCCGACTCAAATGCAAAAACCCTTGACTATTATCCATCGGTTGACTAGATATTTCGGGAGATATCTCGACAAGCTAAAACAAAAATACCAGTACCAACGACAGTAAAGAATATCGACTTCTCGATCGAGGAGCCATTAAACGACCAAGAGAAAGAAGAAGACTATGAGTTGAACCTCTACATCAGTACCTTTATGTCAGAGGAGACACCGGTCGAACACACTGGCTGAATTCAAATCATCATCAAACCTCCAACAGCACAGAGGGAAAAACCACAGACAGAAGAAACACAGGCAGAGTAGCAGGTAATCACTCTGGCTGCAGAAAGACTCGTCCCGACCTGGGAGCCAAGGGGAGAGACAGAACCAAAAGACCCAAAGTATGCTATCACAAAAGGCATTATAAAAAAATTGTTGAAAGAGATAGTAGCTGCAAGAAAAAAGATAAGAACACAACAACGACAATAGGAAAAAGGTAAGCGCAAGTTTATCATTACAAAATCATCAGACGACGAGGAGGAACTGGGAGCTATAGCCATTGACATAATATAAGATGCTGCAGTAGATAAAGTTCTAGTGGTAACCCAGTTCCAAATATTTGTCGAGGCATGAGCACTATCAGGACAACCAAAGAAAGCCAAGATCACCCACACGACGACGCCTGAGAACATCGTAGATCTTGTGTCTATGCCTCCACCTCCATCTCCGACAAAAGTAACAGAGGAGCAAGTATTAGAATAGCATTCGATAAGCCCACTCGACTTGTACAAAAATTCTATATCAGAAGCTGTCAAAGAAAAGTTTGACAAGGATAGAGATTTGTAGGCATTCATTGAGAAATTGCCTGAGATATTCACGTCGGTATAGAAGCTATCCACAAAATCACCTCTCTTCAAGGTTGGTGGATACCAACCAGGTCATGAATTCCAGTCACGAACCTTTGCAACTATTACTTTGACTTTCGAGAGAAATCCCAACAAGGAAGCTGAAGTTACTGCACGTTGGACCGCAACTATCATTCCGAATGTACCCCAAACCAACCTGCCAGCCGCTATACCGACCGGAGGAGAATAAAATTACAAGGACATAAATCGACAAATTAACCAAATGTTCTCCAGCTTGGAATCACCTCCCCAGCCTGACAACCCACCTCTTGGACTCACTTCCTCCATCCCAATCACCCCCGACCATTCACCAACTCCATCACCACCACCACCATCTCCCCCACCACCACCACCCCCTGACTCAAAACAAGCCCCACCACAACCATCAGCACTAACTGCATCCACTTTTGCACCCCCTGCACCTAACCAACCAACTAGAGGAAGTAGTCATCCCACCTCCCCAAACAGAGAAACCATCAACCACTATACCACAAACCGAAAATATCAACTTGACTTTTGCAGGTACACATGTGCCAACACAAACAGAGACAAAAAAGCATAAGAAGAGGAAGGAGAAACAAAAGAAGGAGAATCATGGATAGCCATCAAAGGAACATATCAAAATGACAGATGCAACCTCACTGATCGATGCAGAGCTAGGACAACTCCTGGAAACCCTAGCAGTTGAAGCAAAGACAAGGAGCTAGCAGAGACATAAGGAACTCGATAACAAGGTCGAAGAATAGGTTGAGCTCCTCAACAAATGCAGAAACCTTGCAAAATCAGTAATGCCAAGCCTTGTAGAGGTCAACACCGACAAACTGCTCAAAAGAGCGTATCAGCTATTTGAAAGCATGGTGTCGGCACTCCAAGCATAGATTCAAGAAACAAAGGAGGAGCAAAAAGAAGAAACTGCCTGCCTCCTAATGGCGCAGCACACAGCCTTTTCTGAAGCTTATAAAGTGCTACAAGATCACATGGAGGAGTTTGTCATCACTGAATAAATACTGCAAGACTGGCCTACTTACTACGGGCAAGTCTATCAGCAAACTCAGCAGAACCAACAAGGGATCCAAGCACTTGAAAATAGGAAAACCACTGATGAAGCACTCAGAACCACAATAGAAGAACAAATAGTTCTTGAGACAGCCAAGCTGCAGAAACTTGAGAAAGAAGCACATCAGTGGGTGCACCAAGCTATCCCCAACTTGGAAAAAGTTGACATCATTTTCCCGCAGATGAAATGAATTGTCGAGACTGTAGAGGAGAAGGACCAATTTATGGGTCCCAACATGGAGAGAATAGCTGAAGTCTCCATTTTAGAGAAGATGTCGATTTTATCAAGTTTGACTACACTCACCATCGACATCCAAGAAATATTGCAAAGTTGGACATATTTCCAACATCACCTAGCAGTGATAGTCCCAGCAATTGTCGAAGTCTGAGTATAGAAAAGACCGACCATCAGACTTCACAGCCCATGAAGACCAGGCACATCATCATGACTACTAAGACAGACAAGGAGAATTTTGTACCTCCTTGTTTCTTCAGGACAAAGAAACGTTTTGTTCATGGGGGAGATGTTGGAGGAGCAAGTCGATAAGTCAAATTGAATGATAGCCGACTTATTCGATCAGCCGACTAAGTCGATCAACCGACTAAGTCGATCAGACGACTAAGTGGATCAGCCAACTAAGTGGATCAGCCGACTAAGTTAGTTGGATGACTAAACTAGAGATTAGGTCGGCCACCTAAGGTCGTGTCGGTTCACCGAACTGACAAGTAGTTATTTTGTAACTGTTTTGTAATCATATATATTAGGCTCTTGATCCATATGAGAACTCAGTTCAGTTCTTTGTATTGTATGGACCCTCTCATGCTAATATAATCTATTATTCAATCTATTAGTTCTTGTCTCTTGTCTCTGTTAGGTATGTATGATTTAGTATGTATTATTGGTAACCTTATGTGATCTATGAGATTACAACATTATGTATGATTTCCTTGTTAAATCAGCTAAGACAATATAAGTCATACACTATTCATTATAAGTAAGGAATCAGTTGTGCCGCATGGTTGTGCCATTTGTTAAGTGGTTAAGGACAAGGTTATGTCGCATTTCAATTGTGGCACACAGTTGCACCTCTATCACATAGTAATAGACTCCATCCTCCTATCTTTGTCGAGCACCTTGGCTGTATGCCAAGGGACTATAATCCCTCGCCAACTGTGGAAACATGGTTCTAGAAGTTACACAATAAGATATCTCAGGTGAGACTACGCCTACCTCGTGGGTGTTGTCAATTGAGCTTGCTCTGTTGGGCTGATGTCTTGTAGTATTTTGTTGGTATTGTGATGTGATTGAACCTCGAGTCGAGACAAGAAGGAAAATTAGGCCAAAAAATGGTTACGCTACCGTTAATCATCTGAGTCGAGGGAAATGTTGTGGCATCTAACAAAGAAGGAAATAGAGGACTAGATGGAATCTAAGACGTTAGCATTTGCGCAAGAAGAGAGTGCAGGATCACTGTTAATAATAGAAAAATAGTTAGACCAATACATTTACACTAATATTCATGAGATATTATTTGCAGAGTTTCCTATTGTGCTGCACGAGTGGTTGTCAAGACTGGCACCTAGGAAGAAAAATTTCTAGACAAGAGAAGCGATCGAGTGGAGTGGTCAGTTGGTTCGTGAGATAACCAATGTAAGTAACATCATCTCTAGAGTTTTTTATTTTTGGGTCAATAGTATTTTGCGAGGGTATATTACTGAGTTTGTAGTAGAGACTATAACCTCATATAGTGAGGCTGAAAGAATTTTTTTCCAAGGACCAGGAAGAAGGTATTTGCTATCTATCAGCACATGGATAAAGATGCTATTTTATGAGAAGGGTATCTTGTGGTTGAGTAGTTGAGCCACATATCCAATAAGAGGGGATATTTCGTGGACGATATGCAGAGAAAATAGGAAAAGATGAGCCGAGATGTTCCCAAGAAGTACAGAACCTGAACTAGAAGCTGGATTCCTAAGAAGTGGAAGGAAATTCAAATCACGGAAAAGAAGAAAGATAGAGGGAGGTCAATGAACTCCTAGTCTCTTCGAAGAAAGTGAACACAAACTTCAGTCGCAGCTGGACAAAGGGTATTACGATGAAGAGGAGAACTATAGCCTAATTTCAGAAGGAGCAAAAGAATCAGAAGAGTCTGTGGAGACACCCAGATCAGGGCATGACTACATCACACCAGGAGTATCACCAGAGGTAAGGTCTAGATCCTCATCTCCTGAAAGAGTTGTTAATACTGATAGTTCCAGTACTACGATTAGCGCGCAGGAGGGTACACCTCCACTAAATTATTCATCAGATAACCCTGATGCCAACTCAATGGTCGGGCATGATATTTGGTTACCCACATTCAATGGGAATGAAGTAGAGGATCCAGACCAGCATTGGTTCCTCTATGAAGTTGTTTGGATGATTCGTCTAGTTCATAAAACGGACCTAAAGAAAGTGTAGATGATCATGACTCTGAGGGGTCATGCACTGGAATGGTTTATGAAGTTTTGCGTAGTACGACCAGGAACTCCACGGAATACCCTTAAATAAATACGACTCGCAATGATATGTGAGTTCAGAAAACCTAAATCAAAGTCACAATGCATCACTGAGATGAAGGAGATAAAAAAATTATTGGAAGAGTCAGTATAGGACTCTGACCAGCAGTTTAAAACTTTGATGGCTAAAGTAAGTTTCCAAATGTGGGATGTACAACATAAAGAGTGGTTTATTGTCACATTGTTACCACACATCCGAGGTCCATTAATGCAACAAAACATCAAATCATAGACCTAATCGCTATAAATGGCGATGAAGTTGGAAGCCTCGCCAATCGGCGATGGTGCTGTAGGAATGGTCCAGATTCAGTCGTAGCTGGCTAATCTGACGTTACAACTTTAGGATATCAAGAAGGGTAAGGAAGCCCAAGAATATTTATGATGTATGAAATGCATAACTGATGGACACACCAAGTATAACTGTATGACCTGCATGAACTATATCTCATCAAGTGTTCCAAACCCACTGGTTTCCCACAGACTACCCTGGTGCCGCATATGCCAATCTAGAGGACATTGCGACGATGAGTGTTTATACTTGAAAAAGATTGTAATTACCCCAACAATCCTTTTATGTAAATTTAGTAAGTTAGTAGGCCATGAAGAGAAGGATTGCAGTGCATACCAACTCTTAAACGAAAAGATGTTCGACACCTACTTGATAAAGAATGATGGGATACCTCAAGTTGAACCAATGCAAGCATCCTATCAGCTTGCGGAATTCCCACCTAGTCAGTATTAGTCGCAGTATGCACCTCATAATCAGTATGCACCACGGAATCAATATCAACTGAAATACTAACAGAAATAGTACCCCCTATAGAAACCATACCCACAGAGAAGGGGTGGTGGAAACTTTAGAGGAAGAGGAGGAGGAGGATTGGGCAGAGGAATAGGTTAGGTTACATCCTATAACTGTGGACAGTTGGCCCATTATGCCATATATTTTCAGGAATCCGCAAAGACATGTTCATATTGTAAGGCGCAAGACCACAATGTGGAGCAATGTACTCAGTTAATTGGGAAGTGGAAAGCTAGGACCATTACAGGTCCTAACCCTATCATGAACCAAACCTAAATCCAAATCCTAACTTGAATGTCTAGATGATTGTTTCTAAGCCGAGAGAACCAAGCATTGTTGTCATAACATGAGGAGGTGTTGCGATTGAAGCTGATCAAGAGATACCGCAATAACAAATGCAACCGCATGTACGACCTGTGGTGCAAAATAAAGTATCATTCGACATTGAAAAATAGGAGGAATTCTTTTTGGATGTAGAACCGGATTTTGCGGACCCAGAACAACCATCCTCCTCAGTCGAAGTAAGGGAGATGCCTGAATGATTTCAGCAGATATTCCAAAATAAGGTCCCACATAAGGTAAGTAAGCTCAAATCGTTTCTTTCAAGTTGCTTAGTGCTAATTCAGGATAAAGATGCTATCGCAGAACTACAAGCATTGATAGAAGAAGCGCCATAAGGGTCACAACCAGAAAGGAGAGTTAACCAAGATAAAAAGAAATTTAAAACTGGGTGTGAGTTAAGAATGACTGCACAGATAGGCGACTATGACATGGATTACATTATTTTAGACTTGGGCTTGGACGTCAATATTTTGACGCAACAGACATGGGATAGTATGGGAAAGTCACGTTTGTACTGGTCCCATGTCTAGTTGCGACTTGCAAATCAGGAAAAGGTTCTACCAATTGGTAGGTTGAGTCAAGTCCCTGTCGATGTTGAGGGGTTGTGCACATTTGCAGAATTTGAAGTCATTAACATTGTCGATGACATGAACCCATATCCCACGTTGTTGGGGATATATTGGGCAAAGATAATCAGGCCAATATCAATTTCAAGAAAAGGATACTCTCATTCAAGGATAATGAGATGAGGGTAGTGTCGCACATTGATCCATTATAGGGATAGAGATACGTCAAGCCTATCTACAATGAGGGACATGGTAATTATCTTGACTAGATCTATAATGTCACTTCCCTACAAGAATATTATATCAATCCGACAACAGATGGAAACCTGAGTTGGAGGAGTTCTATATCATGCACATCTGACTCAGGAGAGGCCTTGGAGAATTGGAAAAACTGGTTATATGAGGTCTCTATGAGGAGGTGCACCAGAATAACAAGGTTTCTGTGACAAGTTGAGAATGAGTTACAAGAAATTCCCACCTATGAGGGTTTTCCTAACCTTGCGACCTTCCTACATGAACCAGAATCGTAGCGCTTGTCTGCGTTAGACCATGTACTAAAGGCTACACCCACTACATGGTGGGGTATGCACAAGTAGTCCATATCATAATGGCCACATTCTATAAGGTTGTTGAAAGACATATTTGGTGAAGAAGTCACCACTATGAGTCAAAAGTACATAAGGCTGTTAAACCCCGTCGAGCACATAAATCAGTGTCATGCCGCATTTGCAGAATTCCCGCATCAGGAATGGGTCCATCATTTCATTCACACATTGGAAATGACACCCCGAAGCTGGTATACATCTATGGATTTGCGACAAGGAACACGATATTGGGAAGAGGTAGCTAAACAATTCGTGCACACATTTGAATTTGTTGATGAGAAACCTACAGTTGACGATGTGCTTCAAATGATAAAGGAAAAGATAATTGTTGAAATGTCTGTCGAAGAGGAAAATTCCCACCAGTGCAGCACGACTATCCAACAATGGATGGCTTGCCATAATCTAGCTGGAGAACCAAATGATGATCTGACTAACATAAACATACCAGAATTAGAGGGTGCGTGCGCAGTAGAAGGAAGTGGTATTTCAAGCAACCAATTCCTTAAGCCGCTGAAAAAACAAGAAAGTAAAAATAGGATCACCAGAGAACCTGAAGCTTTCCAATATAGGATATTATTGGGATGATGATACGGTAGCAAATATCATATACTTACTACATGAGTTTTAGGATCTATTCCCCATCAACTTTTCAGAGATGAAGGGGATAATAGGAGACTTGGGGGAGATGAAAATACCCCTAAATCCAAATGATAAGCCAGGCAAGCAATGACCTTATAGGTTGAATCCAAGGTATAAATAAAAGGTAAAAGTTGAATTAGATTGCATGCTCGACGCATGAATCATTGAACCTATTGAGGAATCAGAGTGGATCAGCCCTATAGTGATCCAGGATAAGAAAAACATAGGTGAAGTCGGGATTGATGTTGATCTAAGGAAACTAAATGATGCATGCATGCATGATCCATTCCCAACACCATTTACATATGAATTATTGGAAAGTGTTGGAGGATAAGAGATGTATTCATTCACCAACGGCTTCTCTAGCTATCATCAAGTAAAAATTACAAAGGAGGATGACCATAAAATGACCATCATCATAGAATGGGGATGCTACCAATATACGGTAATGCCCTTTGGAATCAAGAATGCACCTGCTATTTTTTTCTAGGATAGTAGTTTCTTCTTTTAAATATTTCATTCATAAATTTCTTGAAGTCTAATTTGATGATTGAACTATGTTTAGTCTAGTAAGAGACCATATTGAGAGTTTGCACATGATGTTGGGTCGTTGTCACTAGTATCAGATCGTGCTTAATTCCAAGAAATGTATTTTTTGCGCACCATTTGGTGTACTGTTGGGTAACGTTGTATGTCACGATGGAATTTTGGTCGACCCAAAAAAATTTGTGATTATCCTTGACTTACCACCACCCACATCAGTCACACAACTCAGATCACTATTAGGACATACAAGCTACTACAAGAAATTCATCAGAGGATATGCATAGATAAGTACACCTATGGAAAAGTTGTTGAAGAAAAATGCAAAGTTTCAATGGATGGAACCCTACCAAGAAAGCTTGGATAAATTAAAAAACAAGATGGCCACTGTGCCAATACTGGTGTTCTCGGACTGAAAGAAGGAGTTCCATGTTCATGTCGGCGTGTCGTGTGTTGTGCTTGGTAATGTCTTGACCCAACCAGGAGAGGGTGCGCTTGACCACCCCATTGCTTTTTCTAGTAGAAAATTGTCGACGACAGAGAAAAATTACACCATGACAGAAAGAGAAGGACTTGCCATGGTTTACGTGTTGCAGAAATTCTGAAATTACTTGTTAGGTGGACATTTCAAAATGTACATTGATCACTCGGCTTTAAAGAACCTGGTGAACAAGCCAGTGTTGGAGGGAAAGATCTATCGATGGCTCCTCTTGTTTCAAGAATTCTACTTTGAAATCGTTTTTAAACCTGGTCGAATGAATGTCGTACCTGACCACTTGTCATGGATAGAAAGTGGTGAAGAACCAACCAGTCTAGAGGATAACTTGTTGGACACGCAGTTGTCTGTAGTCACCATGATGGATGATCAAAATAAGGAATTTAACTCCATCATCCACTTCCTAAGCATAGGCTATGCACCTGAAGGGTTCTCCACTAACCGGAAGAAACATTTGGTTGTAAGAGCTATTGATTATATGTTGATTACGGGACATCTGTACAAGTTGGGCACAGATGAAATACTATGTCGATGTGTTTTCGACCATGAGCGACCGTGGGTAATGAGTGAAGCACATCCCGGTGTTACAGGATGACACTATGCTGGAAAGGAAACTGTGAGCAAGATATTGCAAATAGGACTATGGTGGCCAACCATACATATGGATACTAAGAGTTTCTATTGGCGGTGTGATATCTGGCACTAAAAAGGAAAACCATCACGTCACGATGAGATGTCGCTTGCGCCACAAATAACACTTCAAGAATTCAACAAGTGGGATGTTGATTTTGTTGGACCGATCAGTCCACCAGGAAAGAGGACTAGTGCATGCTACAGTATCACTACAACAGACTACTTAAATAGATGGGAAAAAGTTGTGCCTGTTAAATTCTGCACCGCTGCAACTGCGGCAAAGTTTTTATTTGAAAATGTGGTGACTAAATTTGGTTGCCCAAAAATTATACTTAGTGACCAAGGTACTCATTTTGTTAACAAAATGATTGCCAATCTTACTGTAGAGTTCCAGATCTAGCATAAGAAGACGACACCCTATCATCCTTAAGCGAATAAGATGGTTGAATCCTTCAACAAGATTCTGGAGAATGCATTAACCAAAGTAGGCAATGTGCGCCAAGATGACTAGGATCATAAAGTGTCAGCTGTGTTGTGGGCATACCTCACAACTTGCAAGCAACTGATAGGCCACACCCCATTCAGACTGATGTATGGGAAGGAATTTCTTGTTCCAATGGAGTACATTGTGTCGAGCCTACAGATTGTTGCGCTGACAAAAATAACAGATGGAGATGCTCTCAAGCACAACTTGTCACAGCTCATTCAGATGGAAGAGTAATGCTTCGTCGCAGGATTCCATCAGACTGTTGAGAAGCAGAGGCAAAAAGCATGGCATGATCACCATATCATGATTAAGCCATTCAATGTTGGAGGACTTGTGTTTTTGTATGACAACAAATTCTTCAAACATCCAGGAAAGTTAAAAATGCATTAGCTAGGGCCATATTTGATTGCTCACATCACTGACGCATGCACAGTAAAATTGCAAAAACTAGATGGAACATATGTCGTGGGTATGGTGAACAGCATTCTCCTAAAACCTTAATATAATGGCCATGGAATTCCTAGATAATATCATGTCGCACGAATGAAAAAGAGAGAGAGAGAGAGAGAGAGAGAGAGAGAGAAGGTAGAGAAGGAAACTATCATGTCGTACGTCTGCAACAGAAGTAGGAAAAACATAGTAAAAAGAGGGAATGACAGGATGACCGACATTAAAGTGTGAATATCCAACAAATATTGATGCGGCTATGATAACTAAGTGTTATTAATTCGATTAGATATGAGGATAATAACAGCATTATTTTTTGTCCCATTAGCCATCCTCATCATAACTACCATAACCACCCTGATAAGTATAGCCCAGAACTCAAGTATACGAGTTAATGAGGAATGCGTCGATCAAGAATCCCATGTGATCGACATGACGTTTATCTTCCACTGCAAGGATCACATGAGGAATGCTCCATAAATATGAGACTTCATCACCAAGAATTATTTTACACACACAAAGAGAGCATGAGAGAACTAGAGCCGATAGTTAGCAAAGTCGAATCCTGTAACAAAGCGAGCCGAAACCCATGGTCATATAGATTTCCAGTGCCAGTGAACTATCAGACGTATTCGTTAAACCGTCATGTCCAATAGAGGAAGAATTTCAATCACCTCAAGTACAACAGCTATAAAAAGAACCAGAGACAATGGTGAGAAGAAACCTACAGACCGCCCATGTGGTCGGTTCAGCCCGTGTTCCAGCCTCTGGATTGTGCCCCATTCCAAATCCAACTATTAATCCACCAGTTGTAGGTCCAAGACTGTTCGTGCCATCGTGAGAGGTTCCAAAATTGTCCAGGGTGAATATATCAAAGAAACACAAGGCTAAGGCCATTACAGATATGCCAGAGGACGAACCAAACTCACCACCATGCAGAGATGTTGGTCCCACCAAGGAAGAGGAGAAATTTCCACACTATGTCCAACCAAGGAGAGCCAATGCATAGAGGGTAACACTCTCAAAGAAAGAGCGCACATCCATAGTGACGCCTCAGATCCCTAATGGTGTACCCCTGTTGATGAACATACTTCCATAGCTGGCCAAGTTGTAGTTCAAGGATTGTGACACTCGCAAGTAGGTGGGTTTGGAAAGGAAAAACTACATGGTTATGGTTCCATCTGTGCCACCTGAGACTCAGCTCTTAGTGCCAATGGAGTGGGCCAATGATGTTGATAGTGTGGGATTCAATAAATCTGCTGCTCATGCCGCACTTTGGGCACAACATACAGTTAACCATGTTAAAATTCCATATGCTAAGCTAGATTATCAACATTTAATTTTAATTTCATAACAAAAGCATATAGACAGAATCACTGAAAGAAACAGTATCACAAGAACAACACAGATTTATCCTAGGAAAACCCTAAAGGAAAAAACCCATCAAAAGCTTCCTCAATATAGATGCCCCAAAAAGATAAAAGGTAAAACCAAAAGACTGGTCCTCCTCCTTCTCCAGCTACAGCTCTCTCTCTCTCTCTCTCTCTCTCTCTCTCTCTAATGCACTACACAAGTGAGTGTGATTGTGTTCAAATGAGAATCACCTCACCTCTATTTATATTCTTTCGTTCACTTAATAATTAATTCAGTTATGTAGGCTCGAGTAATCCTAATTTAATTATGTAGGCTCGATTAACCACAACTGGGGTACTAATGACCCGAATTACAATGGAGGGGACTTCCTCATGACTTTTATTAGTTCTCCCGATTAGGAACATCGGGGTATAAAGAAATACAAGTGGTTATCCCAGTAGGAACATCGAGGACCACTAAAAAATACATATAGAATATTATTCGAAGTTACAATAATTCAATAAACCACATATGTGAAGAAACTCCCCGTCTTCTTTCACAAAGTATGTCTATGGATCAATCGACCCTACCTTGTTTACGTTGAGCTCATCTCATCAATAATGGATCTGTCGAAGACGGTAGGAGACCCTACGTCGTATCTACGTCCAAACCAAGATACGACCAAGAAGAAATAGAAGTATAAGATTTAGCATGTGGGTAGGCGATTTCTCATTGCCCCTATAGAGGAGAACATGGTGAAGTTTGCTGCCAAAATCTTATCCTGAAAACTGTTTCGCAAAATAAGACCTGCTGAGTGCACCATCGGGGCGATAGAAATCGTAGATCAGTGCGTAGCAGGAGTAATATTCAACTAGTCGCAATTCTTGTTGAACGAGCTCATAGAGGATGCAAAGCAGGCACAGGAGGACCCAAAATCTAAGTTCCACTACTCCTGGTTGCTCATTCTGCTTTCCTTTGTTCTTTGGTCCAACCCACCGAACTAGTAGCCAATGGATTTCCCAGTGTTTTTCCTTGGTGCAAAGTATCAAAACCTCTCAGAGAACAAGGAGGACAAGATTTTCCATACCAATAATAACATCGATTTCTTCCTGCATGGAGAGGCACTGCGCGATGTAGTGAGGAAGTTACAAAGAGTAAGGGTTGCGATGGTGCAAAGATACATGGAATTCATAAACTTCCAAGCCGGTGTCCACAATGTTATCTTAGAGCCAAGTAAGGACCCAACCAAGCAAGTGCATCAGGCGGGCTTTATGATCACTGATGTTGATGTGGACATAGTCATCTAGGACTAGCCAGCAGAATGGCACCACCAAGTAAAAGAGTATATGGACCAAGGAGGAGATGGCCAAGGCGAGGGCCAAAGAAACGGCCAAGAGAATGGTCAGGGTCATGACCAAGATGATGGGAAAGACGATTGTTTGGTCACAAAAATACTACATTTTATTCATATTTCATATACCATTTGTCACCTTTATTCCTATTTTATCCTTCCATAAAACCCTTAATTTCCACCTCTTTCATTATAGATTTGGGTTTATGTTACCATTTCCAAATTATTTGTAGAGTGTTTTTAAGAGAATTCTTGATTAAATATTAGAAATTAATATAATTTTCATATATATCTCAAAGATTGTGTGAGCTTTTTAATGTAGGGATATCTGAAGCTTTCAACCAAGGAGTATTCAAAATCTCCCCGAATGTTTTCTCCATCTTTTCAAGATTTAAAGGATATAATCCAAGCTAATTTCAAGGAGAGCATTATGGAAATATGGAGAGAATATATCATCCAATATTTGTTGGAGAATTTGAAGGAATAAATTGAGAGAAAAGTGAATATGTTGGAGAATTTTAAGGGATAAGTTGAGAGAAAATTTGATTGTAATTATGATTTGTTTATCTTGTTATTCCAAGAATTCATGTATAAATAAGAGGGTTCTCTCCTCATTTGGGTGGGAGGCCTCTCTAGCGGTGTGGAAGTAGAGAAATAGTTTATGTCTTTTGAGATTTAGTCATGGAGTGGATTTTCATTATTATGTAACGGAGATGGTGCTTTAATGCAAATTCTTTTACTCTCTCTCATGTTAATTTGGATTTCTTTGTTATGAATTGTTAATATAGATTTTTTTGGTGAGCTCACATCTATTTATAATTTGTCATTTGTTACATGTGTTTTGTTATAGATTATTTTTCCCTTGTTTAATTTCAATCTTTCTTTACCAAGTTTAATTTATGCAATTTCATGCTTTCTGAGATTACATTTACTTTTATACAATTTCATGTTTTCATAAACTAGATTCAATTTCAGTTGTGTGTTTCATCACTAAGCATTAGAATAGGTTAGTATCACTCCGATCCTGCATATATTTTTCTTTTGCTTCTAAGTTTACGATCTCTCTAGGTTGACAATTAAATCGTTGGATATGTTATAAATTATTTAATATTTTTCACCAACATTTTGACGTCATTGCCGGGGAGGTGCTAAAAAGGGATCAGAGTTTAGATAAGTAGATAGGTTGTGTTTTATATTATAGAGCAAGGGGGAGGCGGAACGATAAGATGCAAGGATGAATTCACTATGGAATTTTCGTGGTGTAATATCCAGACGCATCCACTTTAGTGGGTCACCCCAAAGCCTTGTTGTTCCCTTTGCATGCAAATAAGTTTCCTATTCGCAAGCGTGTTTATTTTCCTGCAAAGTGCTTACTTTTTTTGTAAGAGTGTTCTTTCATTTTCTACAAATGCAAGTTTTATTTTTCATTTACATTTTTGTAGTGTAAAGTTTGAATTCTAAATTAGTTTATGCTTTCTTACTAGTTTAGTTTTGATTTTGTAGTTGTTCATCTTTAGTTTTGTATTTCTTTTGCACTTCTCGTGTATTTGTTTTTCATTTTTTTCTAGCATTTTATTTGATTTCAATAAGATGATTTTACGATGTGCATAAGTCTATATCAGTTCACTCAGATTTTAGCAAAAGCCGAGATCTCCTCTTCTCAAGAAGAGAAGATCTTGATAGTAGCCAAAGATGTAAATACTCCTCCTGAAGCAAACAAAGAAGAATTGACATTCGAAGAATCATGCATATCAGATGAGGAACGCCTGTTCGAACTTGAGATTGAAGGGGAGTAAGAAGGGATCTTGGCTGATCAAAATCAGGAAGAATATCATGCAAACGAAAGTTGCATCGGACAATGTTTTAATGTAAGTACTATGGTAGATCAGTTTCGTTTTTGTTTCTACTTTGTTCAATTACATTTTCACGAGTTAAATTTGTATATTCTTGTACATCTTATATTTCAATTTGAATTTATGTTTACTTTTGTTACATAGATGGCTACACTGGCAATTTCACTACACATAATTAATTTTAAATTTTTAGTTAGAAGAGAGTAGGTAAGTTTTAGTCTTTATTTTAGTGTTGCTTTCCTATTTTTATTTTTTTAGAAAATTTTCATATTTATTTTTGATAATTTTTAGTCTTACTAGGAATTAAAAAAATTTGTAATGAGAATAATTTGAAATAAATAAAAATTTATTAAAAAACAAAACAACATTTCTTTGTTTGAGATTAATTTTTAGTTTTAGTTTTAAGTTTTCTAAGAATTTTTATTAATAAATTATAAATAAAAAACTATAATTTTAGATCTCATGAAATTTTCTTTTCTTAAAACATTATTGTTGCTTTGATAGGAATTAATTTTTTTTTTATTTAAGACTTATTTTCTAGAAATAATTTAAAAATATAAAAACAATAATAATAAAAAATAAAATAAAATACATTTTTCCATAAGAATTATTTTGAATCTTTTACTAGAAATAATGTAAAAATAAATAAATAAAATTATTTGTTTTGTTTTAATGTTATTTCCTAGTTTTAAGTTTTAGTTTTTCTAAAAACAAATACAAATAAGTTGTAAAAATTTAACTAGACTTGTATATTTAAACTTTAAAAAATAAAACAATGCAATTTAAGTAAATAACCATTAATATGTATATATATAATAATAATAATAAAACTTTAAAAAAAATTATAAAAACAAAACATGAAACAAATTGTTTTTCATCCACGTTGAAACCTACAAAAATAGTTTTAAGCCTGTAAACTTAATCCTTAATCCTGACAATGCCATTGCTACCCTTCATCCCTAGATGTTGAATGAAATCTGCTCCTTTTGGTTTGAATCAATAGAAGCTACATAATTCATTAGAAAAAGCCATTGGGTTAGAGAGAAAACGGATTATCAAGCTTTGCCTTCACTGATAATTCCAGATCTTTATATGAAAGAGGGAATTGATGACTCAGATGTTGCGGCCACATTCGCCTTGTCTTCTTTCTGATCGAACAAACTACATATAGATCAACAGAGACAGATCAATTTTGAATTTCAACAAATCTAAGCTTAGAAAAGTATATTTCGCCTTAAAATGTAGTTGCCATTCCATTTCATTTTCAACTTACTTTCAAATTGAAAGTCTATCGCTTTAAACCACCTGTGCATACAAATATGGCTTTGACTAAGCATGCAGTGCACTATATAAAAGAGTTTGCATTGAACCCGCCGAACTCGAAATTCATTCATCTATATGCCTAAATCCAACTATATTTCAAAGCCACCACCCAACACATAACAAACTTGTTGTTCGTGATTCATATATATTACTTTTCACCAGAGAACGGTGTGTAAATACTTAAGCCATGTTATAGTGTTGTGTAATCCCACAGGTTCAAGTCCTCGGAGTGGAAACGAACCAACACATTAACTTCCATTTCCAGTTGAATCGATGGCTCTTAAAGTGACCGTTGGCTACTAGAAAGAGAGGATATACTTTGAAAGTGGCGAATACATATGCAAATCCAATTAACCAATTTTACTTTGAACAAGAGCCGGTTGTATTGAATCCAATAGCGAATGTTGTTTAACCTGTTTATCCAGTTTCAGAATATGTGACATTTCTAGGTGTGGATCCAATCTGATTTACCGCATAGCCTATGGACTAGACTATAATGTGGAGTGTGTTTTTCTGGCCGTAAATAGTTTAATGTCTGACAAGATCTATAGATTCAATCGCATTTCACGGGAATTTACTTTGGGATAAGTCTTTCAGTGTAAAATGATAGAGGAAACCCAATATATTTTGTTTTCTAACAATAGGCTCATAATGAATACTTATCATGTTTTTGTAAATTAGAAGATATCGGCATCAGTATATATATGCACTATGAATCAGATTGATCCAAAAAGCTAACTCAGGTTATCTTAAGACTTTAAAAAATAGTTAAAGATTCCACATTAGTGAATGTTAATTGTTAAGCATATTAGTGCAAATAAATAATAGGAATTTTATTTTATTTTATTTTCATTTTTATTTGTTGTGAAAATGATAAAATAATTAAAAAGTTAAAAAAAAATAAAAATAAAACATTATTATTATTATTATTATTATTATCATATTAAAAATATATATAAAAATACAAATACAAATATAAAAAATAATATAAATTTTAAAAATAAATAAAATAAAATAAAGATATTAAACAACATAAACTTAACAATAATACTTTGTTTTGTTTTATTGTAAAAGAAAAATAAACATGCAAATATTAAAAGTTATATATATATATATATATATATATATATATATATATATATATATCGTATAAAAAAATGGATCTTCTGAAAACATTAATTCATGTTTTAAAACATTTTACATTAATATGTTTTTACAAGTCGCTCAAAGATAGGTTTTGACAAAGTGGATCGCTTAAGGTGTGTTACTGCTTTCAGGCATAAAAACATATTTTATTTTGCATTTGATTTGCTAAGCATGTGTATTTTGCAAATTATCTTCTTCGACGCTCTCACAATTTTGCTGCAGGATTAGTGCTAAGCTTTTGCAAGTTCGAATATGATCCAATCTCATGCAGAAGTCCTCAAAAATCACAATAAAACATGCATCATTGAAGGAGCTAAACTTTTCACCGCACATGTCATGCTATATTCCACCACAAAGCCTTCTTTCAGAAAACCATTTGTACCATGATATGTTTCAAAGCTTGTTCATCATCCACGTTAGAATCTACTTTTTTACTTCCTTATACATCATGACTTCCCGCATGTCTACTTTTATGAATCACAAACATTTTCCTCATTTTTTGTTCATCTTTCATCTTATGAATAAAACCATTTAGCTTCCTTTCCATGACTACACTGATTTGTTATCCCTTCCATAAAAACTGTTTGACCCTCATATCTTTCATCTATAGTCCTACCACTCATTATGTACAACTCTTGTTCACTGATGTGGGATTCCTTAAGGCCCACCTTTCAACAAGTCTTTCCCCATTGACCTCAGCACACTATCTGGGATAGAGACTAGAGTTCATTTTTAGTACCTTGAGGCTTGTATGCCTTACTAGCAAGCTCTCTCATTAACAATCATGGGAATACATCAATGTCCCTTGATCATTAGATCTTGCAAGTGGCTCGACATTAACTCATTTATTCGCACTTTGCACAATGTACTTAGGTACCTTGGCACTCATTGACATCAATGGTGATGTTTCCTCACATTGGTTAACAACATTCATCAATGGTCGGTAATCCAATAATTTCTTTTCATGCTTGACATCGACACATTTATTTGCATGGTAAGAATTGTACCATCGAGTTTTGTAGCAGGTGAAGGCTATATACTTTTCATTAAACCATCAGCAGTTTTGCAGCATACTTCCAGCTATCTGAGAGTAGGTCACAGTTCCACTTTCATCTCTCATCTTTTACTTCAACTAACCAACCAATAGTTCAGATCCTTCACTTCACATTCTATGATCCAACTACAGCAGCTGCATTCCTAATGCATAGTTCATAAACTTTTTGGGTAAGTGAAGGTATGTTCTTTTCTACTCTTTAATCATGCAATTCTTTGAATGCTAGAAATAAACAAATTTGGAAAATTCCCTCACTACATTCCCTTTCTCCTTTTCATACACATAATACATCTTCAGTTGGGGGGGGGGGGGACTATTCATTACCATTTTACATATTCATCATATCATTTACCATTAACTAACATGTCTTTCCCAAGCTATGATTTGGTGCAATTTGAAAAACATTGCTATATATATTCGCATGAATCATAATATGAAGAAAATGATTTCTAATGTAAATTGATGGTTCATCATTTTCAATGCATGTATAATTTTAAATCTTATGTATTGCATCCAAAATACAAGTAAACGAACGAATGTTTTTAACACAAGAACCAACATTTTTTATATTCATGGTTGTCACACAAGAACCAACCATTAGAAAAATCGCTACCACTCATGCATTTCAAATGGAACTATTTACTGTTACATACCATCATCATGTAAATCCCCAGCTACAAAGCCAAAAGTTTTAAAGAGAATCAATGCATAGTTGCATGAGAGAATGCAACAAGTTAACTTTGGGAATGTTTGGTCGCAAAAATACTACATTTTATTCATCTTTCATATACCATTTGTCACCTTTATTCCTATTTTAGCCTTCCATAAAACCCTTAATTTGCACCTCTTTCATAATACATATGGGTTTATGTTACCATTTTCCAAATTATTTGTTTTGAGTATCTTTAAGAGAATTCTTGATTAAATATTAGAAATTAATATATTTTTCATATATATCTCAAAGATTTGTGTGAGCTTTGTAATGTAGGGATATTTGAAGCTTTCAACCAAGGAGTATTCAAAAGCTTCCCGAATGTTTTCTCCATCTTTTCAAGATTTAAAGGAGAGGATCCAAGCTAATTTCAAGGAGAGGATTATGAAAATATGGAGAGAATATCTCATCCAATATTTGTTGGCAAATTTAAAGGGGATAAGTTGAGAGAAAAGTGGATATGTTGGAGAATTTGAAGGGATAAGTTGAGAGAAAAGTGGGTTGTAATTATGATTTGTTTATCTTGTTATTCCAAGAATTCATGTATAAATAAGAGGGCTCTCTCCTCATTTGGGTGGGAGGCCTCTCTAGTGGTGTGGAAGTAGAGAAATAGTTTATGTCTTTTAAGAGTTAGTGATGAAGTGGATTTTGATTATTATGTAATAGAGATGATGCTTTAATGCAAATTCTTTTACTCTCTCTCATGTTAATTTGGATTTCTTTGTTAGGAATTGTTAATGTATTTTTTTTTGGTTAGCTCACATCTATTTATAATTTGTCATTTGTTACATGTGTTTCGTTATAGATTATTTTTTCCTTGTTTAATTTCAGTCGTCCTTTACCAAGTTTAATTTATGCAATTTCATGCTTTCTAAGATTACATTTATTTTCATACAATTTTCTGCTTTCATAAACTAGATTCAATTGCAGTTGTGTGTTTCATCACTAAGCATTAGAATAAGTTAGTATCACTCTGATCCATCATATGTTTTTCTTGCGCTTCTAATTTTACGATCTCTCCAGGTTGACAATTAAATCGTTGGATATGTTATAAATTGTTTAATATTTTTCACCAACATTTTGGCATTGTTGCCAGGAGGTGCTAAAAAGGGATCAAAGTTTAGATACGTAGATATGTTGTGTTTTATATTACACAGCAAGGGGGCGGGGGAATGATAAGACACAAGGACGACTTCACTACGGGATTTTCGTGGTGTGACAGCCAAATGCATCCACTTTAGTGGGTCACCCCAAAGCCTTGTTGTTCCCTTTGCATGCAAATAAGTTTCTAATTCGCAAGCGAGTTTATTTTTCTATGAAGTCTTTACTTTTCTTGGAGTAGTGTTCTTTCATTTTCTGCAAATGCGAGTTTGTTTTTATGCAAATTTTCTTTTTCATTTACATTTTTGTAGTGTAAAGTTTGGATTGTGAATTAGTGTATGCCTTATTACGAGTTTACTTTTGATTTTGTACCTGTTCATCTTTAGTTTTGTATTTCTTTTGCACTTCTCGTGTATTTATTTTTCATTTTTTTAGCATTTGATTTGATTTCAGTAAGATGGTTTTACGATGTGCATAAGTCTAGCTTAGCTCGCTTAGATTCCTAGCAAAAGTCGAGATCTCCTCTTCTCAAGAAGAGAAGATCTTGATAGCAGCCAAAGATGTAATTACTCCTCCTGACGCAAACAAAGAAGAATTGACATTCAAAGAATCATGCATATCAGATGAGGAACACCTGTTCGAACTTGTTGTTGAAGGGGAGGAAGAAGGGATCTTGGGTGATCAAAATTAGGAAGAATATCATGCAAACGAAAGCTGCATCGGACAAGGTTTTCATGTAAGTACTAGGGTAGATCAGTTTTTGTTTTGTTTCTGCTTTGTTCAATTACATTTTTAGTAGTTAAAATTGTATATTCTTGTACATCTTATATTTCATTTTGAATTTCTGTTTACTTTTGTTACATAGATAGCTACACTGGCAATTTCACTACACATAATTAATTTTAAATTTTCAATTAGAATAGAGTATGTAAGTTTTAGTTTTTATTTTATTGATGCTTTCCGATTTTTTTTTTTAGAAATATTTCATATTTATTTTTTATAATTTTTAGTCTCACTAGGAATGAAAAAAAATTAATGAGAATAATTTGAAAAAAATAAAAATTTATAAAAAAACAAAAAAAACATTTCTTTGTTTGAGATTAATTTTTAGTTTTAGTTTGAAGTTTTCTAATAAAATTTATGAATAAATTATAAATAAAACATGTAATTTTAGATTTCATGAACCTTTCTTCTTTTTAATCTTTCTTGTTTTGATAGGAATTAATTTTTTTATTTAAGACTTATTTTCTAGAAATAATTTAAAAATATAAAAAATATAAATAAATAAAATACATTTTTCCATAAGATTTATTTTGAATCTTTCACTAGAAATAATGTAAAAAAAAAAATTTATTTTTATTTGTTTTGCTTTAATTTTTTCTAGTTTTAAGTTTTAGTTTTTCTAAAAGAAAATTAGAAATAAATTGTAAAAATTTAACTAGACTTGCAAACATTAATATATATATAATTCTAAAAATAAAACAATGTAATGTAAGTAAACAACCATTAATATGTATATATATAAAATAATAAAAAATAAAAACTTAAAAAAAAATTATAAAAACAAAAAATGAAACAAATTGTTTTTCGTCCACGCTGAAACTTGCAAAAATAGTTTTAAGGTTGCAAACTTAATCCCGATAATGCCATTGTTAGCCTTCATCCTTAGATGTTGAATGAAATCTGCTCCTTTTGGTCTGAATCAATAGAAGCTACATAATTTATTAGAAAAAACCACTGGGTTAGAGAGAAAAAGGATTATCAGGCTTTGCCCCTTCACTAGTAATTCCATATCTTTATATGAAATCGGGAATTGATGACTCAGATGTTGCGGCTACAATCACCTTGCCCCCTTCCTGATCGAACAAATTGCATATAGATCAACAGAGATGGATCAATTTTGAATTTCAACAAATCTAAGCTTAAAAATGTATATTTCGCCTAAAATGTAGTTGCCATTCCATTTCATTTTCAACTTACTTTCAAGTTGAAAGTCTATCGCTTTAAACCACCCGTGCATAAAAAGATGGATTTAACTAAGCATATGGGGAACTATATTAAAGAGTGTGCGTTGAACCCGCTGAACTCGAAATTCATTCATTTAGATGCCTAAATCCAACTATATTTCGAAGCCACCACCCAACACATAACAAACTTGTTGTTTGTGATTCATATATATTACTTTTCACCAGAGAACAGTGTGTAAATACTTAAGCCATGCTATAGTATTGCGTAATCCCACGGGTTCAATTCCTCAGAGTGGAAACGAACCAACACATTGACTTCCATTTCCAATTGAATCAATGGCTCTTAAAGTGGCCGTTGGCTACTAGAAAGAGAGGATATACTATGAAAGTGGCGAATGCATATGCAAATCCAAGTGACCAATTTTACCCTGAATGAGAGCCGATTGTAGTGAATCCAGTAGCGAAGGTTGTTTAACCTGTTTATTGAGTTTCAGAATATGTGACATTTCAAGGTGTGGATTCAATCCGATTTACCGCATAGCCTTTGGAATAGACTACAATGTGGAGGGTGTTGTTCTAGTCGTCAGTTTAATCTTTGATAATATCTATAGCTTCAATCACATTTCAGGGGAATTTACTTTGGGATAAGTCTTTCAGTGTAAAAAAATAGAGGCAACCCAATATATTTTGTTTTCTAACAATATGCTCATAATGGATACTTATCATGTTTTTGTAAATTAGAAGATATCGGCATCAGTATATATATGCACTATGAATCAGATTGATCCAAAAAGCTAACTCAGGTTATCTTAAGACTTTAAAAAATAGTTAAAGATTCCACATTAGTGAATGTTAATTGTTAAGCATATTAGTGCAAATAAATAATAGGAATTTTATTTTATTTTTATTTGTTGTGAAAATGATCAAATAATTAAAAAGTTAAAAAAATAAAAATAAAAAATGTTATTTTTTGATAACATTATTATTATTATTATTATTATTATTATTATTATAAAAATATAAATTTAAAAAAAAATACTAAACAACATAAAACCAAAGCAATAATACTTTGTTTTGTTTTATTGTAAAAGAAAAATAAACATACAACAATTTTAAAGTTATAAAATTAATTATATATATAAAGATCTTATAAAAAAATGGATCTTCTGAAAACATTAATTCATGTTTTAAAACATCTTACACTAATATGTTTTCATAGGTCACTCAAAAACAGGTTTTGACAAAGTGGATCGCTTAAGGTGTGTTACTGCTTTCAGGTATAAAACCATATTTTATTTTGCATTTGATTTGCTAAGCATGTGTTTTTTGCAAATTATCTTCTTCGATGCTCTCACAATTTTGCTGCAGGATTAGTGCTAACCTTTTACAGGTTTGAATATGATCCAATCTCATGCAGAAGTCTTCAGAAATCATAATAAAACATGCATCACTGAAGGAGCTAAAATTTTCATCGCACATGTGGTGCTATATTCCACCACAAAGCCTTCTTTTAGAAAACCATTTGTGCCATGATCTATTTCAAAGTCCGTTCGTCATCCACGTTAGAATCTACTTTTCACTTCCTTATATGTAATGACTTCCCGCATGTCTACTTTTATGAGTCACAAACATTTTCCTCATTCTCTGTTCATCTTTCGTCTTATGAATAAAACCATTCAGCTTCCTTTCCATGACTACATTGCTTTGTTATCCCTTCCATAAAAACTGTTTGACCCTCATATCTTTCATCTATAGTCCTACCACTCATTATGTACAACTCTTTTTCACTGATGTGGGATTCCTTAAGGCCCACCTTTCAACAAGTCTTTCCCCATCGACCTCAGCACACTATGTGGGATAGAGACTAGAGTTCATTTTTAGTACCTTGGGGCTTGCATGCCTTACTAGCAAGCTCTCTCACTAACAATCATGGGAATACATCAATGTCCCTTGATCATTAGATCTTGCAAGTGGCTCGACATTAACTCATTTATTCGCACTTTACACAATGTACTTAGGTACCTTGGCACTCATTGACATCATTGATGAGATTGCTAGGCATTGGTTAACAAAATTCATCAATGGTCGGTAATGCAATGATTTTTCTTCATGCTTGACATCGACACATTTATTCGCATGATAATAATTGTACCATCGCATTTTGTAGCAAGTGAAGACAATATACTTTTCATGACACCATCGGCAGTTGTGTAGCATACTTCCAGCCATCTGAGAGTACCATAGTTCCACTTTCATCTCTCATCTTTTCCTTCAACCAACCAAGAAATAGTTTAGATCCTTCACTTCACATTCTATGATTTAGCAACAGCAGCCACATTCCTAATGCATAGTTCATCAACTTTTTGGGTAAGTGAAGGTATGTTCTTTTCTAATCTTTAATCATGCAATTCCTTGAATGCTAGAAATAAAAAAATTTGTAGAATTCCCTCTCTATATTCCCTTTAACCTTTTCATACACATAATACATCTTCATTTGGAGGGGGGGGGGGGGACTATTCATTACCATTTTACATATTCATCATATCATTTATATTGACTAACATGTCTTTCCCAAAATATTCTTTGGTGCAATTTGAAAAACATTGTTATATATATTCACATGATTCATAATATGAAGAAAAGGATTTCTAATGTAAATTGATGGTTCATCATTTCCAATGCATGTATACTTTTAAATCTTATGTATTGTAGCCAAAATACAAGTAAACGAACGGATGTTGTTAACACAAGAACCAGCATTTGTTATATTCATGGTTGTCCCACAATAACCAATCATGAGAAAAAGTGCTTCCACTCATGCATTTCAAATCATGGAATGATTTACTCTTACATACCATCATCATGTAAATCCCCAGCTACAAAACCAAAAGTTTTAAAGAGAATCAATGCATAGTCGCATGAGGGCATGCAACAAGTTAAATTGGAGGGAATGTTTGGTCGCAAAAATACTACATTTTATTCATCTTTCATATACCATTTGTCACCTTTATTCCTATTTTATCCTTCCATAAAACCCTTAATTTCCACCTCTTTCATAATACATATAGGATTATGTTACCATTTTCCAAATTATTTTTTTTGAGTATTTTTAAGAGAATTCTTGATTAAATATTATAAATTAATATATTTTTCATAAATATGTCAAAGATTTGTGTGAGCTTTGTAATGTAGGGATATTTGAAGCTTTCAACCAATGAGTATTCAAAAGCTTCCCGAATCTTTTCTCTATCTTTTCAAGATTTAAAGGAGATAATCCAAGCTAATTTCAAGGAGAGGATTATGGAGATATGGAGAGAATATCTCATCCAATATTTGTTGGAGAATTTGAAGGGATAAGTTGAGAGAAAAGTGGATATGTTGGAGAATTTGAAGGGATAGTTGAGAGAAAAGTGGATTGTAATTATGATTTGTTTATCTTGTTATTCCAAGAATTCATGTATAAATAAGAGGGTTCTCTCCTCAATTGGGTGGGAGGCCTCTCTAGTGGTGTGGAAGTAGAGAAATAGTTTATGTTTTTTGAGAGTTAGTCATCGAGTGGATTTTGATTATTATGTAATGGAAATGATGCTTTAAAACAAAATCTTTTACTCTCTCACATGTTAATTTGGATTTCTTTGTTATGAATTGTTAATATAGATAATTTTGCTGAGCTCACATCTATTTATACTTTGTCATTTGTTACATGTGTTTTGTTATAGATTATTTCTCCCTTGTTTAATTTCAATATTTCTTTACCAAGTTTAATTTATGCAATTTCATGCTTTCTGAGATTAGATTTATTTTCATACAATTTCATATTTTCATAAACTAGATTCAATTTTAGTTGTGTGTTTCATCACTAAGCATTAGATTAGGTTAGTATCACTCCATCCTACATATATTTTTCTTGCGCTTCTAATTTTGCGATCTCTTCGAGTTGACAATTAAATCGTTGGATATGTTATAAATTGTTTAATATTTTTCACCAACAACGATCAGTCGCCAAGCCCCAACGATGACCATAGTGAGAATAGAAACGATGATGATGACGATAAGGATGATGACTCCAAGGGCACACCTATTGATGAGGATGTGAAGAAGGCCCAGGAAGAGGCATATCAGCCACAAAAGAAGAAGAGGAAAGAAGAAAAATTGGCTAACACAGTCAACTTAGCTAACAAGGAAATAAATGTATTGTCGATGCCAATGCAGACATTGCAAAGTCCAGCTTGAAAGGAGTAAGTAAGAAGCAATTGCGACTGACCAAACATCTCATCGAGCATATCAACCAGTTGACAAAGGCCATAAACAAATTTAAAGCCATTGCTGAGGCTAAAACTTATGGCATAGATCCCAATACCCTAGTAGTAACACCAGAGCTGGTGTCATTGATAAAAATAGAAATCCAAGCACGAGTAATGGATATGGGGACTCCTAAGTTCGACAATGTTGTCCAGGGGTTCGAGGTACTAAACATGGACTTCTCTAAACTCACGGTGGTTGAATTCTATTATGTGCAGCAGGAGGCCGCGACCGAGGTACAACCCAAAGAAAATGCGATGTCATATCAGGAGACCAAGCAAAAAAGAGAGGAGACAATGCACAAGACTTACCTTAGAGAAAAGGAGCAGGAAATTGAGGCCAAAGAATAGAGCAGGATTGCACTTGCTAAAGGCATCAAAAGCATGGCCACGGAGTCCCCACCAGAAGCGGGTCAAGAAGATGAAGACTCAGTTGCCCGAGTTGGTCACCTCTCCAAGATCATGGTAGAACTCAAGAAGCAAGTAGAAGAGATTTAGGAAAAGCAGGTACCAAGCACACCTCTTGAGGTGCTTGAAGAATGTAGCAAAACAGTGTCTAAGGCTATTGTGAGGATAAGCAAAGGAGAAAAACTCTACACTGAGGCAATTGAATCCATTTCCGCGATGTGGGAAGCACTTTTGGTGGATGAGACTATGGAAAAGATCAAGGAAGATGCACGGCAAGATGAGGAGAAAATCACTGTGGTAAAGGAAGAGATGAAGAAGTTGTCGCTTAAGGAGAAGGTTACAAAGATCGCTAAGATTAAGCAGATCCAACAAGAAGTCCAAGCTCTTTATGACCAAGAGCAAACTAGGAATGATGAATTTGTGGTACACCAGTCGGAAGCAGCACAAGTTAGAGGGCTTATTTAGCCAGTACAACATAAGCTTCATCACATCACCACTAGTACAAAATGAGGAATTAGCTACTACGTGACTAAAAATTCTAGTCACCACAGGTTTTTTAAGTGATTTACTACTAAATATGAGCAATTTTGATTGACCCAACTATAAACGACTAAAATTAATGACTAATTTAGTCACCAGTTAACAAACATGACTAGATAATAAATGACAGAGTTAAAAATGACTAATTTAGTCACGGCATAAAAAATGACTAACTAGAAGAATATGAACTAGTCATTTATGTTAGTTTTTTTTTATTGCCACTCCAACAATGGAAAATTGCAATTTTGGTGATGAAGTGTTACAATTTACTAAATTTTGACACTACATATAGAGTCTCTCTAGATCCATCTGCGGTGTTAAAATTTAGTAAATTGTAACTTTGTAGATGGATTTGTGTCACAAAGGGATTCTGATGAATTAATCCTAATTAACATAAACCATAAGTTAATTTGTGCAGGATAAGTACAAGAACATGCTAACCATATTGCTTATACGTTCAATATCCCTGGCCATTTGTGTACCTTATAAGATTAATAAAGTGAGATCTAGACCACCCAAGTTAGACCTAATACTACAGTATAATTCTTATTTCGGGGAGGCTATAGATATGTTTGATGACATATCAATACGACACTAATCAATTAATATCGATGATAGACATAAATAGAAAACATCTACTACAATGGATCACGTCTAGACATCTATGGAGGTAAATATTGCTTGCAAGGTACATTTGCTTAGAAAACTCTATCTACAAATCCACAAAATATATTAATATATCACATACTATATAGTTACAAAACTTACAATATATAAATTATAAACCATATATATAACACAAAACAACATAAAAATAAAAAAAATAGTCCCAACACACATATATTGTAAAACATACATATAAAATAAAACTTATAATACAATATAAAATAAACAAAATCTATATAATATATCATATACAATAACCTTAATACAATCATAATGCAACCCTATGTAAACTAATATAATGGTCATTGGAATATGATCATAATACCTCCAACTATGGGTTAAAATTGACGCCTGTATGCCCTTTTTTCCATTTTTTATCAGTTATATATAGGTCCATGTGGAAAAAACACGTAAACCGTGAAGTTTATTTAATTTTGGAAGTCGTCCATTTGACGACCACCCTTAATCATTGTCAGTATTGAAATTATATATATATAGTCTAGAGTTTGGTATATGGAGTGACTAGACTACTTCGGATTGGTGACTCGGTAGGCTGACTTTCTAAGTTATTATGGCTAGCTTAGAAGTTGTTTGATTTTAATTAACGCATGGGTGGTAGTTAATAAATTTTTTAATGTTTAAAATTGTATTTGGTAGATGATTTTATTATGCAAACTCTAGATCCATCCATTCCAATATTCCATCTTCATCGTAAGTAGTGATCAAATTTGAAGGGTGGGTCTTAATTTCAATTGGAAGGGTATTTTTTCTTGGATCCCTTCAAATATGAAGGGAAATATACATAATTGTACTTCAATTGACAAGTATAAATTAACTAAACCCTTTCACCCAAAAAAATGCCAAAAAAAATATTGTTCTTTCAATTTTTTACAATGTTTAACAATTGAGCACCCCTTAATATTTACATGAAAAATGATATATTTTCAATAAAAATTATTTTGAACACATTAAATTGTAATATGTGTATCATTAATTTTACAGGTCAATAATATAACAACTATTCTATTGTATTTTTTCAAGTTGGAGCACACTGACATTATACAAAAAATCTACCTAGACTATGTCATAACCATATTGGGGCACCCACCTGCGATCCAAGCTTGAGAGATGTAGAAATGATATGGATTGGGCACCTAAGAAAAAATAATACAAAATTATGAAAATATTAAAAAAAAATTCCTACATACCAAGCAAGTTAGCAAATCTAGCATAACCGGGGTTAGGC
>LPNX010881933.1:358196-389409 GCA_001517045.1 Pseudotsuga menziesii
GATTAATATTTTATGGTTGTCTCTACACCTTGACCCATTTCGTATTATAAGGTGAGGATATGCATATCTAATAATAATTAGTTATGACTATGAGATGAGGATTTAAAGGGAAGAGGATGTAAACACAAGTAATTTTTATATGTATTTTGGTGGTGTTCAGGACAAATGTTGTGAGAAGCCACAATGTTTGGAAGGATGGAGGGAGATTACATCACGATCATGCCACTCATCAAATTGAAGACTATTCTTGAGCCAACAATTGTTTTTTTTAATTTTATTAATAACCATTGTTTCTCCATATCTTTTTCCCAACGACACCTCTCTATAGCAATGCATAAATCGACCTCTGCATAGTTTGTGATCCTAGCTACATGCCATTATTTGTATTTTCATGACATCGAGTGTTGTTTATAATTGTCCTGAGTCCATGATATTCATGTAATAAATGAATTCTTGTAGAGGAGGACTCCTTAAACTGCCATTTTGAATTTCATTTTGACGAAAAAATAGTGGACATTGGTAGTGAGGTTCACATAGGTAGTAGGCACAAAGTTTTGAGCTCATTTTAGGCCTAGTAGTAGACTACTAGTTGTTCTTTTTTGTTATAGTTGTAGTTGTTGACACATTGTCACACTTTAGATTGGCTAGTGCCTTGTAGTCATCAATGATTACTGGTAATATTGCACAAGTAAGCATTGAGTGCATGACATGAGTGAGTGAGTGATTATAATTTATCATATTTCCAATATGTTGAATGACGAGTTGAACTTTACATAATAGGAATTTCAATATATTGAAAAATTTATATAGATGGGTAATTTCAAATATTTCGCTTCTTTTGAAATGTTAATATAATTTATGAATTTCTTAATTGGAAGGGTAAAATTCAGATTTAAACTTTTTTTGAAAGGCAATTTTAACTTTACATTTCTGGGAGGGGCTAGAACCCTCCCATCTACCTGAAATTTTGGGTGGTTCTTAGAAGAAAAGCGAAAAATATTATCCCTAGTTAGGGTTGTTCAATTTTGATGCAGGTAAGCAGGCGACGATATGATTATGTTGGTTGTCCTAGAAATCATCTCGTTACTCCCAGATGAGGTCAAGGACTCGTTAATGCTTTTGCTTGGAAAAAGTGTTCGGTCTTTTAGGACTCTGGTAAGCTACCGGTTGCTTTCCCGACTTTAATAAAAATAAAAATTCAGGCACAACTACAGAATAAGAGTAGAATAAATATTGCAAAACACATAATACACCGCTTCCCGATAACTCCCACTCATAACAGGAGTAAGCTATCTACCCGACCATTTGCACCGGGGCCCACTTGACTCCATCCGGTAATAGATTACTCCATTAAATTTCTGTGACAGTGAGAAAAAGAACAACAGATGCTTCTTTTCTTGCATTTTCATTGCAGATCAATTCTAGAACAAACTATTATTACACTCTGGTATAATGCAATAATGAAGAATACTAATTTACCAAATCAAATTGAATCTACAAACTGAACTCACCTAATCTGAAATTGTGTTCTAAAAACTTGTAATTTGAAATTCAATTGTTATGGATTTGATAATGCCAATGTTCTGTGTGTATGCTAGTTTAAAACTTTAACCTCCATGATCATGAAGGATAAAGAATCCAAGGTTTAAACCTGGATCAGGTTCCATAAAACAAACAGAGTTGATTAATTGTTACAAGGAAGTTGGTAAAACGTTCCAAGTTCCAAGTTTTAGATCTTTCCAGTTATTTTTATGGAGTTGACTAAAATTATACAGTTTTAAACATACATTTGCAATTTTTATAAAAATTCCAATCAAAACTTACAATTTTAAACTTGCACTTAAAAAACAAGAATTTTCATGGATAAATTTATGGATGGATGAATTTGAGACCACACTTGGTGTGAAAGTAGGTGTTGGAATCGGTTGTTCTTGGTCTCACTAAAAGGTAACATAGTAAGCTATCACCTGATGGTGACAGCGTCAGATGGATCCCGGTGCAAATGGTCGCGTAGATAGCTTACTCCCTCATAATAGACCTAAACCTACATGAATCAGCTCGACACAGCAGAGCAGAATAGCATAGCCTAGGCTTTGTGTGTAGATTCGTAAGTCCTCTTACTCCTCATAGGACGCGTAGGACCGAGAATAAATATGGGAAGACAGAGTTTGGAGAACCCTAGCAGGCTAGCCGTGAGTGGGATGAAAAGTGGAAAGTTGGGAACACAGACTCTGGAAAACCCTGGAAAGATGGCGCTGGGAATGCTAAGAGAGTGAGAACCTTGCAAGAAAGTTGCTGTGAGAATGCTAAGAAGAGTGAGAACCCTGCAATTTCTTGCAGTAAAGAGCAAGAGGTAACACACTGGTTGACAAGCCCTCAACAATGATTTTCTCGTCGGACAACTTGCAAGGTTGGTAAATTATGGAAATTCACCTATTTTATGCCTGATTATATAACTAATTATCCCATTGGAATGAAATTGGTTGGATCTTTCCATAGAATATAATCCCATCCTAAATCCCATAAAAGTGATCCAATCTCCCCTAAACCTTATATTTGCCTTTACGGAATTTGCACCATCTGAACCAACCCCATAATTGAAATCCCTCTTTCTGCGAATAGGGTCAAACATATGTCAATAAACTTTGCATCAAGACCATGCCTGCTTCTCCAAACTTGAAATAACACTACGAACACCACCATCTCTATCGCTTGCTCGCTCCACCATATTCAAATCCCCACCAATGGTCCATTTCGTAGTTGGGAGTGAAGAAGCCATCCATTCCCAAACAATAAACCTATTAGCAGCAGGGTTGGTGGAATAAATAGAGAAAAACCCAAATATGTTTAGTACAGTTAGTATTATTCCATTAGATTCAATTATATATTATATATATTAGATTATTATCTATTAGTATAGTATATTATTTTTTTAGTATTATTTATTAAATATGTAATAAAGAGTTATAAGTGTTTCTTTTCTCTCTAGTATGTATAGTTAGTATTTTATTATAGTATATATTGTATAATATAGTCTTATATTAGTATAGATTTCTAAATAATGCTTGGTGTTTTATGACTGAATATATAAGAAGCTGTTTGAATGACTGAATCATCATAGATTCTTATACTGTTTTCATGTGCTACATTACATAGGGAATAGTCTCCATGCATAATGAATCTCATCCATCGCGTAATCAATAACTAATCTGTGTTCTATCCACAATCCCAATAAATATTTCACACAACTAATATTTGCATTTATACAAATACTAAATAATATTGCGATGAACCTATCTTTTCGTTGTCTCCAGCTGCTTTGCTTCCGAATCAAAATCGTGACAGACATGCATCTATGCAAAGGAAATACAATGGTAAAATATATTGGAACATCGATACAATAAGGGGAGCACTCCATAACGATAGAAAGCTCCCAGTATAAAGAAGCTGTGAAACTGAGGACTATAAAAACCCTGGAATCCTTATCCCCGATATGATAAACATGAAGCATATCCTTCTTAGCATCTATAGAAGGTTCCTACAAATCCTCCAGTAGAACGCCTCATTTCTGAATAACCAAACTCACTGGATAGTGTGTTTCAGAGCAGGTATTGAAGTTGTTTGTGTGTGAGTGTTCATGCCTGTATTTGCTTGTTGTCATTTTACCTTTGGGGATAATTGATCACTTCACAGTGTTATTGTTGCTCATTGCAGTCCTCAAAGGATGCGGGGATGACATGTTTCTTTTTTCTATTCCTCCTGTTCCTGAGGATGCAAGGAAAGTGTTTGACAATATTCCTGAATGGAATGTGGTTTTGCGGAGCAATATGAATGTAGGGTATGCTATGAACAATGGTATTTTGGAGCCCAGTAGCTCAGGATGCGGGTTAGATCAGGACTAATAGCTATTGTATACAGAAAAGGCTTGTGTCTGTCTAACAGGTCTAGACAGAAGCATACTGTTGGTGAAATTATAATTTATGTGAGTGTAGATGTGGAACACATTGGAAAGTTTTCCTGGTACATGCATGATATCTAGCTTCTCCCTTTACAGGTACTCCTGGCTTTAGTAATTCTATACAAGAATATTGACATGGCGTCTATTGCAGGGCTGGTAGCCACAGTTGGAATCATGGTTGGCAATACCCCTTTCTCTAAACTACAAGAGAAATATTAGGGTAAGATAATGGAGGAAAAGGATAGACGTATGAAGGCTACCTCAGAGATCTTAAAGAGCATGAGGATACTAAAACTGCAAGCTTAGGAAACCTTATATCTACATAGGATCCAAGAGCTGAGAAGGGTTGAACAAGGCTATCTACGAACATATCTGTATACCTCCTCTACAGTCACTTTTCTCTTCTGGGCAGCACCAACCTTCGTGTCTGCTATTACATTTGGTACCTGCTTGCTAATAGGGGTTCCATTGACAGTAGGTAAAGTGCTTCCTACCTTAACAACTTTCCAAATCCTTCAGGTGCCTATATATAATCTGCCTGAATTGGTTTCTATGATTTCTCAATGCAATGTGTCGTTAAACCGAATACCCACTTGTGTACAGGAAGAAGAGCTGCAATGCAATGCAGTAGAGAATCTACCTAGGGATTCAACCAACCTGGTAGTTGAGATCAAACATGGATAATTTTCATGGGATCCACCCTCCAATGATCTGACGTTAAGGAGAATAAATTTGCAACTAAGAAAAGGCATGAAAGTTGCAGTCTGTGGATCAGTTGGTTCTGGAAAGTCAAGCTTGTTGTCCAATATTCTAGGAGAAATACCCAAGCTATCAGGGATTGTGAATTTCAATGGTACAATAGCTTATGTTCCAGAGTCTCCAAGGATTCAAAGCTGGGAAATTGAAAAGAAAATCTTATTTGGGAACAAGATGAATAGAAACAAGTACGAAAATGTACTTGAAGTATGTGCTCTAAAGAAAGACATAGAATTTTTTTCTCATGGGGATCAAAAAGAGATTGGAGAAAGAGGGATCAATTTGAGTAGCAGAAAAAAGAAAAGAATACAACTTTCTCATGTAATCTACCAGGATTCAGATTTCTATATTCTTGATGACCCTTTTAGTGTTGTTGATGCTTATACAGGAGCTCATCTCTTTAAAGTACTGCTCTCCATCTCCAATTAGAAGGATTGAATGCATTTGTAGAGTAGATTGTCAAAGTACACTTTTATTTGAATGTATAGTCCAATGCCTCGCCATCAGCGCATGGCAGGTTACTCTAGCAAACCCAACTAGATCTTATCGCTTCAAGACCAAGGGCAATTGGGATATATACCCTGGTTTGCTCTAAACAACCTACCAGAGGAGATCCATTACGCTAGAGTCTTCATGTCTTCATACGTGAACAATGTATAGCCCGTCATCAATAATCACGTCAGCTGCCCATTTCAATTGCAGAAGAAATAAACTAAGTTGGTATGGAATAATAAGTAGAACCAGCAGCGGATTTATTTTACCAAATAATCTAACATGAGTTCCTTCTTGGAGTTCTGGGATTGAAGATAGTGGTATATGTGACACATTAAGCAGAATTTTTATCTGCATCTAACCTTATACTGGTGAGCCCACTTTCTACACTTGCAAATTTGTAACCTTTACGTACAGAACATAAACTCTTTGAATAGGAAATTGCTAGTGTCAAGTCATCAAAAAGTGTTAGGGATCTTTTGGGCAAATTTGTAGGTTATGCAAGATGGAGACATAGTTCAAGTTGGGAGGAATGAAGATATACTGGGTGGTGCGTATTTATTAAATCTAGTTGGTGCACACTAGCAGACTTTGAATGCAATTGATGCAGCACAAATTTCAACTAGGGGGATAGTGCCACAAACAGGCAATAGCAGAAGTAGATTCTGCAATACCATGGACTCTGAATCTGATAAACCATATCAAATGAGGATGTAGAGGAATGAGCGACGTGAATGAATGAATTTATATTTGAACAGATTGTAAAGGAAGAAGAAAGAGAAACTAGGAAGGTCAAAATGCAAGTCTACTCTTCTTTTATAATTGCAGCATATAAAGGTTCCTTGGTTCCTATCATATTGGCAGCACACATACTATTCTAGGTGTTGCAAATCAGTAGCAATTACTGGATGGCTTGGGCTTCCCCTCCAACCGAATACCAGAAGTCTACAGTCAGCAATAGATTTCTAATTCTTGTGTACATATTACTTTCAATAGGGAGTTCCATATGTGTATTGATAAGAGGTCTTTGCTTCTAGCACCTGCAGCACTTGAGATTGCACAAAGACTTTTCACAACCATGCTTACATGCATCTTCCATGCACCAATGCCCTTCTTTGATTCAACCCCAACTGGACACATCTTGAATCGGGTCAGTACATGTTTGTGATCAACAAGCTTGAAATTGTTTGATAAGCAAAAGATAACTTAGGAAAAAATAGTTTGTTTGCGATTCTTTTGTATTGCCCATTTAAACAACAATTGTGAATGCAAACTATAAACATCAGCATCTATATAGAATTTCTATAGATTAGAGGTTTTAATATTTTTAGATTGATTCCACTTCAAGTCAATAATGGAGACTGGTAGTCTAATTGATGTGAAGAAACAGCTTCTAAAACTGATATTTCCTGCCAAGTGAAATCGCCCTTCTCTATCCATAGGCATTAACAGATCAAAGTACTGTAGACACGGACATTCCTTACATATTGGGAGGGTTATCATTTGCAGTAATTCAACTATTAGGAATTGTAACAATCATGTCTTAGATTGCTTGGCAGGTCTTCATTGTTTTTATACCGGTCACTGCAATTTACCTCTGGTATCAAGTAAGTAACTTTGCTCCATGAAGCGAGTTTGATGAATGGAACTTCTTATTATGGTTGCTCCTATGAGAGACTCAACAATATGGTGTATGATGGGAGCCTTTCTAATTCCCACCAATCTAGCCATCTCCCTATCAGATGAAATGTAGTAACGCTGCCAAGCAGTACCTCATTAAAAATACCATGTAGTCATATGGAGTGGCTCTGTCTTCGCTTGAATTTTCTATCCAATATTGTATTTCGCACTTCTTTAATAGTCCTAGTGAGCTTTCCAAATGGCACAATTGATCCAAGTAAGGACTATTCCTGGAAAGCTTAATCCACACCTAGTTGTTGCATATGCCAACGAGGGTACGGCGGTGTTCTCAGAAAGTTTCTCCTCCATTGTGTGCAGGTCTTGTTGGCTTGGCAGTAACATATGGATTGAATTTGAATATAGTACAGGATTGGGTCATATGAAACCTATGCAACATGGAAAACAAAATGATTTATGTGGAGAGGATAATGCAGTATTATAATATACCAAGTGGAGCACCATTGTTGATTGATTCTTCAAGGCTAAGTCACAATTGGCCATCAACAGGAACAATAGTGCTTAAGAACCTTGAGGTGGGTGCAACAAAACCAAACTGAATGATTTATTTGAAACCTTATGCTATTGAGAATTTAACTTTATCATGGGAATGTAAGAGGAAAATAAATAAAGAATGACGGGAAAGAAAGAAATAATAAAGAGAGCCATTGTTTGTTCCATGGTTGGCCCATGAAGGTAGTTATTTTGGGTCATTGTTTGATCCTTGGTTGGGCATCAATGCCTTTAAATCAAAGTGTAAACAACATTCTATTATATCAGGTGGTCCGTCTTGTTAGTTTTTTGTCAATATGTAGTTCACAGCAGAATAATTAATGTTGTATAGGCTGGAACCTACATCATTAGATTTAAGATCCAATGGATGTATATCTCAGTGTATATAACATTTATTACACTATTGAGGAGTGCATTTGTTTTGTTAAATGGTATGTAGGGTTGACATGCCCTGTACGGGGGCATTCTGTGTTCTGCGGCTGGCCCATTATGGACAATAAATCGGGTCACTGTTTGCTTCATAGTTGAGCCATTAAAGTCATTAAGTTGGGTTAGTTGATATATCCACAAAGAGTAAACATCATCATGTCACATCATATGATTCATTGCTTAAAGAGGGAATCATTGTTTGTTCCAAGGTTGGCCTGTCTAGGTACAGTCTACAATGGTATTTCTGTAATGACTTCCTAACCAAGGATGGCCCCTATAATTGCACAAACTGAAGGAATTTCTCTTGTCTTGGCATCAAGAACTCTTTCCAAGAGAATATCTTGTATTCAAGATTCAAATAACCTTTGATCTTACATAATTTATTTTATAGAAATGCAAATATTGGTCTTGAAGCCCAATGTTTACACCTTCACAATCTACATAAAATTTCTTGGGGCAACTGGGAAAGTGGATGAATCATGAATAAAGGCAGGCAGCACTATGAGTGTGAGAGGTGGGCAAGAGATGTGAGTGTAGCGTGAGTTGAGTGTGAGAGGTGCCCTATTTTCTGTCTCATCTATAGTCCAGTTATCCAATGTCTGATCTTGGTGAATAGACATTGATTTTGAAAACCAGTTTATTCCTAGAATCAAGTTAAAGCAAGAAGGTTAAGAATGACAACTCGACTACCGATCAGTGAAAAATTGTAGATTAAGGAAAGGTTAAAAGGGTTATACCTAGATCCATAGTTGGACCAATATTAATATCGATTGCTAGAGTTTGCAATTCAGATGTGTTGAGGGTGACACATAGAATTTCCAATTGAAATAAAACTATCTAACTACCTAGAATCATTGTGAGTTACTGGTCAAAGCACATAAATAAAGCATGGGTGGACAATGAAGTAATACACCAGTCGATGATAGAACATCTCACACTTCTATTAATAGAATTCGCTTGGTACGCAAGTTAAGATGGTGATGCGCATGAGAGAAAAAAAAGAGCAACAAGAGTCAGCGTGATAGATTATTGTGCATGTTAAAGCTATTAAAGCAATAAAGTAATACAAATGGGAAGTTGAGTGAGTCATTTCAGCCGTAGAACCCAAAAAACAAAAATAGTATAATGCATGATAGCTACTTTCCTTTCCAGCTTGACAACCTTTTGTGATTCTATCCAGCATTTGTTTCCATAAATTCTTTTTGTTCTTTCCCTAGAAGAGGTTCTCTGTTGCATCCCAACAGTTATGAAATTCTTTGTTTTTTACCATTATAATTGAAGAAATATATCTCATATTTTTTAGCATTAATCCTTTCACTGGATGCTCTTTTATAGTATAAGATGATTTCCTTTATTTCATAGGCTTCATGATGGAGAGGTTTCTTGGCCAAACCTGGTATCATCTGCATTTTGCAGATGGGATATTGGTGGAGAAAGTGAGGACACTATCAACTTGTGAAGATCCCCTCTATTTTAAGCATCCTCTAATTCTCTGCCATGATCCTTGGCTATAATGATAGAGAGATAGGGAGAATGGTCTCCTTGAAAGGTTGAGAATTATTCTAGAGGAATCATATAAAATTCTTAATCCCGAAAACCTACGGTCATCACCTGGTAACATTTGTAAAATCTAAACCAGGTGGGGCCTAAGACAATCCCCTGCTTTCAGGCCAGCTGGCCTGACTAAATGGCTACGATGGTTATATTGCCTTTAATTCAACCCTTGTGAGGGAAATCTGGCCACTTTTGTGAAATTTGAGCCCTGGTGGGGGCTAATACAATCCCCTGCTTTCACCAATCCAGTTAACCTCTTATGGCAGGTCTCCTTGATGAAGATCCCTTTGGGATTTAAATAAGATAGTTGAAGAGCCATTGAACCATTGATCTTTATGGAAAATCTATGCGAGGAGAGTAACAAACTTTCATCCAAAGCCTCCAGTACATTGAGAAATTGAAATTTTGAAGCACCCTTTTGAGGGAAGTCCAATAACCCTATTATAGACTTTGGTCCTATATTGCATGAAACTCCTAAATTGCCCATGTACTAGTACTGGAAACTTGTGGAAACTTGGAAACACCTCAAAAAATTCTTAGAAATCCCCAAGTGCCCATGAAGGGTGTGGTACTGATAGGAAGTTTAAAAATCCCTAATTTATAGTAAATGAAGGCATTTTAATCTCCATATTGTTTCTAAACCTCCTACAAATTAACTTATCATTCTTATTTTATTGCAAGATAATGTGTTTTAAATTTTATATATGTGGGGTTGTGTAACTGCATTTCTACACGTTCTTGTTTCTAAAACCAGTACATGTTTTGTGCAACTTAGCTTTGGCCATATCATTCCTTCCCTTTTCCTGGAAAGCAATGAATGAATAAGCTCATTCCAAAATCTCCTTTCTTGAAGTATTGCAGTGTTTCTAAAATGATTTTAGGTAGAATGTGTTTTATTTTATTGCCATCACCCCAGAAATCACCTTATAGACCATTTTACAGAGGAAAATTACAGGGTTTCTAAAATGATTTTAGGTAGAATGTGTTTTATTTTATGCCATCACCCCAGAAATCACCTTATAAACTATTTTATAGAAAAAAATTCACTTAAAAGGTAGCTAAGGAGTTAGCATTTCATTATATTGGAGTTAGAAATAAAAAGGTATTATTAAGATCTTTGAAAACTCTCTTAGGAATTCTTGATTCTTCTACCACTTTGATCAGATCCTCCTTGATGATCTCACGATTTTTCTGGAAGAAATCAGTTAGGAAGCCATCTGATCTAGGAACTTTGTCCTTCTTCATCAATAAATGAGCTAATTGAACTTCTGAAACTGAATCAAGAAACAGGTTGTTGTCCTCTCTAACCAGCGAGGGAATACGAGACATGAGTGCAACTTGGTTTCTTCCTGATCAAATCTCTCAGTGGGGTATAATGAGACAGGAGTGCATATTTGTTTTCTTACATATCAATTTCTTCTTCCTAAACCAAGCCTTCAAATGGAATTATGCTTGCCTTCTAATTTCCTCTTGATCCTCACAAAGTCTCCCATCTGAGAGTAAAAGATGTTTATTTCTATTGTCTTGTCCTGAGAATTTCCTACAACTTGAAAGAAAATGAAATAGGTCCCAAACAGTTTCAAATATTAAAAGAAAAAACTGAGTTTATGTTCTAGAAACCTGAAACATAGTTTTCTATTTTTCCATAACAATGTTTGATGTTTTGTTGCAGTCAAAATATCTAAAACACATACCTTTATTAGCACAAATTCTTGAGGGACTTGTCGCAATGAGTAGCAATGAAGATAAGAAAAGGCATGAAAAAGAGGTATTTTCTATCATGTTTATAAACCTTTGAAGGATTTGTAGGAAGATTGTTATCACCATAACTTAGATATATATGTAATACCTTCTGCTGATTCAGTCTTTTCTATTTATAATTTTGTATTCATGCCAGGTAATAGATGCTGCAAATGAGGTTATTGACAATATTGATAAAGATGAATTAGCAAAATATTTCTCAACGAAGAGTGAATCTAAAGACGAGGATGCAGCTGTATGTATCTATTTCATTTCATATAGATTTCATCTTTTTTTTCAATCTTGGACTGCAGATCACTTTAAACTATTGAACTATAGACATGCTTACAGCATCTGCTAATCTGTATCCAGGAAACCAAGAAGAAAATGGAAGCTCTTTGTGACCAGTTAGCAGATGCACTCTATAGAAAGGGATTAGCACTAGCAGAGATTGATTTGTCAGAGGTAGTTTATTTTTTGTTGTTGTAAATTTCTAGGTTGACCCTATGATTTTTTTCAGTTTAAGTTGGAAATTTTCCTCGCCTCATAATAGATGTAAGGTTTCTTTGTTGTATACATTGATGTCATGTCATTTTTATCGAATTTAAAATATTTTCATATCACATCAATGTCTGAAATACATTTCTCTTTGTATCTAGATGAAAAATGCCTACTGTGTCCTTAGATCAATAAAATGAACAACAAAATGATTGCTTTGTGTCCAAGTTGATTTTACAATTACTATTATTAAGGATAAATAATATTTGCTAACAAGAATAGTCTATGATATGATTTAATTAGTTATAAATTAGTATTAAGTGGAAGGACATGATAGACATGATCCTTAGTCACCGGTGCAAGGAAATTAATATTCTTGTTCTCCCATTGGAACAATTCTGGTCAAGTTGGATTATTTATTATAGGTTTCTGTTTTGATCAGCATGTTGGATTTAATGTCCATTTATTGTCAGGGATAGGAGTTATGCTCTAAAGTTACAGCATGCAATATTGATGTGGTGATATTAATCTTGTGTTTTAGTCTAATAAAGTGCTGTTAAGTATTGATGAATAGGTCAATAGTTATGACAATCATAGCAATAAGTGGTTGGGTATGAGACATTGCCATACATATGAGATTAATTATTAATAAAAATATAAATCAAGGATTGCATTTCTTTCTAATATCATCCATGTCCTCTCATCATTATTAGGGGCATATTCAAGGATGTGCAGTGAGTGAGCAAAATGTGAAGAAGAAGAAGCATGTGTAACCGGTCTTTATGACATGAGAGCCATCATCAAGAAGACTAAACTGTTAGATGGAAAATTTGCATATGTTGCATTGTTGCACCAGGAAGAGGTTATAAACTGGAGATTTATGCCTGAAACAAAAGATTCTAAAATAATTTTTGTAATTATTTGAAGATTAACTCTGATAGTTAATCCTTGCATTTTTGGAGAAAGAATATCTTCCTGTGAAACTCTATCTAGCTGCTTCTCCTGGCTACCACCATCACCTTCGTCCCATACAGAATCTGACATTTGAGTGTCTACTTGACCAAAAGCAATGCTTTCTTCATGCTGAGATTGAACAAAAGGATCAAAATCTCTCCTTTCAGGGGGCATTATCACCGTGCTTTGATGCTTGCCTATTTTCCCTTCTCTTCTATCCCGGGACTCCAAAAAGTTTCCAGTGCTCATCCTTTCTGTCTCCATGTTGCTCAGAGAAATATACTGCTGGGAATTTGGGAGGAAAAACTATTTATAGGACCAATTATTCTATAATAACCTATTGTCTATCCCTTGGAAAAACATCAAATAACTTTGCTGAATTTAGTGCACTGCTCTGAGGTTTCAAGTTGTGTCTAGATAGAAAGAGAGAAACTAGGAATCTAAGAAGAGTTCCTCCCAGTAACTAACTTGTTAAAGAGCAATTGGTTCAGTTTCCATATGGGGACAAAGGGTCTAAAATCTGACAGGAACAGAGTCATCCTGTACTCTTTCAAAATGACTATCAGAGCCTTTCCTCCCAGAGTAGGAGAAGAACAATTTACTCACTAACAAAGTTTTAGAAGAAAGCCACCGATGACTGGTGATGGCCCGTGATGTTCTTTCTTCTCGGGATATTATGTTGGAATACTGAACACTACTAGAAAAATGAGGGTCACTCTATCTCTTTTTAGTAACTTTTAAGAGGAGATAGGATTAAAGGGGGTCTCTCCTTATCAAACAGTAGAAATAATTCAAATCTAGGAGAGAGTAAACAAGCAGAAGAAGCTAGCAATCAGGGAGGATGGTAAACAAGAGATGGGACACTAGTTGTGGGATTCTACAAGAATGTGTCTTCATCTAGATTGGTTAGTTGTCTCTGTGTGCAGATGTGAAGAATTGCATCTTTATATTAAGTTTAAATGATTCTATCACGATAATCAGGGTCATGATATTCATTTATGCTTTGCATTGGCAAAGCATTGAAATTTTGTATTTAAAAGAAAACAAATCACTGCATTGATTTGCTTAGTGTACTAGCACAGCCACTTAACTTGTGGCTGGTGAACACCAATAGGTCACAAGTTAAGTGTCACGAATAAGTTATCGGTTACTTGTTTTTTCTTTCTTCTAGTTAAATGACTTGTCTTTTAGAAACTGCCCATTATCCACGCATTAGCTAAGAGTGCATCAGCTACCAGTTAGCTATCTCTGGAAAAGAACTTTTGTGCTTAAGTAGGACCATAAGCTCAGTGTTGTAGGTATTCTTAGGTTTAAATCTAGGCTCCAATACATTCCTAGGGTTTGACAGTTAAAACCTATTTTTCTCCTTCCTAGAATGTGCTTTTAGATTCCAGGTATTGGCTACATTTGTTATTCTATTAAGCGAGCATTTAACACATGTCCTTGTAAGTATTCTTCTATTGGATTTTTTTCCTTTAGAAGACTAATATCATGCCAAATTCTAAATTGCATATCAATCTTGCAATAGATATGTTACAAAGTGCATTGTGGTTGTAGGATTCCTTTGAACTAAAATGTCAGTGTGGCTGACTATGAAAAATTTAAACTTGCACTGCTATTAAGTTGAAGTACATGGTCTATTTGTTTGTCATAATTTTCTGACATGTAGAAATCTGGAGAACTGCTTTGTAACAATTGATAGAATGGTCATTGACCTATTATAATTTGTGATTTTAATTGTGAATGCTACAAGATTCAAGGGATTATCAACTTTTATCCTGAATCAACTTTATATCCTGAATACAAGTCAGAGATACGTTTTAATTTCATCATTTTTATGTGAGTTTTGAAGTTTCCTATCTGCTTTTACATTTTAATGGCCATGCATGAATTGATCTTGTGTTGCAGACAGGTTTAAGTTTAACTGTCTAAATCTTAAAAAATTTCAAGCATGTTTGCATAATTGGCTTCATATTTCATTACAGTACAAGAAGAGTTTGTTTTGACAGTGCCCTAGTTTTACTCAGATGGCCTAGTTTTACTCAGATGATTGAAATTTTATGCTTATTTGATAATGTCTATAAAATCTACTGACCCCCCAGGCACAAGAGAATGCAAAGATGCACTACGCAAATGCCTAAAGTTAGTGATGCTAATGATGTGTCTGGAGGGATTTTGGAGAAGTTCCCAAAGCGCCTGAATGTTGTTCCTCCTAGAGTTCTCAGTGGTTCATTATCAGGTGTTACTGCTAAGACATATAATGCTGATACACAGCTGTGGAGAAAGCACGTGAAAGGCTACAAAAGAATGAATAAATATATTGGGGCTCAGAGTAGATATCGCAATGTTATGGACATGAATGCAGGTCTTGGTGGCTTTGCAGCAGCACTTACATCCGACAAAGTTTGGGTTATGAATGTTGTCCCAACCATTGCAAAAAAGAATACACTTGGTGTGATATATGAAAGAGGCCTTATTGGAATTTATCATGATTGGTATGGTTACCCTTCATTTCTCTTTTAATTTTTGCAAGGATTTAATTTATGTTATACAAATATAACCTATAGTTGGAGGACCACAATTCACAACAATATACATGCATAGGTAGAAGACTAGGTTTCCACTCTCATCCCATTTTGGGAAAAGGATTATAGGAACAAACTGCATCTAATATGTAATATAACATGTAAAAACTCTGTTTTTTGTATCCTTATACCTTTTTAATGGCCGTAGTGAAGCACAGTAGATTGATAGACAAGATGCTCACCCAATTGAAATCATGCCATGTGTCTACTACACGATGCGCCAATAGATTCCATTCTATTTTAAAATGAGAGGATCCATCCTCGCCATATAACATAAAAATCATGGTTTTCATAAACCGATATGGGTATCTCAAGTATTGTGTAGAATACATCCAATTATTCTTTTCTAAGAAGACCTTATATTCAGTCCACCAATCTTTCAATTTTTTTACTAGATTGAATTCCTTGGCTCTGTACTCATCCAGAAATGTTTCGTTCAATAGCACTTGAATTTTCTTCATCTTGAACATTATTTTGAATGAATAGGGTTGTAAATAAGCTATGGAAACCCTACCTTCACTTATGACTGATCTCATTCCAAGATTAATGTGTCTGAATATCGATTTGACAACATCGTTATATGGTAATATTATTGGTTTGGCGGCAATCAAGTAAAGGATGTGCTTTCTGATATTTCAAAAAACCTCTAAGTCATCATGGTCCTTATGGAAGTCTTCATTGACGAACATTCTATACATGTATTTTGGCACTCAAGGTCATCTTGGAATCCAATTAAATGATTTGTATCCGTGAGCAACATTGGATCTGCATCTTTCCAAGGGTTGGGACTTTCTTCAACTTCCTATTTTAAGGTAGCTTCCCTATTCCTTGTGCTTTTGACATTTTAAATAATAAATATCCTACAATAAAAAATGAAAATACAAATATTAAATCTTATAGACATAATTATGTCAATAGGTGAGTTATGAACATAAATCAAGTCTACCTCAAGTTTCGAGCTAAAACAAATGGACTTTGAGAAACAAAATAGCAGGTGAACAAACTTGGCTTCTCTAGTAAGTTTACAAAGGATAATGGTGAATATTAATTATGAAATACCTCCCTGAGCTGGTTAAGATTATTAATGACAACTATATATATGTACGGGTGGCAAAGTTTGGTGATAAGTCATGTATTTTGTTTTTGCAATGATTTATGGAGTTTGAGGATATGCCCTTATCTGAAATCCTTATGGCATGCTTAGGTGGCAAGATAGGGTGCATAACTTTTGAAGAGAAATGTTTTGACCATGTCATTTGCACCAAGGGATTCACATGAAGCCCAAGTGCAGTTTTCTTTGTAGCGAGGCGTGCCTGCTGTGATTGGTGTAATGGGGACACAGCAGCTTCCTTACCCTTCCCATAGTAGGGATCGAAACGTCGAGATTTGCAAAATCATCCAACGCAGCTCCTTCTTATTTACAATTCTCCACTGTGTAAATGACTACTTTCATAAATACTAGTTACTGGTAAGTTGTAACAGTAATAATTATGTAGTTTGTAGATTGATATCTATCATAAATTTGTTTGAATATCATCATTGTCAAGCAATAACAACGTCTTAAAGGGTGCTAGCGCAATGGTAGAGCACCTGCCTAATTATAGGCAGGAGGTTGGTGGTTCAATTCCTCCGTGCCCTATCATAAATTTGTGATTACAAAAACGACTAAATTCACATATATACGACTATTAGTAGCTAATTTCTTGTATCTTAGTCGTATTTATCTTAGTCATTAATATGTTAACATTTAGTAGTTTATTTAGTCGTATATTTGGTCATTAATGGTTGCAATCAGTGACTAAATCAGCGACTAAATCAATGATTAACTCAGTGACTAAATCAATGACTAAATCTGTGACTAAATCAATGACTAAATCATTAACTATCAATGACTAAAACAATGACTAAATCATTGACTATCAATGACTAAAGCATTGTCTATCAATGACTAAATTATTGTCTATCAATGACCAAATCAATGACTAAATCAGTGACTACTAAGTCAAGCTATTAATGACTAGTGAAATACGACTAGCTATAAGATAGTGGTAATTTGCTACTATTAGTCACCGACTCAAAAATAGTCATTTATAGCCTGATTTTAGTCATTAATTTCTCATTTTCTACTAGTGCACGTAGTCATTAGAAGTAGGACCGTTGAAACATATCAGTTCAAACCAGGTGGAAGAGTTGAGTAAGCAGGAAGAGGAAGTAACAGAGGAATTTGCCAAGATGTACAAATTTTGAAAAAAATTCAGGACAAGGTTGGTCCTGTGGCGCAGCCTAAGCCAAGGCTTGAGTTTTGCACAACACTAAATTTTGCTGAGACATCATTTTTTCTTAGTGGCTTAGGATGAGCCACATGTCAGTGTTGGGGGCCTATTGGGATAGAAAAAGTGCATAAGGAAGAATCCATTGCACAAGTACAAGAGGAAAAGTGGGCACACGATGGAGGAAAAGTAGGTAAAAGAAGAAGCGTGAAGCGCAGAGCAGAGTAAGTTGCAACGAGGATCGGTGTGACGAGGAAAAGCACATATAGAGTCAGTGGAAGAGGTAGGTAGAAGAGTTAAAGCAGAGCAAGTGCAAGTCAAGGAAGACTACAGAAGGACAAACTAGAAGAAAGCTAAAGGAAATTTTTGCGGCTAGTTATGACCTGTACAGATAGGCTGAAAGACATTTTTGTGGCTAGTTAAGGTTGTGGTTAATGTAATACAGGAATTTTGCATCCAGTTTGGCTTGTCATCAATGTAATCGCAAATATTTTGTAGCCACTTGTGTCTGTAATAATTGATTTGTACTCATTCAACCCTGTGCGTTCATGTAAATACTATAAAACGGAGCAACCCGCTATGTATAAGGGTTATATTCAGTGTTGGTTTTTGTTAGCTTGGAGAGGTAGCTTCAAGATCAGATTAGATTCAGTTAGCTTTAGTATTGTGACTCGGGAGAGGATTTTAGTAGAAGTAGAAGGTTGTTGAAGTGCAGATCTGCAGCTACGTGCACAGACCGTTTTGTAGGAGGAATCTGTAATTGAATGCGTAGACCATTTCGTAGGAGGAATATGTAGCTAAATGCGTAGGCTGTAAAGTAGAAGAGTCAATCCATGCTGTGTGCAGATCAATAGGAGTAGATAGAGGTAATAAACCAGAGAGCATGAGAGCAAGAAGATTGATTCATATAGACATATCTTAAGAACAGTCTGCAAGTCACAGACTACAAGGTGTTATATATATTTCTCATGCCATATGAAGAGCACCTTGGTGGTTTTTTGTAGATGGGTTTCCACGGTGTTTCATGTGTTGAATGATTGAATGCTTATGTGATTGTTAAGTATTTTCTTATCCTGCATCATTTATGGTTATTGTTGAATGTATGTCGCAATAGTACGAATCAGTAAATGAATGAATGAATGTTGAACAGCATTGTCAACATGTTATGTATGATTTCCTAGTTAAATTAGATAAGACAATATAAGTCACACACTGTTCATTATAAGTAAGGAATCAGGTGCGCCGCACGGTCGCGCCAGTTGTTAAGTGGTTAAGGACAAGCTTGTGTCATGCGTCGGTTGTGGCACATAGTTGCATATCTATCGCACAGTAATAGAATCCATCCTCCTATCTCTGTCGAGTACCTTCATCACGCTCCAAGGGAATATAATCCCTCGCCAACTGTGAAAACATGGTTTTGGCAGTTACACATTAAGATATCTCAGGTGAGACTACGTCTTCCTCGTGGTTGTTGCTGAATGAGCTTGCTCTATCAAGTCGATGTCTTGTGATATTTTTTTAGTTTTGTGTTGTTATTGAACCCATTAGAGGAAATTTGGGGTCTAAAACGGGCCTCCTAAGGAAAATAATAAAAAAAGCCACATCACACTACAAATATGCCATGTCACATTAAATCTAATGAAAGTCAACCTAAATTGTCTCATTAATGGTAGTTGACAAGTGTGTTGAGTTAATTTAGAGTAAAGAGATATTGGTTAAAAATATTCATGAAATATTTAGGTTCTCGTGCACACATAAAAAATGATATAGTGGAATTTTTAAAATTTTATATTATAATTTTTTTAAATAAATGCACCACTACTTTTTATATATTTAATAAAATGCAAAACTCAAATATATTCATATAATTACAATAGTATTAAAAAATAAAATAAAATCACTATTATTGTTTAATATAAATTTTATATCAATTCATATAAAACATATTACATTAAAATACAATAAACAATATATGTTATTATAATCTATATAATGTAATAAACCATATGTATTCTTATATAATTTTTTTCATATCATGTTGATTTTTAAAAATTTATATATAATATTTATAATAAAATTATAAAATATTTAAAATATAAAAATATAATATTTTTATTATCATGTTAATTTTAAAAAAAATTAAATAACATTTATAATAAAAATCTTAAAGATTTAAAATATATAAAAATATTGAAAAATTATTCAATTTTTCCATTTATATAAGGATGAATTTGCTTATAACCATTAATAATTTTTTTATAAAAAAACATTATATTTTTATAACTATTTATAATGTTTTTTTTTACTATTATTAAAAAATATCGAATAAACATTGTTAGACGGCATAGAAAATTTCTAGTGTAAATGTAATATTGCAAATTTCTAAATATTAAAAAAACATTGTTAGATGGCATAACAAATTTATAATGTAAATGTAATATTGCAAATTTTAGTGTAAATGTAATATTGATAGAATTTTTTTATTATACTTTTACCAAAGGGAAATGTAAATGTAATAATGTATTATTAAACTTTTACTATGAACAAAGCCGTGTGAACTATGGTTTATCCATTTCTAATGTAAATGTAATATTGCAAAATTATTGTAAATGTAATATTGATAGAATTATTTTCTTGTACTTTTACCAAAGGGAAATGTAAACGTAATAATGTATTATTAAACTTTTACTATGAACAAAGCTATGTGAACTACAGTTTATCCCAAAAAATGGAGAGTAATATTAAAAATACTAAATATTGTTATTTAGTATTTCAAGATAAGTCCTTTTAAAATTAAATACTATTTAGTTTTTTTTTTAAATATTCATTAGTAAATGATTTTAGTATTTCAAAATGTCTCCACTATAATTTTAATTAATGCAAGAATTATTTTTTAAATGAGTTGGAAGTAGTGATCAAATAAAATAGTATATATTTATTATTTCAAGTATATATATCGTATTTCGAGATAATCATGTTACTATCTTAACCAAGGTGAGGTTGATATGGAGTTAGCTATCGCCAAATAAAATTATGTTAGATAAGCATTATATTCCCAACTTAACCATAATGGTTGACCAAAGATATTGAAATTCTATTGGTGTTAAAAATCCAACTATATCCAACTCAGCCATGGCACATTTTTTTATAAGGCCCATTTTAGACCCGAAATTTCCTCTAATTTGGGTCGATACAAGAAGGAAGATTAGGCCAACGCCTTTTACAATACCTTTATCCTTACCATCAAGAACAAGTCTGCTTAAGCCTTCAATAACAAGGAGAAAAAGTAGGGGAGAAAGTGGACAACCCTGTCTAATCCCTATTCCAATTTTAAAGAAAGTTGATGGAGCACCATTGACCAAGACATCAAATTGGGAAGATGAGACACAAGCCATTATCCACTCAACAATAGAAAGAGGCAAGCCAATTTGTATAAGAACTAACCTTAAAAAATCCCAGTCAACTTTGTTAAAATATTTTTCTAATTCCATTTTGAGAATAAAGGCCATCAATTTATTATGCTTGATAGAATGGAAAACCTCATGAGTTATCCCTATGGCATCCATAATTTTCCTATCATGAATAAAACCAAACTACTCACAATAAATTGCCTTTGATGAGATAGGTTTAATTCTATTTGCAATAATTTTTTAAATGAGCTTATAGAGCATGTTACAAAGTGAAATCGGACAAAAATCAGCAAAACAAATTGGTTTATTGCATTTGGGAACCAAAGTGATGAAGGTGGAGTTTAAGGCTCCAGAAATAAAACCTTCAGTTCTGGAGAATTCAACCAAAGCAAGCAACTCTTTTCCCATTATATCAAAGAAGTGTACAAAGAGTTCAACAGTCCACCCGTCAGGGCCTGGACATTTTTATTTTTTAAACTGCTTTAAGGCTTCCTGAATTTCCTTTAGTGTCACCTGATCTTGTACAAGGAGTCTGTCCTCTTTATTGAGGAAAGCAAGATATAAACTGATAGTTTTAAGTTGAGCTTCAAGAGAATTTTGTCCATCATTTTTTAAAATGTTTTCAAAAAATGTTTTTTCCAATATTTGAAGTTTATCTTGACCTTTCATAAGGTTTCCATTTTCATCTACTAAATCCCACATAGAGTTTAAGTTTCTCCTATTTGAGGAAAAGGAATGAAAAAATCTGGTTTTGTTGTCTCCCAAAATAATCCAAATAGATCTATTTTTAATCCTCCAATCTTTTTCATCCTATTTTAAGATCAAATCTTTCTTCTTTTCAAATTCTTTGGTTGAAAGAATATCTTCCACAGAAACAGAGAAATTAGGATTCTTTTGTTGTAAAATTCTGATATGTTCCTCAAGGAAAGAAAAATTTTGCCAGTATTTTTCTTTCTTTGCTTTGATCCAACTTGTGACAGGTTCTTTAAGAGATTTTAGCTTAGAAACCAAATGATCCATAATATTGATAAACTCATTAATCTTGTAAGATAACCAAGTATCATGAACAAAAGTACAGAAAACTCCATTTTCAAGCCAAGAGCTATTGAGCTTAAAAGGAAAATTTTGCTTAGGGGAAGTTCCTTCAAATTGAAGGAAAATGGGCCACTGATCAGAATTTTATTCATCCCCACCCAAGTTCTGTGTCTATGAAAATACCGAAGGAAATAAGTCTTAACAACAAATATGTCCAGTCTCTTATGAATGACATCCTTCCCACTTCTACCATTTGACCAGGTTGGTTCCAACACTAGGGGAATATATCAACTAAATCAAACATTTCCAAGAGATCCTTGAAATAAAACGCCACCGTATCCAGTTTGGAATTTTGACCCCATATCTCAGCAGGAGACAAGGTGAAATTGAGAACTCTTTCCCAAATAAGATTTTCAGAGCTTGATAAGCTAGAATCTAATAAAGAGTCCCGAAAATAGTCTCCATTTTTATAAGGGGAATATACATTCAAAATTGTTAAATCTAGGTCAATAAACCCCCGTTTCCCTTCCAAAAGAATGCCCCAATTGGTTTTGAAAGGCCTCAGCTGAGCAACCCTAGAGTTCCAACAAGATAATAGACCTCCTGAAAAACCCGAAGCACTAACAACTGACATTTCCTGAATTGGAAGGATATTTGCAACTGTTTCAATGTATACAGAATCGGGACACGTAGTCTCTTGCATAAGAATAATATCGGGGCTAGTATCTCAGAAATGTTTGGTTAGGGCCCTAACCCTTTTAGCCCTACCAAAACTCCTTACATTCAGTGATAGGAAGGTCATTAGATAACTATAACATGGGGATTTTGGATCAGATTATCTAATCCCACATTTCGAAATTTAGCCACAAATGAATTATTTATTGAATGATGATCATTTACAATAAGTGAAAAGACCTTTTATAGGTCCAAACATACTGTTTCAATGAAATGGTGTGGCTCTATGTTTTATCCTAATTACTATTTATATTTAATATTTAAAATTATTGATCATAAAATTTAAATACATAACATTGCCACCCTCTTTTAGAATGCGTTGTCCTCAAAGCGAAGGTAAGGACGGATATTGTTGACGAAACTGTTATGTCTCCCAAAATGCATCTTCATTTGGAAAATTCTTCCACCTAATGAGATATTCCTTGAATGTTCAAGAACGAAGCCTTCTTTCTCGGGTTGCAATGATTGCCTATGGTTCCCAAATAATCCTTCCTTCATCATCTAACATAGGAAGTATTGTTTGTACTATTTGATGTTTCCCTAGCATTTTTTTTGAGACATGATACATGGAATACATTATGGATACAACTATTATCAGGTAATTGTAATTTATACGCAACTTGACTAATCTTCTTGGTAATCTGATATAGTCCATAGAACTTTGGGGCCAACTAGTTTTTCCCTCCACTTTTAAGGGATACTTGTTTATAGGGTTACAGTCTTACGAACACCCAGTCTCCTACTTCAAATTCTATTTTGGTCCTGCGTTGATCTACTTGTTGTCTCATACGTTTTTGTGCCATGACTAAGTTATCCTTGAGTAATTCAATCATTTTTTGAGATTTATCTAGTTGGTTCCTTACTTCTGGCACATTAGTGTCTTTTAGAACTAACTCCTTCCAATTTGTAGGTTCATACCCATATAAGGCTTGAAAGGGGGTCATTTTTATGGAAGGTGTGGTATGTTGAATTGTACCATCATTCTACTAAGTGTAACCATTGGGACCAATGGTTTTGTTTATCTGTTACAAAGCAACGTAGATATGCCTCTAAGCATTTATTAAAAACTTCAGTCTGACCATCAGTTTGGGGGTGGTAAGCTAAGCTCATATTGAGTGATGTGCCTACTTGTTTGAAAAATTCCCTCCAAAATTTTCCATTAAATTTTTCATCTCTATCGCTCACGATGACTTTTGGGAAGCCATATAATTTGTAGATGTTTTTGCAAAATACATCTGCAATTTGTTTTTCCATGTCTTTTTTTTATTGCCATGAAGTGAGAAAATTTAGTTAATTGATTGACCACTACAAGGATCTTGTCCTTTCCTTCTGACGAAGGTAACCCATTGATGAAATCCATTGATATCTCTTCCCATTTTTGGTTTGGAATGTGTAAGGGGTGGAGTAACCCAGGGGTTAAAAAATTTCCGCTTTTGTTCCTCTGGCATTTTTTGCATTCGGCCACATATTTCTTGATATATTTTTTGCATTCCCTTCCATAAAAATGACCTTCTTGCATTATAATAAAATTTGAAGAATCCTACATGTCATGCGGATGGTGAATCATGGGATTCCTTCATTACTTTATCCTTGAACTTAGTGTTTGAGTTTAAATAAATCCTCCCTTTATACCAAAGGATATCGCTTTTCCATTCAAACTTGGGGCCACGGTTGGAATTGTTAATTATAGTGCTTGTTTCTAGGTCCTTGGCATATTCACTTCGTATTTCATCTAGCCATTCTGGAATTGCGACTGATATGGAGTAAGAGGTAATATCCTCATCTTTTCTGGAGAGTGCATCTATGACTACATTTTCCTTCTCCTTTTTGTGTATTATTTCCATGTTGAAAGCAGCGATTTTTTCTATCCACTTCTGTTTTTCTATGGACAATGTTTTATATTGAAGCAGGTATTGAAGACTATTATGGTCTATGCTGACCATGAATTTTATCCCTAGGAGGTTTTTTCGCCACTTAACTAATGCCTGCATAATTGCCAGCATTTCCTTATCGTATGTAGACTTCAATTGTTCTCGATTATTTAATTTTCTACTCTCAAAAGCTATCAGGTGTTCATCTTGCATTAGTACATCTCCCAAACCATACCCTGAGGCCTCACATTATATTACAAATGGTTTTGAGAAGTCTGGGGTAGCTAGTACAGGTGTGGAGGACATAATTATTTTCAAGGCCTCAAAACATTTATCTACTTCTACACTCCACCGGAAAGCATTCTTTTTTAGAAGGTTGGATAGGGGTGCGGTTATGTGCACATAATTCCGGATCAATCTTCAGTAGTATCCAGTTAGCATGAGGACTCGCCTTAATTTGGATATGTTAGTAGGTTTGGGCCAGTCTGTGATTGATTTTATTTTTTCTAGATCTACCTTGACTCCTTCTTTCGATATTACGTGACCCAAATAGCTCACTTATTCCTTACCAAATGTGCATTTGGACATCTTAGCATAGAATTGATTTTCTTTTAAAATAAAGAGCACTTGTTCTAGATGTATGAGATGGTCCTTCCATGTCTTACTGTATATAAGGATGTCATCAAAGAAAACTAGTACAAAATTCCTTAGAAATGGTTGAAATAGGTTATTCGTGGTTGCTTGAAATGTCACTAGAGCATTAGTTAGTGCAAAAGGAATTACCTTAAATTCATAATGTCCTTCATGGGTTCGGAAAGCTATCTTCGCCACATATTCTAGCCTTACTCGTATTTGGTAATATCCCTATCTTAAGTCTAATTTTGAAAAGTACCTTGTGCCATGTAGCTCATCCAAGATTTCATCGATAAAAGGAATGGGGAATTTTTCTTTAATGGTTATTTTGTTTAGTCCTCGGTATTCGATGCATAGCCTAAATGACCCATCCTTCTTTCGTACCAGGACTACTGGTGCAGCATAAGGACTCCGACTTTCTGTAATCACTCCACATTTCAATAAATCGTGGATTAATCTTTCAATCTTTGTCTTATGATGGTGTAGATACATATAAGGTTTAACATTGACAGGGCTTGATCCAGACTTAATTTCGATGATATGCTCAATCCTCCTTTCCAGTGGTAACTCCATGGGAATATATTCGAATACTTTTTTGTATTTTTGGATTAATCCTTGGATCTCTAGATGACCTGGTTTAACTACTTATGAAGTTAATAACTCCATCTCTTGGCATTATACAACATACGCTGGTGCTCCCTTTCGAATTAGCTTCTCCATTTTGTGGGATGAAACAATTTGTGTGTGAGGGGGTTGGAACCCATACAATTTGTATCTTTCTCCTTGCCATTTAAACCATATAAAGTGTTCTTGGTGGTTTTCTAAGGAGGTACCTAGTGTTTGCAACCGCGGAATTCCTAATACTGCATCAACTCCTCCTAAGGGTACTGCATAAAATTCTGAATCAAGGTTATAGTCTTGTATTTGCATCTTAACTTTGTGGCATTTGCCCACTTTTTCGATTTTATTTCCATCTGCTACCATTACCTTCATGTTGGGTACTGGATATATGAAAAGGTTAAGCCTCTTTGCAACATTAACATCGATGAAATTATGGGTACTTCCTGTGTCGAATAGGACTACAACGTTGTTTTTTTTATGTGTCCTTTAAATTTTAATGTCTCTGGTTGGTGTATTTTTGTTATGGCTGCAATTGATATTTTGGTTGTTTCTTCATCTTCTAAATCTGACGAAGGATTTTCGATGTCACGTGTTTCTTCTTTGTCGGATTCCTCGCTATTTGATTTATCTTCCTCTTTTGCTTCACATTGATATAAGTTCTTGGTTGTCTCCTTTTTTAAACATCTGTGTCTTGAGTCCCACTTCTCTCCGCAATATTTACACTTTCCTTCTTTCATTCGTTGGGATTCTAAAGTGGTTTTGTTGTCATTTCTTAGATGTGGTGGCTGGTATTTGGTGTTGGTTTTGGTATTTTGGATGGACCTTTGATCCTTGTCATAGTTCTTGTTCCAGGTCTTTTTCAATTTTTTCCTCAATGATTTTTTCCTTGTGTCTCGCTTTGTCCAAGGTTGATACATTTAGTAGCTCTAGTTCATCTATGATATAGGGTTTTAATCCATACACATAAGACTGGAGGCGTTGATTGTCTTTGAGTTCTGGCGTGCATGTCGCCAGTGCTTGCCATTCGTCGGTGTAGTCATCGATGTCACCTTTTTGTTGCAATCTGGTGAGTTTTGCAAAGAAGTATTTTTCTTTTAAATCTTAAAACCTCTTAAAGAAGTCATTTTTGAATGTTTTCCACTTATGCTTGGTTATCTGTGTTGTAACCTTCCACCACATGTACCAGTTGTAAGCCCAATCTTCTAGTTGCATCGAGGCATATTTTACCATTTCTTCGTCGGCTATGATATTGTGTATGGAAAAAAATTCTTCTACCTTGTTGATCCACGCCACGGTCCATTTTGTGTCGTCGTTGAATTTTGACAATTCTAACTTGGGTTTAATTTGATACCCATTTCTTTTTGGAGGAGAGAGTGACTACTTATGATTGGGAGAGAGATCGTGATCAAAATCTTCTTGTGGACTTTCTCTTCTGGGAGGAATTGTCTTATGATGCCTTGAATTAGAGGATGGTTGGTCTTCCTTTGACATATTGCACACTAATGTAGTAATTGTCTTTTCCAAATGTTGCTCGAGTTTGCTTAACCCGGATTTGAACAATACTATGATGTTTCTTTTACACCTTCCATATCCCAAGCTACTACCTTGTTGAAATCCTTTTTGACAGTCTCTGATTATTCGCTTTTGCTTTTGTGTAGTTCCGTTTCGATTTGGTTAAGTCTTGAGTGTACTCCTTCGAGATGTTTAGAACCTTCGGCTTGATTAAGCTCTAATTTCACCATTCGTTCTTTAATTTCATTCATATCTGGCATTTTTCTTGTGCAGGGAGGAATTTTGTTTAATAAAAATGGTGGTTATATATATATATATATATATATAATAATTAATTATTATATAATAAAAAATTTATTTTATTATTTAATAAAACAAATTATAATATTATAATTATAATATATTGTAAATGTAATATATTATAATATAGTTTGGATTATAATATTTTTTTTGTTTTTTTTTTGCAGGTGACGACGGGTGATGTTGGTGGAGGGTGATGGCAGAGGCAGCGGAATTGGGGAGTGCACGGGGATGGTGTGCAGGGTTGGCGAAGGGAGATGCGATGGGGCTGGACGATGGGGAGCTGGATGGGGAGGAGGGGAAACGAACATGAGGTCGAGGGAGGAAGTGGTGCAGTGGAGGGTGGACGAATGTGTGGAGGAAGATGCAGGTTAGAGTGGAGGTGGAGAGTGCGAATTGAGGTGGGATGCAATGGGGTGCACAGAGGATGGAAGCACGGTACATAGGTGGGAGGACAGGATGGATCGCATGGCATGTGAGCCAGGGAGAGGAGTGCAGGAAGATGTGTGGAAGGAATGAGGGAGGTGAGAGATGGAAGGGTAGTGGAGCAAGTAGGTTGGGTGTGGGGGAGTACACAGAGCTGGAGGGTGAGTGCGGAAGGTGTCAAGGATTCGATGGCTCTGATACCACTTGGAGCAGATTATCTAATCCCACATTTCAAAATTTAGCCACAAATGAATTATTTATTGAATGATGATCGTTTACAATAAGTGAAAAGACCTTTTATAGGTCCAAACACACCATTTCAATGAAACGGTGTGGCTCTACATTTTAGCCTAATTACTATTTATATTTAATATTTAAAATTATTGCTCATAAAATTTAAATACATAATAGATTCATTGCTCTAAGTTCCCCAAACGAAACATGTACATTAACTTCTTTTTCTGAGACCACTTCCTCCAATCTGACAGATAAAGGTTTATAACTCAACAGGCCAGGATCCAAGGAAGAAGGTTTGGAATTTTTCTTTTTCCTAATAGTGACATTTTGGAAACGGATGGAATGAATGGAGTTAACTTAAGGGTTCGATGACGAGTTTTTTTAAAATATTTTGAGAGGAGCTTTGAAATCCTTAACATTCGAAGTATTATAGCCACATTCTTTTTAAAAAATTGCATCTGAATCCGGCTGCTTGTCAAAACAGGCTATGACCTATTAACCTTTTAAGCCAAAATGACATCTAGAGAGAAGATATGGGAGTTCAGTTTAGAATACAAAGGAGTCGGGGAGAAAACCTTACAATCCCTTTGTTCCAATGAAACCCCAAAAGATACATTTTCAAAAGCACACATCAAATTTCTAGCTACAGAAGGGATCTGAGAATCCTTAGCTAAATCAGGAAAGTCAAAAACTACCGCATGCCCTAAAGGGTCTTTTGCAATAGAAACAACTGAAATGAGTTCCAAAGAAACAATGTTTTTCCCATAGGAGAGCTTAGCATCCAAGTATTTTTCAATAGAAAGATAGAAATTAAGTTCTTCTTTAGAGATATGTTCATAATGTGTGGAATATTCTGAATTACTCTTACCCGAGACATTTTGTATACTTCTAGGAGCCAAGTTGTAGTTTGCAATCCCTTACTGAACAGTGGCACAGTCAGAGAATTTCTTTGAGGATTAGAGGGTTTCAGAAGATCCCCATATAGCAAAAAAGGGGAAAAAGCCTTAACATGGCAAGTGTTCTGACAGTAGTAGCAACGGAACAGTACATGCAAATAGTCCATCTTCTGTGAAAAAACCCTAGCCCCCTAGGCCACTTCAATTTATGTTGGGAGTCCTTCTACATTATCAAGTTCAACCATTACCTTGGCCATAGTTTTGTTCATACCATGGAGAAATTTTTTATCCACCCTAGTAAACTTTCCCACCAAATTTGCTAAACCCTCCAAGACATTCTGCATCCAAAGCTCCAACGAAAACCCTGTTAAAAGCATCTAGAGGTGTCGTATAATCTGGTGTTCCTTTGTAGGGTTAAAAGCGATGTGCCACCATTTTGAAAACAAAGAACCTTCATTGAAGAGCCAAACCTTACCCAAAATTTTCAGCAACTTCTCCTCATCTAGAAGGATAAAAATAATCCAAACCTTAATCAATAGATTAATGCGTGAGGCATAACCTACTTCTGGAGCCCAATATTTATTCACCCAAACTTGTGAATCACCCTTATTTAGTTTCGTTGATTCAATTTTTCCCACAAGTGCCTGTTTAGACATCATTTCAACACGGTCCATGTTAATATCAGCACCCAATTCAAACTTGGCTAAAATTGTCCTTGCTTTAATAGCCTTAAGCCTCCGATGATATCTAGCCTTCCCACTGGTAACTGGATAGCTTTTCACATACTCTGACTAGATCAGATAACCTTCAACTTGCTTCTCACCAGAAACTGGATATCTTTTCACATACTTTGACTGGTGCAAGTAGGCTTCAACACGTTCAACCATAAAGGGATTTGTTGGTTTGATAGAAAGAAGGGGGTTTGTATATGCATTATTTGATACTGAAACTGTGCCCATCGAAAACCTCAGGTAAAACTAGTCACTAGATGAAACGCATATGGGTGTGTGCAAGAAGATGAGGGACCTTTTTGTGCACGTTAGATGCAATAGAAACCTGAAAAATCAGGAATCCCTCAACTTACTTGGATTTTTTGAGATACTTATGCAAAATATCTTGCATTGAGTTAAAAACATGAAATGTAGGAAATTTAATCACCTTTCTGAATATATAACTTTTATGTATCGAAAATTTGCATAGCTATGTCAAATTTCATTTTTCCTAACAGGCACTTTTTATTTTTCAGGGAAATTATAAGGTATATGTTTTTGTGGGTGTAGCCTTTGAGGGCCTAAATGATCGAATCAAGATACAAAAATTGACATCCATGTAGAGAACCCATAGCACTAGTGCGGCATTATTTTTCGAAAATTAAGTTAGTAATTTTATAATATTTTTATAATTGTCTAAGTGAGAAAACCTCGAAAATGGTACGTGTTTTGTGGGTGCAGCCTTTGAAGGTCTTAATGCAAAAATCATGAAATGGGGTTTTGATAGAACGTAGAGGTTAGTGTCTACTTGTGCACCATACAATTTTTGTTTTAAGTGATCAAGAATTGAAAAAGTTATAGGAGAAACACTAACAGTGTGTTTTTTGAGTTGAGGAGTGATGGCAGAAGATAAATAAGAAAAAAATAGAAAAAATTATGTATTCTTGTTAAAATTTACATATTTAGAATTTGCAAAAAAAACCATATCTGTTTCTAAAATCTCATAAAAAATGGAGGTGTGCATCACAATCAGACGAACCGTTAAACACGAGCATATTGAAAATATGGATATAATGCTGAATTTGCCATGGTTTATCATACTCCAAGGCATAGGCATGTTAATCCGAAGCAAAGTACAAATCAGACACATAGGAATAGGAATTCCACGAAAGCATGGGTGGAGGCTCAGCCTTATCATTTGGAGGGAATAAAAATTTGAATTTAACAATACGCGCACGTGATTTAACACTACAAAACGTGTGCGCGTTATATAAACAAAAAATGCAAGCGCGTTATAGTCATACAAAGCGCGTGCGCGATATGTGAAACCAAAAAATAGTGCCAACATAATTTTGACATAATGCTTGGGATCAGAATGCTTCTATTCTTCAAGTTGGTGTA